>JASANG010003345.1:0-508806 GCA_030248215.1 Enoplolaimus lenunculus | reverse complement strand
ACAACAACAACCATAACAACGACGACAACGACAAGAGCATCATCAACAACAACAACAACAACAACAACACAAACAACAACCACAACAACATAAACAACAGCACAAACCAGATCGCCAGAATTGTCGAACCACGTCGATCAGCGTCTTGTCGAAGCAGTCGTCGATCACGAAGAATTCGTCGCCGAGAAACGGTTGTCGACGAATCGCGAACAAGCGATACAACAGCGAACGCTAATTGTTGCATTGCAACTGCAGTTGCACCACACGACTTCAAGGCACGGCAGCATCGTTGCAATTATTACACAGTCAGTGCACAAAGAAATCGATACAAATCCGCGAATCATGACATGGTGACGCCAGAACAGGCTAATATTAGCAGTGATGGCTCTACTAGCGATTGCGAAGGCGAATGTATGACTTGTGAAAAGTGTTCTTGCAATTTATGTCGCTTTGGCGTACAATTTAAGCAGCATTCTTCTTGCAAGAATCGATCTCAGCGACCACGACGCCGTTTAAGAAGACGTGCTCGGAGCGCTGCTGAAGCAAGACGAGGAATAACGACACAGTCTCATGAGCCTCAACAACGGCAACCACAGCCGCACCAACAGGTAAGTGATTTAAATACTTTGAGCCCGCAGCCAGAGGTAGCAGCGAGGCTGAACCCGCCAAAAGAATTTAGCGCCTACCTAGAAAAGTTAACAACTACCGTTGCATGCCCCTCTTAACAAATTTAGCCTCCCTTTAGCAAAGTGTTCTACTTACAAGTATGAACCTCTTTTGCTAACTCGACTAAGGTTGTATACGAGGGGATGGATAGATATGATAGTAAAATGCACATTGGACAGTGTACGGAATATCCTTCTGGATTCTATAGGTCAAAATCTTTTTCCGTTACACGAAATTACACCCTCCCGAACTTAATTCCTAGCTACGCATTGGGAGGCTGGACCATACCGTTGCAATATATAATACTGTCTCGACTAAAGTTATCTTCTACACGCTGCGATTGGTTAAAAGCAAACGGATTTGTAGATATATAGCTATAAAAATATAAATATATAGATATATATAGATATATATATATATATATATATATATATAGATATATATATATTATTTTTGGAACCTACACTGACCCAAGCATGAACATACGTAGAACGAACGAAATTCAGCACCGCTCAACTAATTTTGCCCACTCTGTTCGTTTAAAAGTATATTGAGTTTGACAAGTAAATTTACTTGTTCTAAATTTGATATGTCTTATTTTTCAGAATCACGATACCAACTTCACATCCGCAATAGCTGCGTCAACTATCGCGAGTAACATGTGTTTGTGTTGTGATCACACGCCACATTATCAACAACCAAGAAAGTTGCGTCACAATGCCACAAACAACATATCACGCTTCGAGAAAACATCATTGCCTCGGTCTCGTTCAATGGATTCAAATCGTTTCAACTATCTTGGCTTAAAAACCGATGACAAACATGGAATACCACCGGAACTTCCGCCACGGTTCAACGACTCGTCGCGGTTTGGTACGTCATATTGCGGATGCCTACGTGCCAATCCTGTATTACGTTCGGCAAATTATCACGATTATATGAATCAGGTATAATCTTGAGGTGAAACTAAAAACAAAGGGTATCGAAATTACTTAAGTGGTACTAGACCATCCACCAATGGTATATTTTGAATTATGTAATAAGCTAAAGCTGAATGACAACTATATGTACACTGAGACAGTAATGTGTATGGTGCGTTTGGCGTTTATATATTTTTCTAAACAGGTTTCCAGTTACGCTCGTTCAGGTCTCAGCAAAGCTTTATCTAAGCCTAAGCCTAAAAATAAAACGTTTGCCTGGGCTTTTTCGTTTACCCTAAGCATCGTACTGATTGGGTGAATATTCAATATATATACCGTTTCGAAATTTGTACTTATAGGCATTCGTGTAATAAAGACTAAAGATTTGTTTTGAAATAGTTTTACGTCTGCGCAGCGTTTATATCAAGAAATATCTTTAGTACCTGTAAAGCCTTGGCAGTTTTTGCGGTTTTGACAAGCACAACTCAAGCAGCGTATGCAATTTCTGAAATATTATCTAGATATATTGTATTGACCTGAATAAGAGGGGGGTAATAAGAGGGGGTCCCCATTTTGACTCCGAATCAATAAGAGTCCGTATCCGTAATAAGAGTCCATAAGCGGATAGAGTCCCTAAACCCTAATTAGAGTCCATCAATGTCAATTAACCCTAATTGTAGCGCATAAATGACTCCAGGACCAAATAATTTGAGTTCGAAACTTTAAAGTGTACTTAAATTTTGAAAGTACATTCCTAAGTATAACCTTGTATTATATCGCTCAAAGCTATTGACACAAGATAAATTTCAACGGATAATTGCAGTACCGGATATATATCAGTAACGAAGGGCGGCAGAGCGTGGGTTAAAAATATATAACAGTCCGTAACTCAATAACAAGGGGGGTACCCTCTGGAAAGGCCAAATAAATATCAGTCCCGCCTTCTTATTCGGGTCACTACAGTATGTGTAAATTTAAAATCAGCGTTATAATATGCAGATCGGTTTGTTTTTAATTATATATAAGGCTGCAACCACGTGGCGTAAATGGTATAGTAAACCAATTCTCCTTCCTAAGCTGAAAAATTTGTCAACAGCATTAGAATTTTTTGGTATGAAAACCAACCTTTGCCTTCCCGAGAAATATATTTGCCCCGTAGACTAACAATTCGTGGTTGCGGGAGACTAATTATAACGTTGTGCCAGCTTATTTACGGTTCAATTTGAAAAATCGAAGGCATTTGATACGCTGTTTCCAGCTGCCACGTTTTGTTTTAACCGATTATTTTATTATTGATTACAGCATGTTTACGATCCTTACTATCGATCCTGTTGCAACAGTGAACATGCAGCTATTGTTGCCTCACAAGCTTACGATCAGCACCAACCGCACCCGTCTGCTTGCAATCGTGAAATAATGATCAGAAATCCGTATACGTGTAATCCACAGGATCCAGTAACAAATATAACCCAGTCAGCAAGTTCTGGTCTTCCTCGCTACGCAACGCCCTGTAACCGGTTCAACGTTCATCAATCTTCCGGTTTCCACAACCAAATACACGCCCCGCACATGCCCTGTATATTACCTTCTGCAAACCATATTCTGCCCAACTACCACTACTACGTGAATTACCCTCCTGTTTGCGTTTTGCACTCAAACGGCGCTTGTGAACCCGGAGGGTCGTGCCTTCCTTTTTGGCAACACCGGTCCCCACCCCCACTGCAACATCAGCATTCGTTATCGTTCACCCAACAACCAGTGTCACCAATTACGAAACAATGCAACTCAGCGCAACAAGCACAAAATCGCGCAGCAACTGTACATCTCTATAGTAATCCAGTACAACACGGCGCAACGCGACTAATGCAACCATACGAATCGCACGCGATATACAGTAACCCAGTCGCTCAACATCATGGAATGCATTCTGCTGGTGAACGAAAACGCCATAACGGGCTCAGACAGCGGTCGGAAGACCCTCCATCGAATTCGAGAAAATTAATGCTTCATAAACGTCGCAATGCTACTCCAACAACCACAACAACAACAACAACAACAACAACAACGGCGACTTCTGAATCTGAGCATGGTACGTGCGATTAGGTTAAAAATATTGCAAACCAGTATATACATAAAACACAAGCGTTTTAGAGCGCTAGGTTATTACTATTCACTTGGTCTTAAGTAATTATTGTATCAATGAAAATTAGTATGCAATCTGGTGTTCTAGCAAAACCATATATATGTTTACTGCAGTGACCCGAAGAGCGTGGGTGTAATAAGAATGGGTCCCCATTTTGAGTCCCAGTAAATAGAAGTCCATATCCCTAATAAGAGTGCGTAAGCGGATTGCGTTAAAGTACAAATAACCACATTTTGTGCTTTTTGTGAAACTTGTTCAGAGTGCTTGGATCAGGGCTATCGTGAGTTCCGATGAAGACTCTAAAACCTGATAGCCCAGCTTGTTTTCAAATTGACTTCGTCATGATAGCCCTGGTCTATAAAATATTTTGCGGCACCGTTGACAAAATTATTGCGAACAGCTGCGTTACTCACTCGGTTACCAATTTATCTACACCATACCTTGAATTATGAAAAAATCGAATAATTAATAGTTGCGTAGCAAAATATTTGCTTAATTGTACAGTTTTTTCAACAATTTTCACAATTTTTATCACAGGATTTTATCCCGAATTGCCTTTGTGCTGTTTTTTTTCTCATGTTCCACGTTCTTCCTCCGTGTTTGAGGATCTTTTTCTCATCTCGGCAGGAAGAAACAACCACCAAACAAAAATGTGTAAAGTTGTTGTTGTCCCAAAACTACTTTGCTGGTCTCAGACAAGTACAACAACTTTAAGCTTAAAAGGTGAGACAGTGATAGTGTAAATGAGAAATTTTCGTTTATTTAGGTGAACTTCATGCAGTTGCAAGTCAGCGGTCGAACGCAACAAATAGCTCAACTGATGACAGGATAGTTCGAACTAACAATGGCGTGTCACGAAGCCGCTACCGGTTTCGGGGTCGTTCTGGTGTTACACCGTCGCCTCCTCCTGACCCGAAAAACGAACGAACCACCATTACAAGTTATGCGACGACTCATTCGCCGCTTGAAGATTCTGATATTCGAGTTGAGGTTTGTGGGTTTTATTTTAAATTTACGGGAGGAACTTGTTGACCAAGAAAGCGACAGTTGAATCGCAACCAAGGGCGATATATGCACAGCAATGTGGTTTAGTCATTGCTAAGATATGAGAACCTTGCGATTTTTTGAGACACTTTTCCTTTCTATGATTTGGTTCGTGCGCACGGTAAAATGATAAAAGCAAAAAGATTAACAACATACATGGCACATATAGCGGAATACCGAAGTTGTTGCAATGACCTCATGATATACTGGTAGCATGCTTCACTCAAGTGCAACAGGGACGAGAGTCGATTCCTGGCATGGTCTTTAATTTTGGACAAAACTTCGAACAGGAATCGTGCAGACCATATCGTTGCAACACGTAGTCAAAATATTACGACCCCCAAAATTGTGGCGGTCATCACCGCATGCTGCGAAATTAAGTCTTCATCACAATATTGCCATCAGTTATACCAAGAGTGGATGATCACTCTTTATAACAAGAGTATGCAACTCTGTATATTCTGTATATTAAAGAATGTACCCGGCACGTGTTGCGTTTTTGGCCTACCCCCCTTGTTTAGAGGGTCTGTATGAACAAACATCTTTAGTGTGATTAAACAACATAGTTGACCACCCCTTCAATGTGGGGGGTAGGTGTACTGAAGCATACTTTATTGTTAATCTCTTGCTTAAACCCCCCCCCTGATTGAGGGGGTAGGTCGAATAAAAATGCAACGCGTGCTGATACATTTTTAGTACCATGCACAGCCCAAGCAGTTGCACACTCTTCTACAAGGTGGACATCATCCAGTCTTGGTTATACTAAACAAATCATTACAAATTGACAATAGCACATTATGATTGTTTCAGTATCATTGATTCATGAATGATGTCGTTTGAATTTATGTTTCAAATTTCAACTTATGTTTTCAGGTTGAACTTTTACGAACAGAACCAAAGTACCTGTCAGATGTAGTACCGCTGACGTTTCCGAACTGCGTTGAGCAGCCCAGCGATCGTCGGCAAGCATCTGACAGTGTAATGGACTATCGAGTTCTTCTGCGGAAACCTATGTATAACTGCTCCGCGTTACCTTACGATGTTTCAAACTGTTCAACTCCGACGCTTTCGTCATCTTGCTCAACAACGCAGTGGAATAATATGCTACAGCGCAATATCATTAATAATAACAATAATTGTAATAATAATAATAATAATAATAATAATAATAATAATAATAATAATAATAATAATAATAATAATACAATGTCAAGTTTAAATCCAAATGCCATTGCTGACCTAAAAAATGTTACTCCGCAAAGATCACGTTTACCTCCTTATCGCGGTAGAACATCAGACAACCCTGGCAGTAGGCATGTAGCGTCTAGTACTCTCTGTAATCAACTTCAGAATGTTGAATTGAATTCAACTCGGAGCAGCATGCCATCATTAGTTGCTCATAGTACGCGTGGACCGAAAGGACTTGACCTCAACTCAGCGCCGTTGTTAGGCAACAACATTGGCGATCAGCGAAACTCAATATGGCAACAATGGCAACATGAAGCGCACAAATCTAGAGCTGGGCCTTTAGTGCCAAGACAACAGAGTTCTGCAAAGCGTACTGACTCTGAAAAAGCTCTGACTTCGACTACAAACGGCAATACGGCACAGACACATCGGTGGTCACTGTTTTCGTTTGCAAAACGTAACTCAAGTGAGGCGCAACGAAACTTAGCGCAAAATCATTTGAATGCTGAGTCGTGTACGAGCGACGAGCAACGTATCGCAACTCAAAACAAAACATTTCAACAAGTGAACCAACTGTCACATCAACAATATTATCAACAACAACAACAACACCAACAACCACAGCATCATATGCAGCAAGAGCAACAACTGCAACAACCACAACTGCAACAACTACAACAACACCAACAACAAAAACAGCAGCAGCAGCAGCAACAACAACAACAACAACAACAACAACAACAACAACAACAACAACAACTACAACAACACCAACAACAACAACAACAACAACCAGTACTTTATGGGCAACAGAATTACGCCAATTTAACGCATTTACCAGGATCAAAACCTTGCATCAGTGGCGAACCTTATTCAGTTATGTCGCGCAACAATACAAGTACCGAGTCAGATGCTGGAACGCAATTGGCTGTTGCAGCTACGCGTTCAGTTCGCTCGTTGTCCAATGAAACTGCATCACGGCTCGACACCAGAGACATTAACCAATCGAGCAAAGACAAAAAATTTGCGCTGCCAAAATCTGGTACAACTCCAAAACTTTCGTCTAAATTTCATTTTCAAGCGAATCATCATTCATCGAGTGCCGGTAAAGATCTGAATAATAGCGCAGTTGTGACAACTCACGCTAAAAGCGCTTCTGATACTGGAACACAACGCAGCAACCGAATGAGTGCTTCGTTCAAAAATCATTCTGTTGAACCTCAGAACATTTTGGTAGATTCTGTTCAGCAAACAAACAAGCATAAGGTAAGTTCACGATCAATTTCTGAGACAGTTAATATACCACCTTTCGTTGTGCTTCACGGTCTTTCCATTGCAGGGTGTACCCCTTTTAAGCGTTGATGAAGAGAGAAAAATCAGTTTCGAATTTTATCATCAACTCTAAACAAATTATGATCGACAGACCCAAAAATATTTCCTGCTTTAAATAGAAAAACTAAGCGAAGAAAATTATAGCGACTCCAGTTTATCTCGTTTCTAAAAGCGTAGAGAATGTGGGATTTGATGTCAGGTACAGATAGTATGTTTTGGCATCCCACGTCTACCATAGCTTGGCTGAACCTCTGCCCAGATCTATATTTACATTACCCCTTTCTTACATGAATAATTTCTATTTCATCGGACACCTAGTTTAATGCTAGGATTCGATCCTTTGAAAGTATAATGAGAGAAATGTACCATGACCTGTCAGCTATAGTAGCTTGGCTGTCGATCAAGAAGGGGGCTCTCTCACGTCTTGTAGAGTTTATATACTACGTATGCGCGTAGTATTAGGTATGCACTGCGAAATGGTGCAGTATACACTACGCTGAGTTGTTGTTACTGTTTCACCTTGTAAAAATAACTGCATGTACAAAAACAGATATATTTCAATTGATGGTTTGAAATTCATTTTCAGATATCTGGAGGTATCGCAAAACGTTGGTTGTCGAGTTTAATGTCGTCATCGAAATCAATCAGCAAAGACCCGTTGACGTCAACTCAACGAGCAGAACCAACCCCATCTCCTGTTATTGACTGTCGTTCAGTCAAACCCACAGGAGTTCGACCGGTGGAACGGTTTTTGAACTCAGACAGTGGGAATAGTTCAGCAATGGAAACAGTAATCAAATAGAATTTTGACACATTTTAGAAACAGAGTTTATTTTTGCTTTCCATTGGCGAATCTAAAGAAGGACGAACCGAGTCATGACCCTAACAACAAGGCTTAAAATTAATATTTTGCATGAAGATTTAGTTCTGCAATTACGTATGGCTTCTCGCTTACGTTATCTCCGGGGCTTTTTGTAAGCATATGAGACATGCTTGTCCTGGTGCATATCTGCAATGCGCATAGATCGCTAGTTAGAAACCACCCGTAACCCGCTTTACCAGCTGCTTAGTAGAAAGATCTGAAGTCCCGGTCTCTACCTAGACTGATACTTTTAATACGTCATTGTTTAACCGAAGCTGACACTCGTAAAAAATTTTTTTACATCCGTTAATGCTTGTGTTACTTCTTATTTCGGCTGAGCCGTATCAAATATCGCTTCATATGGAAGTGGTCATATAACGCGCGGGCGTATTTTAAAACTGCTTAAAATCCTTGCTCGATTTTATTTGCCAATTTAATAGGTGTTC
Source organism: Enoplolaimus lenunculus (assembly GCA_030248215.1). Lineage (NCBI taxonomy): Eukaryota > Metazoa > Nematoda > Enoplea > Enoplida > Thoracostomopsidae > Enoplolaimus > Enoplolaimus lenunculus. Next base: position 500,205 of record JASANG010003345.1, on the reverse strand, counting down.
GAAGAAGATGTCGCCATCAACTATAGCGATCTGGCACGATTTCATGAAACACTTGCTGCTCAAAATCAGGCTCAACAGTTTGGTTCAACTCACGATGCGTTTAGGTGTGACACTGGTTTAAAAAGTCATGAAACATATCTTGATCAACTTCAAGGTAAACGATAATTTACAAATTCTTAATATTGTGCGACTTATTCTATGCCTTGTGCTCAGAGTCCAGTTGGCATGGGGCGAACGAGTGGAATTTTCCTATAAAAAAACTTCGCCCCCTCCTGGCCAAAAATGTTTTCAAATTCATTAAAAAGTCTTTTATTTTAGGAATATTTTCATTGTCATCTCTGAAAATTTTTTTTGCTCGTCGAATGAAGATTTGTGGTTGTGACGCTACTTATGTCATTGTGAAACGTGTTTGAAATTAAACCAGTAGCAAAGTAACTGTAAAATTGATAGGGATTTTAAATTCAATTTAATTCTTCAATAATTTGTGCCTGTACAAAGAACTTAGGCTTCTTTGAAGTGTAACGTCATCGCCGTATCTGTTGCCGATAATAGTTATTTTGTTCAAGAGCCATGCAGTCAGACCATATTTGAACCACAAAACTCATATCGCAATGAAAGCGCAGCTAGCGGCTACCGAAGCACGCCTGATAAGGTAGTTTTTAAAACAAATCTTAATAGCACAACGGTTTTATTTTTTTGTAATCATTGGTAACACGGGCCCATGTAAAGATCAGGGGCGGAACGTTTTTCTGTGGACTGCAATAGAGTAAGCTTAAGATTTAGACTAATTTTTGCTTGGCTTAGGTTTAGGCTTAGGCTTAGGAATATGCTCATTCTTAGGCTTAGGCTTTTGGCTTACGGATATGGTTATAATACTGGTCCGCCTCTGTTCTTTACATTGGCCGTAAGATGAAAGCGCGTGTCTAGGGGGGGTGGAGGCCTCCTATCTAAAAATTTTTCCGATGAAATGCTAAGGCCCATTGCAAATTTTTAATTTTACGCTACGAAAATTGCTTTGGCTTGTTACTCGCTTCGTTTCCGACACTTCTTTTACAATATACTATTCAGACCCACCCTACAATATACTATTCAGACCTACCCGTCAGAATTTTGTTTATGAAACATTATGAGGTCCCAACGTCACAAATTTTAAGTGTTGTACCATAAAGACTGCGCGTTTGGTTTATCGCTTGACCCGCTCGCGAGGTCTTTTTTAAATGTATATTGCGTCACCCTCTGTCGGAAATTTATGGATCTGGCACAAGCAACATGTTGTTATGAACTAAGCTGAGTTTTTTTAATAAATTTGGCATTTGCAATGAAAACTAAACATGGGCTTTTATGGAACGGTGCTAATATCTTAAAAACACCTAAAAAATTTTAAATGTGGTTTGAGTAACTCTTCTCGTACCTAAAATCTTACATTTAGCAGTTTCCATCCGAAATGCCAATAACTTTTCAACCGCAACACCGTGTTAGCCGCCGTGTCCGCAAAGCCTGGTGTTCTGAATTATCAAAACCAGTACGCGGTTCGTTCTCAATATACGACGATCATACAAAACCGCCTGCCATGCCAGATGGACAGCGGCCATTTGTCGATAATGACGACCGGTTAGTGTTTGTTGGCGCAGAAGGAACCGGAGAACACGGAGTACGTCGTCCGAACGCGACCACCAAAATACCTGGTAACAGGATCCCGAACACCAGCAGCAGTCATGGATCTCATCGGTGGTCTAGCGAAAGTGAGCATTATAGAGGTTTAGGAGGAAAACTGGCAAAGCTAATATTCCTGGCTCATTGGACCAATCAAAATGCATACGTAATTCCGGATAACGGAGCAATGTGGAGATATTAAAAGTATACCGGCCAATGCATATAACAGGGCTATAGCAGTAGTATAAACATATTCCTAAGCTTGGCCCGTGTAAGATCAGAGGCGAACGTTTTTCTGCGGGACTAGAAAAGAGTAAGCTTAGACTAAGTTTTTTCGCTTTGCTTAGGCTTAGGCTTAGGCTTAGCAATATGCTCATTCTTACACTTAGGCGTAGGTTTAGGCTTAGGCTTAGGAATATTCTTATAATACTGTTCCGCCCCTGTTCTTTACATTGGTCGAATGTGCTTATACGTATGCCTAAGGCTAAGCCTAAGTCTAAGTGAAAATATTGGTCTCAAGCTTAAGGTTGTTCTATTGCAGTGCCACAGAGAAACGTTTCGCACCTTTCCGCCGTATTTTTTGTTAGGAGAGTTCATCGGTATGCGCTGAGTGAAATTTTCAGGTCAGTGATTTGCTACGGTTTTATTAACCGTTTGAAATCAGTTTGTTTTGTGTTACAGACAATCGCCAAGCAGAACAACCAGCGTTACCGAAACATCATCATGCGTCGAAATCACATCAGCCATCTCGATTGCGTCCTCCTGCGGCCAAATTTGACTCAAGACGCCATCGTGCACCCTCAGCCAGCGTTGCGTCTGCTGCAGGCGTTGATTCAACAAGTACAACTGGAGATCAAAGCCCTATGCCATCAACGCCGGTGATACAATTACCGCCTGAGAACGGAATTAATCGCCAAATTCAACAGGTTTCGGAATTTTTGTTTTTTCTGGGTGGGTGGGGGGCATAGGGAGCTGACCCATGTATACAACAGGGCCGGAACAGTAGTATAAGCATATTCCTAAGCCTAAACCTAAGCCTAAACTTATGGATGAGCCTATTCCTCAGCCTAAGCCTAAGCCTAAGCCTAAACAAAAAATTGGTCTAAAATTAAACTGACTCTATTATAGCCCCTCCAGAAAACGATTCGGCCCTGTTCTATACATGGGCCGGGAGCTAAACATTTTGACGAATTTCGGATCGCCCACTCGACAAAAGTTGCTAGAATATTTAGCTTGACGCGTTTAATCTTTAGTAAAATTGATTGGAACAACAAGGAAATGCCTAAAACTGTGGTCCATGTAAAGATCAAGGGCGGAACGTTTTTCTACACGACTACAATAAAGCAAGCTTAAACACTAGACTGATTTTTTGATTAGGCATTGGCTTAGGTCTAAGCTCAGTTTTACGCTTTGGTTTCGGCTTAGCAATATGCTTGTACTATTTTAACTTTCCTGTTTTATACATTGGCCAAAACTGTTATACTTGTCTCTCTGATTAGGTATACTTGCAGCAATTTCTATTATATCTACCGCAGTAGTGCATTAGACGCATTAGTAAAGTTACAAATAATCAATTTGAAAGCTAAAAGTGAACTTATAAAATATTTGTGCTTAAACATTTTAGTATATTTTAGGGCTCTGTGGCAAATACGGCAATGTGCAGTGGCGGTGGCCAAATTTTTCAATTCCCAGACGTAACAGACCATCAACAACAGTTTTTAGATACGAACTCCGGTGTACCGCAGCTCAATTATGTTCAATTCAACAATTTACCTCCTGCAACACCACGCCAGGTAAGAAGTAATTTAGAATGTAGTGATTCCAATATAGCAGGAAGCGGTAATTGATAATTATTTTGCTTTGCAAGAGGGTGCCTCCATTGTTATTCGGTTCCGGACTGTTGTTTATTGTTGAATCCAGCTTCAGATGTTAGGACCACACAATTTTAACTTGCGCCAGCAATTTTTTAGGGTTTAAAGTTTACTACATAAGGAATATGCTTTTCTTAAGATATGAGTATTCTGCTAGTAATATAAGTAACGTTATACTTTGAGTAATAAACCAAATTCTGTTCGGAACTTAATATTTTCGCAATCTAATTAATGTAATTGACGTTTATGGACTAAATATTTACTAGTGTTAGACGCTATTCAATCACGAAATGTAATTAGGGAAATAGATTTCTATTGATTCATACTCAAATTAAATATCCCGGATACTTATTACCTCCCCCCTTCTTATTTGGTCACTACAGTAAGCTTCAAAACATTAAGACGATTGGAAGATTTTGTGCTTCAAATAACTGGTACAATTTTTGTCAGTAAGTAGACTACTGTAGTGACCCAAATGAAAAGGGTAGACTAATGAGAGCTAGGGACCCTATTTCAGTTAAATCAATAGGAAACTGTACCACAAATTAAATCCCATAAATATCATAAATGACACCTACTCCAATTATAATGGGCCAATGACTCCTGGACCGAATAGGGGCAGTAGAGAGTTTGATTAATGAATCAAAGTATGTGTTACCTGTAGCAGAAAAACGTTCAGCCCCAGATCTTTACATGATCCGAGATCTTGATGAGGTTCGAAACCGTTTTTACCCTTCACCGATGTGTGCCGGAAAAATCTCACTGGCCCAAAACCGTGTTTAGATAAGATAGGATTCAAACATTCTCATCTTTGTACCTGGAATCCACGAGATTTTCAAACATCGTCGAAACTCTAAGAGGAATTCAATGAACCCTTCTTTTGTGAAATTAATTACTGAAACAAGTTTATAAATATTACAAAACGCTATTTAAGCAAAGCCATTGAATAAAAACCAGCAAAGATGTCATGTGGTTATCATGTAGCAAAATTTCACTGCAACATTCGCCAATGTTACGTTTAGGGCCGTAACTGTATATGAAGCATTTTGTTAAGCCTAAGCCTAAGCCTAAACGTTGAAAAAGTGTAAGACTAAGCCTAAATCTACGCTTAAGTCTAAACAAAGATAGTCTAAAATCTAAACCTACAGGTTTTGCAGTCCGATCAGAGAACCGAGCGGCCCTAAAAGTAATATGGGCCGATTCAAAGCCAGTACTAAGCTACGAGTTGTGCTATAAGCAGTGTTAACTTTTTCAAAAATTTGCAAAATTTCCCCATTTCGCATACGTTGAGTAGGTCATTAACTTGCCGTAGCAAACCAGCTGGTAAACTGCAAATATTTGGGTCATTTTCAACACATTTAAGCAACAAACCTGTTACTTACATAAATAGCGCTACCGGACCGCTACCGGCTACAGAGTCCATGGGTTCCCTTTTCGTCAATTGTTCACATAAAAATTCGACTCATAGTATTAACCATAAACAGTTTTGCATCACTACCATACATACGCTACAACGTTTGGTTATAAAATTCACAGCCAGACATGTTTATTAAGCATTGATTGTAGAATTAAAAACCGAAATTAGCTACAGACTAATTTGCAAAAATATTCATTAAAAACTTCGGCAATTATTCAACTCCTCAAAAGGGATTTATTTAGCTTGAAAGTTATGTTATTTTAACAATAAAAGGTATATTTTTATTATGAACCATTTCGATAATATCTTGTTAAACCTTTAAAACTGAGATGTAAACTTTTACGGTTGCGATATATACTTTACTGTGCCGGACGACACCGCGCGCCGCCACACGCCGCTATGCGTTGCTAATAAAGATATGAACCCAATCTATTTGATGGTGGGCGGCGATTTTTAGTAAACAAATTTTATCGTGCCGCGAAACTTTAATTTACCGAGTGCACTGGACCCCTCTCGTGATATTTTCGGCCATCCCCTTGCCGTTTGTCTATAAATGTTTGGTTTTTGAAAGTTTTTGTACATTTGATCTTCTCACGACCATCTCTGAACATTCCACGCCCAAATTTGAATTTTTAAAATATTCGATTTTTTCAGTTTCTCATGATCTCCCCTGACCATTCCACGCCCAAATTTGAATTTCTAAAAAATTCGATTTTTAAGGTCTGAAGATGCAGCTTGCGGTCTGAGTCCAATGGTGTTAAATTTTTCTGATTTGAACTTCTCACGACCATTCCTGAACATTCCACGCCCAAATTTGAATTTTTAAAATATTCGATTTTTTGAGTTTCTCATGATCTCCCCTGATCATTCCACGCCCAAATTTGAATTTCTAAAATATTCGATTTTTAAGGTCTGAAGATGCAGCTTGCGGTCTGAGTCCAATGGTGTTAAATTTTTCGTAATCAGACGTCTGGTTAACGAGTTATTTCAAATAACTGATTTGGCACGCTGCCAACGATTTGGAACAGAGCCAAATCAGTTAATTGACCATATATAACACGTTCGCCAAACGTCTCATTGCAAAAAGCTTTACACTATTGACTCAGCTCTACATGCTGCGTCCAATGGTATGTGATCCGTCTAACTTTTGGGCAAAAAATTTTCTAGTTCCAAGGGTTGACCTTGGGTCTCAAAATCGAGTTTTCAAAAATTCAAATTTAGGCGTGGAATGATCGGGATAGGTTATGGAGAAGCTCAAATATGCAAAAAAATCAAAAACCAACCATTTTTGGGCAAACGCCACCGCTGAGAGAACAGAAAAGTCTCACGCTCCATAGAGATCAAAAGGCTTAAAACACGCTCGTTAAAACTTTAGTCGACGATAGAATTTACTGATGTCGCGAGCGTTGGCTACGATCCCAAACCTGGCAATTCTGACGACCCTCAAGGAGATTTCTCTTCCTTATGTCAGCCAAAACACGACGACGCTATCAACTACGCGTTGATCAATTCGAAAAGAACTCAAGCTATCAGGGTACGTTGCTGTATAAACTGAAATCGACCTCATCTCAGATAGGTCCGTAACAAAAGTTAACCTTTTAAAAATTGAGATTTAAGGAGCAAAATTGTTCTGACTCGTGTTGGTCAATTAATGTTTTTTCAACTAAGGTAGCAAAACTTTGATTGATATCATAACGGGATTACTCTGATCGATACTACTCGAGCAGATTTAGTCATATTTCTTGAAATGTTTCCGTTCACCTATGGAAGGAAATGGTAAGTTCAGCTTTGTCATTGCACACTTTTACTCTTTGAGCGCTTGAAACGTCGTAAACGTTGACATCCATAGTGAAAATATGGAAATGGTATAAGTTCAACGTTCTCTTATTGAACACCTTGATCCTTTGAGCAGTTGAAATGAAGCAAACTTAAATTAAATATTCATAGGGGAACTTTAATTGATGCCTTTGCGGAAAACTTTAAATGATACGATAAAATTCATTCTAAGCTAAGTGTGTACCTTACATAATATATGCGCCAAACTACACAATCATCCATTGCAGCAGACGTCGATTGACGAAATGTCATCGTAAAATTATACTTTTTTTCGCAATTTGCAGTAAATACGATTGCTATTTTTAAGTGACATGCTTTGTTTAAAACTTTAATCACTTGACGCACTTGAGTTCGACCCGCAAAAATATTAATAATATTAATACTTCGTTGTAGTTTTTAGTCAGCCCGAGAAAAAATTGTACACCAAGAATCGTTCCAAGAACGCGGTATCGCAATTGCTGATTGCAATTTGAGTTTAGAAAACCGAAGTGTTAGCCTTCAAAGTTTACCAACCGCTATACCCCAGCGGCCTTGTGGTGGTGGTGGTAGCGGCGGTGGTGTTTTTGCAAAAGGTTCTGCGCTGTTGGCGAATGCTCCCTTGAAAACAGCAGCGGCGCTTTCTCGTGGCTCACGAACCGCAAAGTATCGCGGAATGCCTCCAAGAGTTCGACGAATGATGTGGTCGTCAATACGAAAACCTGACGGCTCAAGCTCTGAAAAGACACGATGCCGCAAATCTATCCCGTTGCTCAAAACAGTGAAATGCGGCGACCCCAAATTGTCGTCGTCTAATGTTACCGATTTTGGTTTGGAGTCGGTCCAAAACAGTAGGCATCAGCAACAACAACAACAACAACAACAACAACAACAAACACAGCCACAAGAACAACAGTCGTTATTGCTGCGAAGTGCGTTAACAAAACAAACAAAAATGCAGCACTTAAATAAGAGACGGCCATCAACACAAAGTATTGAATCGTGCCCTCCGTTGACTGAGTCAAACGAACAATTTTGTTCTTCTGATCAAGAGTGTGATGAATCTTGTTTAGGAGCTGGCTAACGCTGCTCGTCAAAACTTTGATAATTTAAAAAATTGACCATTTCGAGATATCACAACGTTTGAATGTTGTTCCTTCTGTTTTAACTGTATATTCCTATATTTGATGTATTTACAGCATAATTTGTGTGGTTTTATTGCTTGCTGTACGCACATCGAAACGTCGTGTTTACATCGCTGCCGGACGTACGGGTCCAAAATATATTGAATGGACGATGATATATCAATACTACCTGGTATTCACTGAACAACTCGAACAATATACCGTTTATATCTAGAAAACAAACGTGAAAAGCGGCAAACCTATCAACAATGCAACAGATTCGAGTAAAATTCCGACCCCGCAAACTCAGTCGATCCCAATATGCAATCGGGTGGGTGCTGTGTGACTTGGCAGTCGTAAATGCGATTTACACCAATTACCCTTCGATTTCAATGCTTGTTTTGGTGATATTAAATTTGAACTGAACAATTCAACGTACAGTTGACAGAAGCTGTATAGAGTCTTGGTTTATCTAAATTCAATATTTTGTTGAAGAAAGTGTTAATCTCGTTTTAAATCGATTTATTTTGACATCGTCTGATATAAGCAGCGATGGTTGCCCGAAACGGCAGAAGCCAACAGCTGACGCTCACCAAATGAAATGAAAATTATTAATGTTCTGGCAAGTGCTGTATTATTCACACTGGTGACCACTACTGTGACATATTTGGTGAAATATTTGTATGGTTCGAACCAGAAAATGTAACGCGACTACTCTGACTTAAAAATTATACAGTATGCAAAACTTGCCTGGTTCGTACTGGTTATTATGGTACGCGCCCGCGGCCAGACAGGGGCCAAGAGGCTGAACCCTCAGGGAAGAATTTTAGCCCCCCCCCTCGAAAACATTCAACCTTGCTTGTAAGTCATCGAAAGTGCGTCTAAGCCCCACTTGAAAATAGCGCTCCCTATTAAGGTGAGCTGGCTACGGGTGTGTTTTTAGCACATTATATTTCATCGACACACTTTAATGTACATGCAAGCCATCGTAAGTCGTGCGAAAAGTAACTTTTGTAATAAAATCGTTGTTGCAACATCACATCAAAGTATCTCTTTTCGTGAACACTGATATGAGCGCCGCCAAAATACAGAAATGGCAGGTGCAAGCGGGGCTTTTGTTCAAAACGTATACGTAACTGTGCCCGTTTGATACCATAGGAAACAATATTTACCAATATCTATATGACTACCTCGGACACGTAGTCAGAGGGTGCCCAGGAGAGCATCAGCCTTTCCCCTAGAAAATTTTATCACTGTTAGAATATTTTCAGTTATCGAAAACCCTTGTAAGCTCCTCCTGAAAGACGCTTAGTGGTTTAGCCTCTCTAGCACGCTGAGCTGGCTACGGGCCTGATTGGCCTATTTAAAAGCTAGGTTACTCACCCCAGGGGATGGTGTGTAGTTGCACCATCATGACCGTGCCTGCCGGCGCCCATGAACATAAAAGTCCTAAAACTGGTATCTCGCTTGTGCGAACTATTCAGCTCAAACATTACAGTTCCCTCGTGGGCGGATCCGTAAGCAATTTTTTGTGATTCTGCCATCGAAAAATTCCAAACTAAAACGTCAAGGTCAATATTTCCTATTTTCGACAATTTCGTCAACTACAACTATGGTGGTCCGATAAAGTTTGAATCCTTCTGTGGCCAAATTAGCAATCCAAAATCCGCCGGATCCGCCATCATTGCCAACCACTTTCTTCTTGCTCGTGTTCTATCTGCGTGTGTGAATAAATATCTCCGCATTGTTCGGTAGCTTGTCAACCGCGGTTGAACTCGTACTTTAATCTGCGAATGTTTCCAAACTTTGCATTGTACTGGCGTTAGATAGCAGTTTTTGAGAAGCCGTCGAAAATCGCTATCCCTGTTTTGTTTTGACAGTACTACACTGCTCATTAATTTGCCATTTACTAACTCTGGTGCTTGTCTGAAAAGCATATATGATTTTATATCGAACTTTAACCCCTTCTCACATTGAGTTGCCTGTAGGCAGCTCAGCGCAGTGTATATACGGTAAACAGTATATATCGCACCGTGTTTAACAATGGCAACACGTATACATAGTACTAAATCCCCACAAGACGTGAGAGCCCCCTCGGGCTCGAGCGTCAAGCTCCTATAGCTGAGGAGTGATGGTATACGCCTCCCACTCCAGTCACTGGAGTTCGAATCCTAGCATAAAAGTAGGTCTCAGGGGAAATAGAAAATATTCATGTGAGAAAGGGTTACGCGAAAAATTTTCAGTTTACTATCTATAAAGCGCACTTAAATTTTGAAAGTGCATTCCTAAGTATAACCTTGCGTTGCGAAACAAGACAAATATACGTTTAATTCACCGGTAATTGCACTACCGGATATCAATCAGTAACGAAGGGTGGCGGAGCATGGGTTAAAAATAAATAGCAGTCCGTAACCGAATAACAGGGGCCCTCTGGAGAGGCCAAATAAATATCAGTCCTCCTCTTATTCGGGTCACTACAGTACATTCATTTGGTTAATTTGCTTTGACATATATCTGGTGGTTCAGATTAGTCTTGTAAACTGTCTAAAATTTAGGTTTGTGGTCGCAGTTTAGCAATCTGAACCATTCTGAAACGCACAATTTTAACAGCCAAATTGAAATTGGAAATATAGACATTTGTTAACAGAAATAGCTAAAAACAAAAAATGACTGCGGTAAAATTGCATTCAGAACTCAATTTCATCAGAGACACTGATTTAGCATATCAACGAACCTGTTGACCTGCTTATTTCAGTTTCTTGAGCGCCGTTGTACACTGTAAATTCTACTGAGTTGATTTTAGCTCACAATGAATGACCTGTAATCACACAGTCTGATTTAACTCATTCTGTGTTAACTCATAAAGTCATTCGGAATCAACTCAATTCAGAGTGAAAATCGACTAAATTCGAAATGAGTTTAATGTTTACTGTTTTTAACTCATAATTAACCAGCTAACTCGCTTGATGATTTGATTAACCAACTCGCTGGAATTTGCAGGGTTGGCGTGGAGATTGTTTCAGGCGTGGAAATGGTATTAAAATGGCCAGCAAACATCGTTGTCGGCTTGTTTTATAGATCAGGACAAACTGAGTTCAGCGGAATTATTTGTAAATTTGCATCGCCCTCACTGGTTCAAAAGTTGTTGCGCTTTAAATTTTACTATTTTTAATATATATACTAAACATGGATAGTGCCAAATTTGTGCAACAAATACCTGGTGAAGCTATATGTTCTATAAATATGTAAATCACATTATGCTGTCTTTTCGAATCTGTGTGCGTACTTGCAATAGGTACAATTTCGTGCGTTATAACTTTTGAACCGTTTGCCATGCAGCCGTACGATTGGTACCGTAAAAAACTCAGCGCGTCGAAATGTACAAAATTAACCGCATTTTATTAAATTCCTAGGAGAGTGGCCAGATTCCGTACGTTCTCCGCTAATCAATAGTCATTAGACAGCATTATTAAATCAAAAACCATATTATTTGAAGTAACTTACAGTGTAGCATGCATAAAACCAAAGCGATCAGATGTTACAAAGCATTCTATATTGAGCACATTCACCAACAAAATTAATCGTAGTGAAAGTGAAATCTTGTATTTCATTATAGTTGCGTAGTTGCTTTAAAGTTATTACTAATCAATTTTTACATTTGATACGAGATTTAAATAGAAATTACCAAAATTGCTTTTAATTTGCCTGAAAATTTTAAACAATTTCATACTAAGTTCAAACTTGAACCGGACACTTGAAGCCAAAAATGCTTCAATGTCCAGGACACTGAAGGTTTTTGGCTTCTGATGTACGCATGTTGTGGAAGTTGCATAAGCTTTTTTACAGGCCAGTATACTCAGTTTTTGCACTGACGAGAACCTGCGTTTGTACGTGTAACCGAGGTTAACAACTGCGTCCGATGTATGAAACAGGGCCGTAACAGTAGTAATAAACATATTCCTAAGACTAAGCCTAAGCCTCAGCCTAAGCATAAGAATGAGCTTATATCTAAGCCTATGCCCAAGCATAAGTAGAAATTTAGACTAAAGCTTAAACTTACTCTATTACAGTTCAGCAGAAAAACGCTCCGCCCCTTAGCTTTACATGAGACGCAGTTGTTAAATCAAGCAATAGATATCACTTAGTTCTGTTCGTCCTCTTTCTGGACGATTCCGTAAACGCTTTACACCCAGTAAAAGATGGACAAAATATTTCATCGTTTTAAATCATAGACACTTTTTAAGAGTGAATCTGTCTGATTCTCATATCTGAATATTGATAACCAAGAAACTAAACAAGTATAATCACCGTAAATGTTCAACTAAAAATAAACTTTGAGTACGGTAAAAAAATCAGACACCAAACCGACACAAGACAACTAAATCATACTAAAAAACGGTTCAAACAATTCATTTGACATAATGAAACATATCATTTGTTTGAAATGACTGTTGAGACAAAAACCAGCCGCCTACGTTTGCTTTATTTGAATCAAAGAACGCCGATCGTTCATCAGCACAGTTTTCCGAAGCAATCGTCTATTAAAATAGACAATCAGTTATAAAATAGCTATATGTCTTAAATTAGCGATTTTGTAATCTACTGCAAACGTATAGTTTATCGTGTGATGAATTTTGTCATTTTTAGCAACATCAGCTTTCGCTAAATTTTCGTTCTTTTTTCACTTTCAAGCATTTCGGTATTTCTGTTGTGGATGCGGCATAGATATTATACTATTTAAATTTTGATTTCATACAAGTTTCAAAGTAAAAAAAAACATCCGTTGCCGGAAGTTGTTTCTGGAAACTAATTCCGCCTGTACGGTAGTTTTCACCAATCGTATCCCGTGTTTGCTTGTATTGTTTTCAAAAAATGCTTTGTTTAAATGGCAAATTTAAATAATTTTCACATTCAAAAGTAAAATAACTTAAAATATTAACTATAAATCATAGTTAAAGTTACGAAATATAATGCTCTATTATAATGAAAACATTTTGATATGTTGTCTATAATTCCTTCTCTGGTGGTGCATGGTTCAAAACCCTGTCCGTATTTAAGGCTGCGCGATTCGAATCCTGGCTCTAAAAAATTTTCAAGAGTTGCGTACAACGGTGTTCGATGACTTATAAGCAAGTGGAAAACTTTTGGACGGGAGCGAAATTTTTCCAGGGGAACGGGCTAAGCCCCCTGGCCATCATCTGGCTACGGCGTAGAATATTTGTCGTTGCTGAATTGGTATGTATGCACACTCAAAACAATATTTCTGGTATTTAAGAAAAAATTTCTTACATATAAGAAATATGATTAACAAGGTGCACTTGAAAAATATTTCAATGTTATAACAGAGAAGTTTCCAAAAAAGTTTTGAAATAAAGTCTGAAAATAAACGTTTTCCAATTATTTTTGGAAAAATTGTCTAAAAGATCAGAAAAACATTTCAAACTTGCCACAGAAAATACATTTCTGAATAAATTCAGATACATTTTTTGCTTGTATGCACTCTTTAATCTGTACCAGGGTATAACCGGAGGTTTGGCTTCGATTCCGGCGGAAAATCAGCATCCGGCTCCCGTATTTTTGACTTCTGGTTACACCCAGAGCTGTACATGTACAAAAGTTGAATAATACACCTATAATAAAAAATAATATGGGTAAGCCCTCAAAATGTGTATTTAAAGATTGACACTGTTGTATGGGTAACGAAACAGCATCACTCATGGTAGTTTTGTATCTATACTGTGTGGCACACAATAATTACTTGCTGCTTTATTTTCAAATACTACCACACTTGGCGAAATTCACAAAATATATACGACACTTTGTAACTCCTAACGGCCAGCCCACTAAGCCTCCTGAACCTATAAGCCTGATCCTAAACGTATGCCGTATTATAGGCCTAAACGTTCGCCAAGGCCGAAACCTTATTTTAAGTCTACCGGCCGGCCAGCCTCCCATCGTCTCAATCTTCGCTGTACACTGCTAAAAATGGTGAGTCAAATGGACTCTCTCCAATTCAAACACCGTCAGAGTCAAATGTGTTTCTCAGTGCGTTGAATTTGACTCTAGCGAAGTCGAATTTGACTCAGTTAGCGTAGTCAAATAAAACCTATCTCACTATTTTTACAGGGTAAAACCTTTCCTGTATAATTTTCAACACGCGTCAACTCAAAACTTTACTAGTTAGTCAATGTACCTAAAAACTACACAAAACAGGTAGCGGAAGATAATTTTTAAGATCAAAGCAACATTAACCCAAGAATTATGATGTATATTTAACGCAAAATATCAATCCTTTAAATCACCTTCGCCAATAAATGAGCTAAAAAATGAAAATAATTGAAATTCGTTCATGTTACAATTGACTCTTAATTGTCAACGTGGGCGTAGCCAGCGGAAAAGTATTATAAATAACATCAACCAACTTTTAGCTCTCAGCGTTTAAGTCGCGAAATGCTTTAAGTGACACTCTAACAGTTGAGGGAGTATAAATTGTATAGTAGGAAGAAAGGGCGGTAATGCATTGGCACAGTAAAATATGTTTAGCGATAACGGGTGTATAATGGCACAGTGGATATAATCGCCCCGGAAATTTTTGATAGATACAAAAAACAGTTTTATACAGGCTTTATAGAGTAAACTGATGAACAAATTGGGGTCAAAAAATCAGGCAATTTTACGGTGAACTAATATCCCCGGCAACGCCTTAGTAATTGATCATGTAACGCCTAGTGTCAGGTTGAAATTTGTAACAGATATTATTAATACATCGTGGTGGTATGATTTATTTTTGATGCTTCAGCATTGGTATAATGCAACACGTTGAGCACTTGCTTTCAGATAATCACACAGTTGTCGTTTTATTTGGTACAAAATATGATTTCAAAACTAGGTTCATGTAAATATCAGGGGCGAAACGTTTTTCTTTAAGATTGCCATAGAGTAAGCTTCAGCTTTCGATATATTTTTGCTTAGGCTTCGGTTTATGGACAGGCCTGGGAATATTGCTTGTACTTGTCTTACGGCCCTGTTCCATACATTGGCCCAAAACTCTGTTATGTGTTATTTGATACAATCGATTTGTTACAAGTATGTATTATATGCCGTAGCACAAGTCGTAATTCAGTAAAATTCCGAATTCGGCTAGTCCAAAGCGGAATTACGACTTGGGCTAGCCCAAGGCGGAATTATATTTGATAAAGATGTGCGTTTTATGACTAGTTATTATGATAACGTAACGGTTACTTAGAAAATCAGAAACCCTCAATTGTATTGTTATGAAAGTTGTCTGAAACATTTATCGTCAGCAAATATTATTCTATTTCAAGTAGTTTTCATTTTTACTATCTGTTTACATCCCGATAATTATCAAATTTAAAATGCTAACAATCTAGTACAAAAATGTGCAAAATAGTAATTTTATATACCGTTGAATTTTTGTGTTTAAACTGACCTTCATGCTTCACAACCCACGTTCAATTTTATCACAACAACATTAATACAATCAGGGTGCAAAAACGGAGAGACAAGATAACGGAAAAAGGTAGTGATCGAAATAGCGGAAACGAAAAAAAATCCGCTATTGAAGTATAAACGTTTCAAATATGTTTTATTTTTCTGCCAACACAATTGATACGTAATAATATTCGCACAGCCTACTCAAATATTAAGGAAAAATGGCGGATACAACGAAATATTTAAGATTTTGGATGAATTTCGTAATTTTTTTCATTTCAAACGAATATATTATTACAAATTTTACACGTAAAAATAACGGAATTTCTGATATTTCTATAACGAAACCGAAAGCTGAAACGAATACCGGTTTTTGCCGGAAACGGAAATGGATATCCGGTTACACCTTGATCGATACAATTAAGTATTGCAATTGCACAATATACGATATGTATACTACAAAACTTTGTTGATATTTTCTTAAAATTTAATCAGCAAAGTAGTTATATTTTGATTTTTTTTCAAAGTGGAGTGTTTTTTCGGCTTTCGGAGTACAATTCTGATTTGAGAATGCTTCCAAATACTACACTGAACCGGGGTTAAGTAGCAGTTTTTGATTAAATGACGGTATTGGCTTTTGAGTTTTGATGGCGTCACAGTGGCTCGTACTGAGCCGCGTCGTCTAAGCTGCACACCGTTTGATTCAGCATTTGATCGCTGCCGTCTGTACGTGGTTGACAGATTGTGAGAATTTGACAGCTTTGGTGATCTGAAACAGTGAAAGCAAAACATTTTTATGCGCCATTCAACGGCGTTGTCTTTTTAGACACGGTTCCAGTTTACAACACAGGACACAGCTCCGTCGAAATTTTAGCAGCGTAATTCTCCTTACCAAAATTTTGCCTACGCCCACAGCGCCGTAAACCATAATTTTGTCACGGAATCCACAAAATTGAGTAACGAATTAACCCTAGGACAACAATATCGAAACCTTAGGTTAATATAAAACGCAATAGGTTAGTGATGGCACAACCGCTGAGTCTATACAAAAAACCTATTGAACCCATGTAAAGATCAGGGCGAAAGGCTTAGGCTTAGGCTTAGGAATATGCTCATTCTTACGCTTCGGCTTTAGGCTTAGGCTTACGCTTAGGAATATGCTTATAATACTGTTTGGCCCCTGTTTTTTACATTGGCCCTCTATTACATGACGGGTTCCTGCAATTTTATTTCTGAGCGATCATACGGGCTAATCTCGGCAACTATTATTTTAGAAGGTGCGCTGTATAGTCAAGCGCTTCAGCTACGCTAAACCCTTATGCGGTTAAAAGAGTAATGTTTTGTGTCGCCGTGTTAATTGGTCAATTGAGAATTGGATATTTACTTTTAATTTCAATTTAAATACTTACAGCAACGCATTAGTATCGGGTTTGCTGCCAGCTAAAAAGAATGAATTGTTTGCTTGAACAGGATGTATCATAAGAACGAAAGCAATAAACAAATATGGAGGATATGACATATCATACAAAGTCTTGTAATGACTTGAAATGTTAAATAAATAAATTTATTTCATTTAATACATTAAGTTGTTCCAAGTATTAATACAGACGATTCGTTTCTGAACAAATGCAATCAAATAAAAATCTAGAACCAATATTTACTTTAAGGGCCATATTAGGAACACACCGAAGTATATTCCTAAGTGTAAGCCCAAAGCGAAAAGCTTCAGCGACATCGTAACCATAAATTTAGGTAAATCAAGTATTAAACTTACGCAAAAACACCATGTCCAAGCCTAACACTTTTTTAGAGTCCCGTGTGTAAAAATGGAATGACCCTAAGAAGTAAGCATGTACCTACAATGAAGATAAGTAACAGTTTTCAGTTTATCTTATGTTATCATATCCAGCGAATGCTGTTACCCCTAATCACTTACAAAAATGGTAAATAAATTTATTAATGAATATTTGTCATAAAAATCGTGTTTACCATTAAAATTATACATTTCACAGACTTGAAATTCAGGCGAAAACCGTTTTATCTACAAGTATTGGGCGGTTCAACTCGACATTTCAACGCACCATTCATACGTGCACGGGTTTTTGAAGCAACATTGCAGCTGCAATTTCTACTTGTTCTGTTAATAAGCAAACTGATTGGCATTCAATTTTAAATTTTAAAATACTTGAGAAATAAATTTCGGGGACTTTTTAAAAGTTATCATTCACTATATATTGACATCGTTTGTGCGATATAAAAACTGAAGCAAAATTCAATTCAACGAACGCTGGCTACACTTTCACACTGTTGTTCAATTAATTAAACAGGCCATTGTTTTAACTTGCGTGGTTTGGAATTGAAATTTTATTCAATTAATAAAAACGCGTTGAGTGATTTTCATTGATTGAAAATTTAGATCGATTTCAGAACACGAAAATTTTACGTATGTAAGATTCGAATTTTTTTCTGGAATTGAATTTCAGTTTTGTACCAAGCCACAGTTTTTATTGAAACTGAAAAAAATCTCAATATTTATATTTTTTTCTGGCTGTGGTCTGAGGTTTTCCAAAAACTTGTAAACAAAGGCTGTTTTTGTCCCCAAGTCCGAATCAAGAGAATCATTTCACAACTGACATAAACATATTAATATTAAAGTTTCACAAACTTTATTGCTAGTGTTTTAAGCTTCTTATCGCAATAATCGCGTTTTAAAACGTCATCGTTTTGCCATAAATGGCCAAACCATTTTACTAACATTTTACTATAAATTCACGTATGATTGGCTTCTGTCCAGGCGATGAGGTACTGTAGAACTACAAAACGTACTCTTTTCTACAATCATAGCCCGTTGGCAAATTCCAGTACCGGAGCAGGCAGGAGTGTAAGCTCAACCCCAAACTCCAGGTGCGGGGTTCCCTAAACTCGCAAGCGAAACGAGCGAGAAGCCAGACGCATTTCAAAACTTCGGTGGTTTCGTTTCCAACCGGTTACGGTGGGAGCCCCTTTAGGTTTTGGGCTCCCCCAAATGGGGGTACGGGGGGAGGGCTTACACTTTTCTGGCAATATCACGAGCTGAAAAAAAATTGTTTAGAAATTGTTTATTCGGTGTCATGCTTCAATTCATACGCGTTGCCGTACGATGGTGACCGGTGCCAACCGTTTACCGGACAACAACGCCGACCTGCATTCAAATAGTCAAAAAGTATAGCGCAACCCTAAAACGGTTCTGTGTGTTTTAGACGGTTTGAAATTATAACCATCATAAAATTAATTTCGAAGAAATGGTATGAACATTGATTTAATAACTGTCCTTTTCGGAATTTTCTTGCTTGATTTATGTAAATATTTTTCTAAATTTAGTCACAAATTAATTACGAAACATTTTGTTCGCATCTAAAGTTTGCATCGCAATGCAAATTTGCATACATAACGTGAACAAATGTTGTTAATTAATAAAACTTCAAACGATGCCGTAGGTTGTTAGCATTCACCTTTCGTCAAACCCAACAATTTAATATTTTCGCAAAGTGTTAACCTTTTTTTAGTTGCAACTCAATCTGAATATAACATCGCTAAACTGGTTCAGTAGTTCATTTTTCTCCAAGTAACCAGTTTTAGCCTACAAATAGGCTGAAATAAATTTGTTAACAGTTGGATTAGACTATATCCATTTTTGCCATAAGGCGTTTAGCGATATAATCTGTTGAGTTATAGTGTTCAACTAATTTTTTCGTTTAGGCATTGACTTAGGCTTAGGCTTGGATTTAGGCTTAGGAATACGGTTGTACTACGGTTACGGCCGTGTTCTATACATTGGCCTGTTTTTCGAATGGTTACTTTATAAACTGAAATTAATCTCAACTTTTGCGACGTGAGTCCGTTATTTATAGGTCCGTCCTATGGATATATTTTCAGATAGTCACCTGTGTGTTGCCACTAAAAATTTATGTATTATTTGACAACTGATTTGGAAAACAATATTTAATAAATACGTTAATAGACATAATTGTGCGTTAGAACACACGTTATAACTGAACTAAACATAGGTCTAAACTTGAGCACGAGCGCAAAAATTTATCTAAAGCTTAAGTTTACTCTATTGCAGTCCTGCAAAAAACGATCCGCTCCTATTAAGTTATACATGAAGGAATTTTGGTAAAAACTTTATCTAAGATATTGTTTCTAGGTTGAAAATTTTCAGGTTCACAGCTGCTGACGTGGAAATTCTAGTAAATCTGGCCTTTGCAGTAAAATCAACTAAAGTTAACATAGTGATACTATAAACAGGTTAAGATAAGAAATTAAACCAGATAGGTGCCAAAACTGGCACAAATGGTTGCAGGACACGCTCACAATAATATGAAGCCTATTTTTAGAAAGTTTTCACGTTTATCTCAACAGCAACAATATATCTGATTAGGAGCAATACTGTTCATTCACTAGTCGAATTAATAAGTCTATTATTAGAATATGTTTAACTAAAAATATATTTATGTTCATTGAAAAGTTGCCATTCGTTTGCGTAAACAATTAGATTTTGAGATATTAATGACGAATATAGCTGCGTCATGAATTTGTTCAGCTCAGCACGACGTAACCATTGTTAATAAGTTTATTTGGAAACATGAGCCAAAAATCTATTATTAATGATCACCACTGCACGATTATCACAACTTACATACGCAAAATTTAAGTATAATGTTTTGTATACAACCAAGATGACTTCAGAACACCGTGCCAAATGCCAAATAAAATGTGCTAGCGGACGCAATTTTCCTATTGTCTTGAATTACTCTTTAAAACTTGTCAATATTGCTTTAAGTTTATACTTGAGGTCCTGTTTGCTTAAATCTCAGCTATCGTAGAGTTATTAATAAAAATACATTTGTCAAGGACATAGAAACTGAATTTGTGTGCAGGAACCGGAACAGAAACAGGAACCGGAAGTACAGATATTTTTATCACCGAACTGCAATTGAGTATTTTTGAGAAAACTTATCAAAAAATGGTTTAACCAAATTTTGAGCTATTTCATTATAAAGTTTTGCGAAACAACGTCAGATTTTTAACCAAACAGTTTATTAACGAAAAATTGAACTAATTGCAAAAACTCATTTAGAAATAAAATTTCTTAGAGACAATGTTTTAAATTTTTAAATGATTATGAATAATGTGCACAAAACCGTAAAAAATTCGGGTTGCACAGGAACAGGAACAGGAATTGAATTTTTGCAGGAATTCCGGCCGGAACAAGAATAACGGTTGAATCCTGATATATGTATATATATGTGTGTATATGTATGTATACATATATATTTATCGCTTTCATTGAGTTTTACGTGCTAATCAGGCATTGTAAAATCACGAAGTTAGTCGTTTAAAAACTCATTCAGAAGTCAATTATCAAATAACTGTTTTGCTCCCTGAGGGTTTGACAATGTGCCAAAACAATTATCTCACATGGCACAACTCGTAACTCTGCCTGTGAAAATAGATAAAAACATTATTATCGTTTGAATATCTACGTATAAAGCTGACAAGTTTTTAAGCCAGTTTTTTCGGCTTTTGAAGAAAACAACCCGACGACAGACATAAACAATCGAATTCTTCAAACTCAACGCTTAGTGCGGAATAGCCAGTGGCAGCAAAAACCCAAACATGCAAAAAAATTTCGAAATCGAACTCATTTTTGACATAAAATGCCGACCGATGTTTGATAACAGTTTGCACTTTGCATTCTCACAGTCGCAGTTGGCAAATTGCAAATTGTTTCAAACGCTTTGCAATTCATAAGTCGTATACGAGTGCATATCAGTAGCGGTAGAATGAAAACATTGTAAAAATCTAACATTTACTAAATTTGAGTTCTTGATGCTAGCCAGTACAGCAAACTGATAGCTTTCTTGTAGCAAAATATCGTAGCTTTCCTTCGCAGTATTTCGTGCGATGTGACTTATAATAACAATGATCTGTAAAGTTCAAACCGCAAATTTTATTTTAATTGCTAATTAATATAATATGGCAAAACATATTTTTCACTATATTCTAATTTGTACAGGTGTATATATTTCATGGAATAAAACTGTGATAAAACAGCTTTGTTTATTATGGTGCGTAAACTTCGATCTGGCAACACACTTGCGTCATTGGTAATCGTATCAGATATTCGTCGGTTGAACTAAAGTATTTGCAGTTGTTTGCGTCGAGGAACATAGATACCGTGCGCGAAAATTAAAAAGTTTTTAGTAAAAACCGCGAGTATACAGATTCGTAGAGGGCACAGAAAGAAATATTCTTATGAAATTTCCTGATGCTGTCAATATTATTTGTTGGCATGGATAGAGCAAACAAAACGGTTCAAGGTTGACAGTTTTCCTTATTGTCTCATTTCTCCGTAATTGTGGTCGTCAACAACTCCATAATAAAGCATCAGTAAAGGCGGGCCAAGAAAAAGTATACACGAAAGTGCTGCTGTATTTTACCTAAAAGGTTTTCCGAAAAGTTACTATTAACAGACTCTCTACGGATTAACTTCAGCAAACGATATATTCCCAAACTAGAGATACTGTAGTGACCCGAACAAGACGGGGGATTTATATTTATTTGGCCTCTTGAGAGGGTACCCCCCCTTGTTATTCGGTTACGGACTGTTATTTATTTTTAACCCACGCTCCGCCGCCCTTCGTTTACTGATATATATCCGGTACTGCAATTATCCGTTGAATTAAACGATTATTTGTCTTGTGTCAGTAGCTTAAGCAATAAATACAAGTATATACTTAGGAATGCACTTTTAAAATTTAAGTACGCTTTAAAGTTTCGAACTCAAATTATTTGATCCCGGAGTCATTTATGCGCTACAATTAGGGATAATTGACATTTATGGACTGTAATTAGTGTTTAGGGCTCTATCAGCTTACGGACTCTTATTAGCGATACGGACTCCTATTGATTCGGACTCAAAATGGCAACCACCCTCTCTTATTACCCCCCTCTTATTCGGGTCAATACAGTAAGCTATTTAACAATGGTATTTTAATGGTTGTTACTCGGCTGATCTGAGTTTGACCGACCCCCGAGTTGGCTCCCAGGCTCAGGAAAACTTTTGAAATCTCTCTTAATTTTCACGGACCGAGTTTAAGTTAACCGCACCAATTCGCATCCTCACGTGAGCACCAGTTGAAATTGAAACAATTTTCGCAAGCAAAACAAACGAGAAGATTAGACACACGATATTTTGTTATTTTAAACTTCAGTACAGAACTCGAGTTTGGTTTGTGTCGAGGAAATCAATGATTAAAATAGAAATTGAATAAAGAAAAAAACTTCGCGAGCGAAACGAGCAAGAAGCCAGACGTAATTTTAGTATTAGATTTTAAAACAAAATTTGAGTTTGCTGGGATCCAGTCAGTTTGGTTTGTGTCGACGAAATCAATGATTAAACAGAAATTGAGCAAAGAAAACTTCGCGAGCGAAACGAGCAAGAAGCCAGACGTAATTTTAGTGTTAGATTTTAAAACAAAATTTGAGTTTGCTCGGATCCAGTGTAGGATCCGATGTGCAGAAATGTCCTTTAGATCTGCCAATGTATAAAATCAACTGTAAAAAGCATAGGTTGATTTTGAGACAATATATTTTACATGAGTCCATACTTAGTCAAGTTCGCGAGCCATGCGAGCGAGAAGTCAGGCGCATTTTGTGTATCGAAACTTTTCAAAATACTGTATTTTTGGATCCAATAGAGTTTTTAAATTGATTTTGTTTTCCAACCACCGGTTCCTTTTTAAACCGACCCACAACTGGGGATATGGGAGCACTAAAGCACAGCATTGATATGCAACCCAAGAAACGCATTCAAACCCGCTCTCACATAACTGTTGACTATTTCGAATAGAAGAAATAATTTCAAGCCATGACTGGAATTGCAACCACACGTGTAAGACGCGTTTACCAACACCATTAAGCTGTAGAAGCTTGATGCTCGACCCAGCCGCGGCCTTAAACGTCTTCATTTGAGAAAGGGTCTATCGCAATTATCATCAGCACCAGCAGAGAATAAAGGCTCTAGTTAACAATATGAAGAAAAAAGGCAATTTTAAACTTGGGAACGAAATTTATATTCAAAAACATAACAAAAATAGCACCAATTCTAAAAAAGAAGGGAATTGTAAACGTTGAAACGAATTTTATATTGAAAAACACACCAATTCTTGTCAAATGCCATCATTTGTAGTGTTTATAATGTAATGCCGATTTCAGCTGTAGTTAATAAAATTAACAAATGAAAAATATATTAAAATACGGCTATTCTACATAACGAAACGAATTTTGCTTCGCTCAAGTGGCGTACATTTTATTCGTGGGAAGATAATGTCCATATGGTAAATATTTTGAAAAAACAAAGTCGTAACTCGATTCTTTGATAAAAATAAAAATTCAATAGTTTTGCACTTTACTTCATTATAAAATATAAACTGGTAACTTGAATCTTTCCTGGTGTGTGCAGTCCAAAGTATACCAATTTGTGACGCAAACTTGTGAAAGTTTTTAGCGAACAGCAACCGACTGTGTTGCGATATACCTACGCCTACACAGCGAATAAACAAATCGCCGTTGATACGTAGGGCAGTGACGTATGCAATGGGGTGGGATAACGATGATATATCCCACGAAATTTCTGCGGGATTTCTATGAAAGGTAATTTTACAGATTGTAGAATAGTTGCTAGCAAAGGTTGAAAAAAATTTTCTCACTAGAAAAAATCTATTGAATGTGGTTTATGCTTGCGCGAAATAAAATCCTAGCTACGCACTTGGCTTGAGTTTAACATAACGCCTACATGTGTGAGCAAGGTTATTGATTAGAACACTGAAGCAGTTTAGTAATCATAGAAAGCGGACTGCAAACGAGAAGATTATTCAATATGAGGCACAAGTTAGTTTCAGAGGCGAACCATCTTTATTTCCGCGGGACTCCCTAAGACTTTAGGCTTTATGTTGTATACAGTAATCGCATGAAAGGTTAGGGAGAAAGCAGCAAACCCGTGACACAGCGAAACTGGTTGAAACCAAATATGTATGGAGCTTAAGAGATTTTATTTCCAATTCTGTTTTGAATCGATTGGGATTTGTGCATTGGATATTTTTTATTCATGCAACGGTATTGCTTGCATGGAAACAATAAGTTTAATTGAAAAATATATTGTTAGTTTTTTTATGAACCATTGTTAGCTTCGATTTTAAATTAAGACAACGAAATATTTTTGTATTTTTAGTGAAAAATAAATATAAGACTGGCTGGATCCCGAAGTAAAAAAAATTTTAATTTTGTCGTACTGTAGTGACAATAATTGACCATTCGGGTCAAAGTTAAGATTTCTGGACACTATCCATTTACGAACTTTGATTGGCGATATATAAATACTTGTAAGTCGTAAACCGGAATGAAACGAACAGTTGAATGAAACAAGACCTGTAAGTCGTAAACCGGAACGAAACGAACAGTTGAATGAAACAAGGATTTTATTGAAACAAACGAGGATGGTAAAGCAACAATTGCGAATAAACGAAAAACGAAACACTAACTAATGTCAAAGTTTTTACTGGACTTTTATAGCCCTCACGGATCATTCTAGAAGATAACGATTATTGGTTGCTGCTTGATTTAGTGTTGCAGCATTCTTAATGGTTGTTCCAAGTAACCGCATACGTGCCGCAATCCTATTTGTTGAGACTGCTACAAATCATGTGTTGCAGATCTATCATTGGTTGTTTGACTGTATTGACGTGTTTGTTTATTTGTTCAACACGTCATACGTACACGTCACAATGTACAGAGAAGCATGGGATGCACATGGCAGTCGTACAGAGGCCCCCTCGTTTTAAGCGGAGCCCTATAATGTTACCATTGGATCTTGAAAACGGACTGTCTTCTGTTTGACCATATTCGGATGCGGCAGCCTCTGCGTTATGTGTTGCTGTGCTAGCGCGTATGCACGTTGAAGATCTTTTCGTTTTACTGTAGAGTCGTCCTGGAAAGGCTTTATTGCAGACATCGGGACGAATGCCAGGCGATTGGTGCCGAAGAACTTGACAGGGAGGCTGTTCGGAGGGCGTTTGCTGGTCGCTAGCGGTGTTGATTCAGGTGAGATGATTATCGCTGGCCATTGAGGCCAATTTCTGACTTTAGCCAAGACCAGTCTGTGAGAAGTTCGTGATTTAGACTTAAGCCTGTATCCTGTATCGCCTGTATAGTTCTTTCCTCGATGTATGCGTATCGCTCTGATTTAGTAAAACGCGGCCGGTAAATGTTTATTATAATCCCAACCCGCAACCCGTATGACACAAAATACCCAAAATTAAGGCCAGCAAATCACAGGTTATGCAATTTAACTGGTAACCCGAGCCGGAATCCTTAAAGCCGACGTCTGAATCTGATTTAATCCAGCCACTGGCTTTACCGTACCCAATACTTTTGCCGTTTTCCAGAATCCGTGCAATTCTAACCCCGTTAGAATTACACCCCATTAAACCGTGTACTCTAACCCCGTTAGAGTTACACCAAATTTCCGACCAATCTAACCCCGTTAGATTTGGCCCAGCCGTTGTAGAATAATAAATCTAACCCCGTTAGATTTATTAGACTACTTTTTCCCAGGTTTCCTTTAATACCCCAAGTTTCCTTTAACACATGCCACCAGTATTCTATACTGGGTGATACCGCGCCTTGCGCAACGCCGATTAAACCGATATCCCGTAGTTTCCTTCACATGCTTATGCCACCGTGACAATCTTAAATTACTTCAGTTCGACCTTACTTATTAAAATTTCCAAACGCAAGCCAAAATTCAAGAAGCAATGTAAAAATAAACGCTCACCGCCAACCAATAAAAGCCAACCGATTTGTAGGAAAACAAAACCAAGACTGATTCCGGTCCTGGCTACCCAAATCGGCATCTCGACCTCAATTGCATTTTTGCCGACACCCACAATTGGGTGTCCGCAATGCGGTTGAGATCGAGAGCCACACATCCGGTACTAACAACAACAACAACACGCTCATGTCGGACACTCACGACATGATGACTTAGACTAGCTAAGTCGTTAACCGCAAATCCAGCTATACCAATTATACAACATTATTCAATGGCCACGTAGGGCCCAGGTAAGTTTGACATTGCGGACACAGCCGCCATAACATCGATTTTAACATTTTCTACGCTTTGTAGCCACGCCTAAGCCTAAGTTAAGTTCTAAGAGAGACTAGATGGAGCCAGGAACTCCCTTAAGGTGTGGTTTTGATATAGGGTTTTATTTGTTATCGAACGCTGCCGAAATTGAGCACACAGGCCGGGATAAGGCATCCGCAACAACATTGTCCGCGCCAGCTACATGTTCGATTTGCAACCAAACTCCGAAATGAAGGATAACCACCTGGATTGTTGTGCTGACGAGTTTGCCATAGCGAGAGCATGAACCAAGGGCTTGTGATCCGTCCGGATGACAAATGTGGAACCATGTAACCACGAGAAATGCTTTAGGGCTTTGTAAATCGCCAGTAATTCACGATCGAATGCTGATTTGCGGGATCCAGCTCGGACAGCTTTTCGAATAAAAGGCAAGCGACTCGGTAACTCCATTGTGTGTTTGATTCAGGACTGCACCCACAGCGACACTCGATGCATCTGTCACCAACTGAATTTGGGCCTTTGGGTGCGGGTGAATCAGCGTTACAGCATTTGAGAGAGCGACTTTGAGTTTGTCAAAGGCGTTGATGGCGTCGGCGTTCCATTCAATTTTATAGTTGCCTTTATCCTTCTTTCCGCGTGTCAAATCGGTGAGCGGGGCGGCGACTTTTGAGAACCCGGGAACAAATCGGTGATAGAACCCTGCCATTCCAAGAAAACGACGGACACCTTTAAGTGTTTCTGGTCGCTTGAACTCTGCTATTGACTTGACTTTGTCGGGAATTGGTCGGATTCCTGTATTGTCAATTTCAACACCAAGGAACTGCACCTTTGAGCTGAATAGCAAGCATTTGTCGGGGCGCAGACGGAGGCCATGCATATCCAGACGGCTGATTACACAACGAAGGTGTTCTAGATGTTGCTCGGGATTGGTGCTGGCGACAAGAATATCGTCAAGATATACCCTGACGAACGGAACGTCGGCAAATATCGAATCCATCAAACGTTGGAACGTTTGGGCGGCGTTGCGAAATCCAAAAAACATACGCCGGAAAAGGAAAAGCCCGAAGGGAGTTGTTACCGCAGTCTTGGGTTGATCACTGACAGCTACCGGAATTTGGGTGTACGCGCAAACGAGATGAGCTTGAAAATACCGCAGACCCATGAAGATCGCCTGACAAATCGTTGAGGTTCGGCATCGGGTACCGGTCGGGCACGGTTTGTCGGTTAAGCTTCCTGTAATCTCCCGTAGGTCGCCATGGTGTCTTTGGATCTGCCTTTGGAGCCATATGAAGGGCAGATGCGTAAGGTGATTCTCCTCGATACACGACCCCACTGGCTTCCCATTCCGCGAAGACCCTTTTTGCGACAGCGAGTTTCGCACCGACGATTCGACGAGGTCGTTCGAAACAGGGTGGGCCCACCGTGACGATATGATGTTGTATGTTATGGCGGGCGGAAGCGAAGGCGTCGACCGGTTTAAAGATGTTCGGAAACTCGGCGAACAGCTGCTGGACCGTCGGAAGTTGCTCAGGCATGTTGACTCGATAAGGTGGTTGAGTCGTCGCACAGCTGACCGTCATTGCGTCGGTGGGACCGAAAGATGACGTGAGACGCTGGGGCATTGTAGGAGATACGGTGATTAGGCGGTTGTTGACGCAATCGACAGCAAACCCGTTGCGGCGGAGGAAATCGCGACTCAGGATAGGATTAGTGACATCGGCTACGAAGAACGTCCACTGGAAGGGTTTCGGGATTCCCTGGAGCGTGAATGGAATTCGGCACGTACCCTTGATGTTGAGGGGAGACCCATTTGCGGTATGCGCACCGAACGATTGATTACGGAGAGGTAGAATGTTGAGCGCCATCGATGGCAGAATGAAGGAAAAGGCACTCCCGCTATCGGCAATGAAACGACCGACAGGGGTAGCATCGATGTACACGCAGTTGATGTCCCCACCGCCATCTGAATTTGCGGTGGGGTCTATCCGTTTCCCGACGCGGCATTGCTTGAAGACTGTCCGTCGTATGAGCAAAATCCGGCACCGGGGCATCGCTGGGCTTCGTCGCCAAATTTGAAGTGATACCAACACAACCCGCTTGAACGTCTGGCCGATTGGGACCTCGAATGGGGGCGTTGACTATTGCGTGGCCCGACTCCGTTTTGATCATTCGCCCGAACCCGTGAATTGCGACCGCGGGAGCGATCTCTGTTCGTTAGTTGGCGGACGGCCTTTGTCAAGTCGGCGATCTGCTTTTCGATTGAGGATTGCCAAGACCCGGATGCGGTTGAGGATGAGGCTTTCCAGGACCCGGTTGTGTTCGAGGTTGGGGATTGCCATAACCCATATGTGGTTGATGATGACTGGGGCTCACGGTTGATATGGTTGACCAGATTTGGATCGGCCATATCCAGCATTGCATCAGCGATTCGTGCGAGTTGGTCAAGCGAAACGCTGTCCATTGATACGAGGGTGAGCCGGATTTGTTCCGGAAGAATCTCGAGGAAGCGTAGACGGACCAATTCGGGGCTGTTTGGGGCCAGTTCCAGCAGTTCCCGGAGGGCACTTGAGGGCTTGCGGCCTTTGAGGTCTTTTTCTTCTAAAAGCTTGCGCAGCCTTCGATTGTCGCTGTCGGCATAAAACTCGATGAGGGTTCGTTTGATCTCGGCATAAGACCCATTGAGGTTGACACCTGACTCGTGAATCATACCGTTGTCGATCACCCGTAGTATGTTTCGCTTCTTGACGTCATCGTCGATTGCCCCGAGGACTTGTTCGACTTGATTGAACCAACATTGGGGCGTCTTTGGGTTGAATTGCGGCAATCGATGGAATTGAATCGTGTCACCCGAACCCGCTTGAGCGATTCCGTTTGGACCCGGTTGCCCACCTGCCGGCACGGACGCGGCTTGTACATGCGCCATCGAGACCTGATTGAATGCCAACTGCAGGATATCGGGGCCATGTGGGCTCAGCATTGTGATGATGTCGTCCTTTGTTCCGGGGACCGCGAATGATGGATCGCTCGCATGTAGTACCCGGAGCATACCCGCCAACGTTTCCTTCGTTTGATGTGAGAGATTGACTGGGCCAGGGTTCGGTTCGACGCACCCGATCAACAGGAGGACCCGTAAACTCGTGGCTTGACGATTGTCGAGGCCATGGACTCCGCGGATGGAAAATCCGATTGCGATTGATACCATGAATACCCTTGAACTCGAGGCATAGCGGGGCGGAGTAACGACCCACGGTAACTCGGCATAGTGTTCCCGAACAGTCGAGGGATCAGCGTGGATCGAAGAAACGGAACGCAACTCGAGCGCGGATAACACGGAAACCAGGATTGAGAAAAACACTGGGGCGGCGCTAAACAAATGTTGACGGTTCCTAGTCGGGGTCACCATTGTAAGTCGTAAACCGGAATGAAACGAACACTTGAATGAAACAAGACCTGTAAGTCGTAAACCGGAACGAAACGAACAGTTGAATGAAACAAGGATTTTATTGAAACAAACGAGGATGGTAAAGCAACAATTGCGAATAAACGAAAAACGAAACACTAACTAATGTCAAAGTTTTTACTGGACTTTTATAGCCCTCACGGATCATTCTAGAAGATAACGATTATTGGTTGCTGCTTGATTTAGTGTTGCAGCATTCTTAATGGTTGTTCCAAGTAACCGCATACGTGCCGCAATCCTATTTGTTGAGACTGCTACAAATCATGTGTTGCAGATCTATCATTGGTTGTTTGACTGTATTGACGTGTTTGTTTATTTGTTCAACACGTCATACGTACACGTCACAATGTACAGAGAAGCATGGGATGCACATGGCAGTCGTACAGAGGCCCCCTCGTTTTAAGCGGAGCCCTATAATGTTACCATTGGATCTTGAAAACGGACTGTCTCCTGTTTGACCATATTCGGATGCGGTAGCCTCTGCGTTATGTGTTGCTGTGCTAGCGCGTATGCACGTTGAAGATCTTTTCGTTTTACTGTAGAGTCGTCCTGGAAAGGCATTATTGCAGACATCGGGACGAATGCCAGGCGATTGGTGCCGAAGAACTTGACAGGGAGGCTGTTCGGAGGGCGTTTGCTGGTCGCTAGCGGTGTTGATTCAGGTGAGATGATTATCGCTGGCCATTGAGGCCAATTTCTGACTTTAGCCAAGACCAGTCTTTCTCCATCAGGATGCTGCGCTGAAGGTGTCGGATTTTGAGTCGTCGTTTGTTGTATATCCATGTGTAGAAAAGCGGGCTTCACGCGGTCGAGACTAATACGTTCATCAATCCCTTTGATGGAGACAACCACGGTTTTGTCACCAAGATTCTTGATTTCGTACGGGCCATTATAACGCGGCTTCAAGGCAGTTTTGATGGTGTCGTCGCGAATCCATACGTGACTGGCAGTCTTCAGCTCAGCTGGTACGTAACAAGGAACGGCATGTTTTCGCTCTGGAGCATTTAGTCGAGTGATAGACGAGAAAAGCTTGGACATCAAATCATTTACATTGGCATAATTGTTTGTGGTATCCGGTGTGAAATAATGATGTGGTAGATCGACGCTTGCACCAAGAACCATTTGGCAAGGTGTGAAACCCTTGTCGTTGAGACCCGACCGGATTCCCAGGAGTACCAGGGGAAGTGATGTAGTCCATGAGCGGGTTGTGCAGTGAGCTCGAAGACCCGTTTTCAGTGTGCGGTGAAAACGTTCGACAGCTCCGTTGCTCGCTGGG
Source organism: Enoplolaimus lenunculus (assembly GCA_030248215.1). Lineage (NCBI taxonomy): Eukaryota > Metazoa > Nematoda > Enoplea > Enoplida > Thoracostomopsidae > Enoplolaimus > Enoplolaimus lenunculus. The sequence goes on along the minus strand of JASANG010003345.1, from coordinate 468,952 downwards.
TGGTATGCTGTCGTCCGACGGCGTTCGATTCCTAAACTTTCCATCAGTGCTGACCACAGGGATGACTCGAATTGGGTTCCACGATCAGTAATAATCGTTCGAGGGACTCCGAAACGACTGATCCATCCAGAAATTAATGCAGTTGCAACGGATTCGGTTGTGATGTCTGGAACAGGAACTGCTTCGGGCCGTCGGCTGAACCGGTCGATCATTGTCACTATGTAGCTGAATCCGCCTGAAGGAGGAAAAGGACCCACAATATCGACGTGTACCGTCTGAAGGCGTCCGGTTGTTGGAATTGTGCCCACTGGAGTTTTCGTATGACGGCCCACCTTGTTACGCTGACATTCCAAGCATTCGCGGCACCAAAGTTTTACATCGCGATTCATACTTGGCCATACGTACTGTTCAGAGACTTCATGAAGGGTTGCCCTTGATCCGAGATGAGCCAGATTATGTATCGATTGAAATACAGAAAATCGAGATGTAGTTGGAACATAAGGACGTAGCTTGGCTCGCGAAGCGTCGCAATACACTGTTTTGCCGTCGACTAGAAGTTGTTTTATTGGAAGAGTTGTAGAGTTGATGAACGTGATCAAAGCTTTGTCCGCTGCTTGTTCGTCGGCCAGTTTGTTATCGAACGCTGCCGAAATTGAGCACACAGGCCGGGATAAGGCATCCGCAACAACATTGTCCGCGCCAGCTACATGTTCGATTGTGCAACCAAACTCCGAAATGAAGGATAACCACCTGGATTGTTGTGCTGACGGGTTTGCCATAGCGAGAGCATGAACCAAGGGCTTGTGATCCGTCCGGATGACAAATGTGGAACCATGTAACCACGAGAAATGCTTTAGGGCTTTGTAAATCGCCAGTAATTCACGATCGAATGCTGATTTGCGGGATTCCAGCTCAGACAGCTTTTCGGAATAAAAGGCAAGCGGCTCGGTAACTCCATTGTGTGTTTGATTCAGGACTGCACCCACAGCGACACTCGATGCATCTGTCACCAACTGAATTTGGGCCTTTGGGTGCGGGTGAATCAGCGTTACAGCATTTGAGAGAGCGACTTTGAGTTTGTCAAAGGCGTTGATGGCGTCGGCGTTCCATTCAATTTTATAGTTGCCTTTATCCTTCTTTCCGCGTGTCAAATCGGTGAGCGGGGCGGCGACTTTTGAGAACCCGGGAACAAATCGGTGATAGAACCCTGCCATTCCAAGAAAACGACGGACACCTTTAAGTGTTTCTGGTCGCTTGAACTCTGCTATTGACTTGACTTTGTCGGGAATTGGTCGGATTCCTGTATTGTCAATTTCAACACCAAGGAACTGCACCTTTGAGCTGAATAGCAAGCATTTGTCGGGGCGCAGACGGAGGCCATGCATATCCAGACGGCTGATTACACAACGAAGGTGTTCTAGATGTTGCTCGGGATTGGTGCTGGCCACAAGAATATCGTCAAGATATACCCTGACGAACGGAACGTCGGCAAATATCGAGTCCATCAAACGTTGGAACGTTTGGGCGGCGTTGCGAAATCCAAAAAACATACGCCGGAAAAGGAAAAGCCCGAAGGGAGTTGTTACCGCAGTCTTGGGTTGATCACTGACAGCTACCGGAATTTGGGTGTACGCGCAAACGAGATCGAGCTTTGAAAATACCGCAGACCCATGAAGATCGCCTGACAAATCGTTGAGGTTCGGCATCGGGTACCGGTCGGGCACGGTTTGTCGGTTAAGCTTCCTGTAATCTCCCGTAGGTCGCCATGGTGTCTTTGGATCTGCCTTTGGAGCCATATGAAGGGCAGATGCGTAAGGTGATTCTCCTCGATACACGACCCCACTGGCTTCCCATTCCGCGAAGACCCTTTTTGCGACAGCGAGTTTCGCACCGACGATTCGACGAGGTCGTTCGAAACAGGGTGGGCCCACCGTGACGATATGATGTTGTATGTTATGGCGGGCGGAAGCGAAGGCGTCGACCGGTTTAAAGATGTTCGGAAACTCGGCGAACAGCTGCTGGACCGTCGGAAGTTGCTCAGGCATGTTGACTCGATAAGGTGGTTGAGTCGTCGCACAGCTGACCGTCATTGCGTCGGTGGGACCGAAAGATGACGTGGGACGCTGGGGCATTGTAGGAGATACGGTGATTAGGCGGTTGTTGACGCAATCGACAGCAAACCCGTTGCGGCGGAAGAAATCGCGACTCAGGATAGGATTAGTGACATCGGCTACAAAGAACGTTCACTGGAAGGGTTTCGGGATTCCCTGGAGCGTGAATGGAATTCGGCACGTACCCTTGATGTTGAGGGGAGACCCATTTGCGGTATGCGCACCGAACGATTGATTACGGAGAGGTAGAATGTTGAGCGCCATCGATGGCAGAATGAAGGAAAAGGCACTCCCGCTATCGGCAATGAAACGACCGACAGGGGTAGCATCGATGTACACGCAGTTGACGTCCCCACCGCCATCTGAATTTGCGGTGGGGTCTATCCGTTTCCCGACGCGGCATTGCTTGAAGACTGTCCGTCGTATGAGCAAAATCCGGCACCGGGGCATCGCTGGGCTTCGTCGCCAAATTTGAAGTGATACCAACACAACCCGCTTGAACGTCTGGCCGATTGGGACCTCGAATGGGGGCGTTGACTATTGCGTGACCCGACTCCGTTTTGATCATTCGCCCGAACCCGTGAATTGCGACCGCGGGAGCGATCTCTGTTCGTTAGTTGGCGGACGGCCTTTGTCAAGTCGGCGATCTGCTTTTCGATTGAGGATTGCCAAGACCCGGATGCGGTTGAGGATGAGGCTTTCCAGGACCCGGTTGTGTTCGAGGTTGGGGATTGCCATAACCCATATGTGGTTGATGATGACTGGGGCTCACGGTTGATATGGTTGACCAGATTTGGATCGGCCATATCCAGCATTGCATCAGCGATTCGTGCGAGTTGGTCAAGCGAAACGCTGTCCATTGATACGAGGGTGAGCCGGATTTGTTCCGGAAGAATCTCGAGGAAGCGTAGACGGACCAATTCGGGGCTGTTTGGGGCCAGTTCCAGCAGTTCCCGGAGGGCACTTGAGGGCTTGCGGCCTTTGAGGTCTTTTTCTTCTAAAAGCTTGCGCAGCCTTCGATTGTCGCTGTCGGCATAAAACTCGATGAGGGTTCGTTTGATCTCGGCATAAGACCCATTGAGGTTGACACCTGACTCGTGAATCATACCGTTGTCGATCACCCGTAGTATGTTTCGCTTCTTGACGTCATCGTCGATTGCCCCGAGGACTTGTTCGACTTGATTGAACCAACATTGGGGCGTCTTTGGGTTGAATTGCGGCAATCGATGGAATTGAATCGTGTCACCCGAACCCGCTTGAGCGATTCCGTTTGGACCCGGTTGCCCACCTGCCGGCACGGACGCGGCTTGTACATGCGCCATCGAGACCTGATTGAATGCCAACTGCAGGATATCGGGGCCATGTGGGCTCAGCATTGTGATGATGTCGTCCTTTGTTCCGGAGACCGCGAATGATGGATCGCTCGCATGTAGTACCCGGAGCATACCCGCCAACGTTTCCTTCGTTTGATGTGAGAGATTGACTGGGCCAGGGTTCGGTTCGACGCACCCGATCAACAGGAGGACCCGTAAACTCGTGGCTTGACGATTGTCGAGGCCATGGACTCCGCGGATGGAAAATCCGATTGCGATTGATACCATGAATACCCTTGAACTCGAGGCATAGCGGGGCGGAGTAACGACCCACGGTAACTCGGCATAGTGTTCCCGAACAGTCGAGGGATCAGCGTGGATCGAAGAAACGGAACGCAACTCGAGCGCGGATAACACGGAAACCAGGATTGAGAAAAACACTGGGGCGGCGCTAAACAAATGTTGACGGTTCCTAGTCGGGGTCACCATTGTAAGTCGTAAACCGGAATGAAACGAACAGTTGAATGAAACAAGACCTGTAAGTCGTAAACCGGAACGAAACGAACAGTTGAATGAAACAAGGATTTTATTGAAACAAACGACGATGGTAAAGCAACAATTGCGAATAAACGAAAAACGAAACACTAACTAATGTCAAAGTTTTTACTGGACTTTTATAGCCCTCACGGATCATTCTAGAAGATAACGATTATTGGTTGCTGCTTGATTTAGTGTTGCAGCATTCTTAATGGTTGTTCCAAGTAACCGCATACGTGCCGCAATCCTATTTGTTGAGACTGCTACAAATCATGTGTTGCAGATCTATCATTGGTTGTTTGACTGTATTGACGTGTTTGTTTATTTGTTCAACACGTCATACGTACACGTCACAATGTACAGAGAAGCATGGGATGCACATGGCAGTCGTACCTACTTATTGAATTGGCTTCTAAATAAGAACTCCCCTTTCTGACCCTTCTTATTACTCCTCTTATTTGGGTTTTGCTATTGCAAAGGTGTGTTTTTCGGGATTCATATAGAAATGTGCAGACCGATAATCCAGTTAAAACCTTAAATATGTCTACCCATATATAACGTAACGCAATGGTCCAGGTATATATTCTACACCGACGTCCTTTGTATCACACAAACAGCACATAATGTGCATAAAACCGTGTTTGCTAATTTTAATTCGTTTGTAAGTCAACGAAAACCCTTGTATGTCTCTCCTGAAAATATTTTAGCTCCCGCTTAGCAGTGATAGCTGGCTACGGGCCTGGTTTGTAGGGTTGGAACTATAAACCCGTGGTTAAAAGAGACCAGAAATGCTCAGACCCTGGTATATAGTATATAAATTTTTTAATCCTTATTGTTTAGTTTTAGTTTCAAAAATATTATTACTGATGCATTCAGAGGGATAAGGATGTATTCTCCTATTGGAATTTATTAATAAAGCAACATTTTTAATATTAGCAGTGCTTGCTGCCCAAAAGTAAATCCAAGAATTAGGCTTGGTGGGAGCGATTTTGTCTTCCACTTAATTAACATTAATGTGGAAGCAAAATGAACAAGTACTTTATTTGACAAAGTGGCGAAAGAGTTTGCCGCTTCGGTGCAATTGCTAAAATCAACTATCTAAAATTTATATTTACTTTGAACTCTAAGAATAAAATCTACAAAAATCCAGTATGAAATTTCCTAAATAACCACATTTTGACTATTATTTCGACTTAAAAAATCTTATGCCCCTCACCAATATTGGTTTATCCGTCAGCAGTTCCTGTGCTCATATTAAAAGCACAAAGATGGTTAAGTAAAATTAGCAGGTAAAGCTTGTTTTTTACATCATTTGTTTATCTAAAACAGAGTAGGCTAGTAAAATTATGCGGTTTATTTTAGAGATTTTTAGTCAATGAAAGCATGATCATTAATGATTTGAAAAAGCAGAGCAGAATAATGTTATACGCGTCTTGTTTTTAGGCAAAAGATATACGTCTGTCACCACGCCTTTAAATATAAATTGAAAATAAAATAGAACTCACCGAAAAGGAAGACATTTTTGGTTTCTTTCAGTGCTTGCTATTTTGGTACTCTAAGCAGCCTTAAAAGCAATGGCGATGTTTAATTGAAAAGGCCTGCCTACACTGCAAATTTCGATGAGTTGATTAATCAACTGAGAGAGAGATAATTAATAGTTATTTCTGGTTATTTGTAAGGTAATAACGATAAACATTAACGCATTCTGAGCTGATTTAATTTTTAGTAATTGATTAATTAACTCAGAATGAGTTCAATCAATTCAGAATTTTATGAGTTCTGAAATACATATTTCAGAGCTCAGACCTCTGAGTGTATTCAACTCATTATGTGTTAAAATCAACTCACTCAAAATTACATTGTAGTACGTATACTAAAGACCAAACCTAATCCTAAACCAAAGCTTAATTATAATCCTACGCCTTCCAGGGTGCAGGTCCATCAGTAACACTGATCCCCAGCGGATAGAGTATTTAACTGACAAGTTTCAAAACAATAGACAAAATGTTGAAAGAATTTTTGTTTGAACCAATCCGATATTCTCAAAACTGCGTAACACCTATTACCAGTTAGTAATCAGCTTTCAAAACACCTAACTACGACAGTTACAAAAGCCAAACTCGCGTCACAACCAGGACCAAAAATGCGTAAAATGCTTCAAACGTTCAAATTTTCCATCTGCTGAGCCGGAAATTTGAAGACTTCAACGACTGGTGATAGTTGCTACTGTAGTGACCGGAATAACGTCTGTATCCTTAATTAGAGCGCATAAAAGAGAACAAAGCAGAAGAATAGTCTAGACTGCTCAAACATGCAACATATACTCAGGCAAACCGAGCAAGTCAGTTCTGCTCGAAAGAAACAATATAAAAAGGATGTTGGGACTAACATTGAGTGAGTTAAGAATAAACAACAGTATGTAACGAATAACAGGTGGTGTATTCTGGAGAGGCAAAATAAATATACTGCCTCTTCTTATTTGGGTCGCTACAGTACACAGATTCGAGAATTTGGGCACAGGAATTATGAAATTATTGTTAACTTTATAAATCTGTTAGACTTATGGGTGCGTGAAGGACCACCGATCCAAATCTGCAATTGTCAAGGTAAAAAAGTGGTAAATACCTTCAATTTCCTTAGCGATATTCTGACTATGATACACGAACAAAAGGTTATCATCTGTTATTGCTTGTATTAAAAATTGAAAAATCTATTAAAATAAAGATTTTAAAAAAATCGCATAAGAAATCAAACGGGACTCAGTGTTAAATTTCAGACAATATTTCTTGAATATCATACAGTTTGTGTTGCTGTGTTAATTGGCAAACAGTTATTTGATAACTGGTTCTAAGTTGCGTTGCGATAATATTAACTACATTTGGCTCCCGGCTTGACTCAGCACGCCAAATTTCGTCCAATGGTATGTAGATTGTGGAACTTTTTGTTCGCTCCTAAACAAGGATTTTTACCCTTTGTTTCCTCCATACCATATATGTAACAGTGCATAATCCTTTTACAAAGGAACTGCGCAGCACACAGCTTGTAAAATCATATCTTAAGCAAGTAATTAGCGTCATAGTAAAATATACGGTCACCGCGCGTCAAGCAAAGCAAACACTTAATCTATCCACACTTAGAGTGTTTTTGTTATTTTTGCCGTTAATGAAAACAAGAGTCAAAGCCCCAAGGTGACCAAAACAGACTTTAGTCAGAATTGCATAAATGTATGCGCCATAAAAATAAGATGACCTCAAAAAACGGAATTTTCAAACTCATAATTCATGCGTAGAATGATCAGCGGACGTAATGATAGCGATACGTTGTTGTGATACCTAGCCCATGTTTACTTTAAGTGCCATTCTGTTTTCTAGTGCGAACTGCAAAAGTGTAGGTTTCGATTTTAGACTGCGTATTACTTAGGCTAAGGCGCAGTCTTAGGCTTTGGTATAGCCTTATCAGGTCCGTAGCCAGTCCACCTTGCTATGGGGGGGCTAAAATTTGTCAGGAGGGGCGTTCAAGGGTTTTCGATGAGTTACAAGCAAGGTGGAAAACTTTGTAGAGGGCCCAAAATTTTCCAGGGGGCGTTGAGCCCCCCTGCCCCTCCCCCCTTGGGTGCGGGCGCGAGGTTTCTACTATTTACAATGCTTATTTTATAGTTTACACTTTTTACAACGCTAAGGCTCACGCTTAGACTTAGGAATATGCTTTAATCTATACAGTTACGGCCCTAAATGTAACATTGGCCTGAAAGCAATTAACAAGTGGCATTAAATTAGTCGTCACTAACCCAAATCAAATCTTTAGATTCGCTGTCTGCGGAAATGGTATTTCTTGTCCGCGCAGTGAAGCTTTCAAGCGTCATAAACAAGTTTTTAGACAGCTTGTGACAAAAAGTTTTTTTGATCTTTCTCGCAATATTGCTAACTTTTTTTTGGATTTGCCTCTTCAACAGTTTCAGAGGTGCAATACTTTGTATCATGTGAATACCTTGAGGGGCGTGCCGTTTTTTTTCCGCTAGACTCCTATAGAAAGTTACGCTACAGACGTAAGTTTTCCGCTTAAAGTTTATACGTTTATAAGCTTATCCTTATACTGAGACTCAGGCTTAAGGGTATGCTTATCACCGTAACGCCCCTAAAAGTGACATTGGCCTACCTGAACTGTAAAAGGCGAATCATCGATCAGTATTAGTTGACGTTGTTAATATGTAAATAAGTTCAATTGGGGCCTTTCACTCGGGATGGCCATAAAAGGGGCTCAGTCACCATATGGGAAATTTTAGCCCTTCAGAAGAATAGTTTAAGCGTTGTGTGTAAGTGGTGTAAAAAATCCGAATGCTCTTCTTGAAGATTTTTTAGCTTCCGTTAGCGTTTTTGAACCGTGCTCTGAGCCGACGTTTTCGTTATGGAGTTGTTTTTTGTCACCTTTCAGTTTCCAGTTTTTTAGTGTTATTAAAGACGGGCGTTTATGGCTGCTAATTCAGTAATTTTACGATTGGTTCATTAAAAAGTGCTTTTCATTATATTAATGGAAGATAATTGTGAACTTTGAGTTAATAATATGACCAAGTATCACAGTAAGAGAGTGATTATTCAAATACAGTTGTGATTGACAAAATCATCAGCTGCAAATTTTACATCTAATATGTAGGTATAAATGTTCTAAAATAAACAGAGACGTTAATTTGTAACTTTCTAATTCAGGAAAAATGAAAAAAAAGATGCAATAAAAATGAAATTATAAGGTTAAGCTACATCCTACGTGGCATTTGTTTAAACATACCAAAGTTTAAGCTTAATTAATGCCAAAATCTAAACACTTCAAAAATTGTGAGAAAAGGCGTATAAAAGCATAATATATGAATTGAATCTTGTTATTGGTTTACATCTTTTGCACGGTACTTGTATTTAGACAGTATATTCATTTAGTTATTCTATGTTTCGTGGATGGTTACTGTTTATGAAGATTCAAATACCCTTTCCATCTCATGTTTACAGCAGTTTTTTGATGGGATCAAGCCCATGCCTTGGTCTAAAGTTTAAGCGTCCTGTGTAGCTTAGTGGTTTGAGTACCGGATCGCTAATCCGTACTTCGTGGGTTTGAGCAACACAGCATCCGCAGCAAAATTTTCGTGAAGCGCTCTATATGGTACTGCTTAACTTAATAGAATTACTTAGCGGAATCAGTTTGGAAATGCGAGAAACGCTCTCCGACTCTTGCAATTTCGCGTCGTATTCATATTCGTATTTTGTAGTACCAAAACTTGAGTCATTGTCGCGAAAAGTTGACCATGGCTGCTTAGCTCCTTATTTTGAGTAGCGGACCGGTAATTCGTACACTTCGTGGTTTCGAGCCCCATTGCATCCACTGCAAAATTTTTGTGAAGGGCTCTATATGATACAGCTTAACTTAGAACAACTTAGCGCATTCGGTTTGGAAATGTGAGACGCTGTCCAGCTAATGCGATTTCACGGCGTATTCAACGGTTATGAAAAAATAGCAAATGGAAATTAAAATCAAATCCGGCCAGTTGGAAAATTGACGCATTTTATAAATCGTATACGAAAGTTAAAACGTACATTTTGGTTGCAAATTTACCAGTTTCGATATTTAAAGTTGTAGCGATGGGAAATAGAAACGGTTGCTAAAAACATTAGAAAAGTGATAAGAAATTTTTGGTAACAAAAGGAAAATTTATTTTAAAACAACCAAAATGTCTAGTAAGAAATTGAAGAACAAAACTTGGGTTGTAGATGGCAGAAACTATGTTATTTGCATAAAACTAAAACTTTTCTTCTATTTCACATTAAGCCAATTGAAATTTGAATTCGAAACGAAAATGAAATATGAAACCTGTTTCAATGTTCATTTTCTATTATTTATACAATCACTGGCAGTATACGGATTTCAATTGATCTTATTGATTGATTAGTCAGATTTTAAACATTTGTAGGGGTGGAAAATTGAAACAGTATTCAAATCATATTTTCAATTTTATTATTTTTTCACAACCGTAGTTGGTAAATGGTGCTTCTAATTTTCACATGGTGGGCACAAGATAAAATGCACGACAGAGACTAACATTTTATTCATTGGTGGCGTTATATATACTTTTTGACAAACCAGCTGCATCGTACGATAGTATATCACAAACCTAAATCAGTAACATATCATTGAAACCTTAGTACTAAATTCTATCCGGATGTCCCTAAGTATATTCCTGGAAAATCTAATTTTTAGATTCAAAGTTTTAATTGTTGAAAAACAAATTTATTACAGTAGCCCTAAAACATGCAAAATTCACAAATAATCCAGCAACACCTGATGAACCGGTTTGCCATACACTGCAAAAATGGTGAGTCAAATTGACTCTCTCGGAAATAGGCTTTTCCGGACAACGCAAACTGAGTCAAAATTCGACTCCACCAGACTAAAAATTAAACTAACCGTCGAATTTGACTCTGGCGGAGCCGAATTTGACTCAGTTTGTGTAGTCCGGAAAAGCCTATTTCGGAGAGAGTCAATTTGACTCACCATTTTTGCAGTGAGGGCCACAATAGTGTTGTATTACATTTTCATAACATACGTGAGTTGTCCGTACTAGTCTTTCAGTTTATTCAGGATTATACGTTATTGTGCTGTGCTTGATTCATAGATTTTCTAATGTCAAACTACGTAAGCCTTGTTGGATAAAATTTGAAAAAAGCAAACACAACGAAGACGAATTTGAGCGTTGATTTTCAAATTTAGCCTGTCCTATGGTGTTTTAAGAAAAACAGGGTCCACACTGTGTTGCCATTGCGAGTGGTAAAATGGCTGATAAACAACGATAACAACAATTTTGACTTGAATCTGTGCTTTGAACAATAGCCTTTGGGTTCTACGGGTAATGTCAAAATTTTCATTACTATTTTTTAAAGGTACAGGTCACATTAGCTCTTTCATAACGGTTATCCTCTAAACAGTGTTAATAACTAAACTAATCTTAGTGATATTTAGCCTAAAAAATGAAAATAAATTTCGTACACAAATATACAAGCTCTGTAATTGTCACTGCAAATCAGGTTTACCTGCATGCAGCTTTAAAGTGATATGGGCAAAAATTTGTGGCTAATATGTGAAACAGTGCCGCAGCTGTAGCACAACCATGTCCCTAAGCTTAAGCCTAAGCAAAAAATGAGTCGAAATCTTTAGCTTACTTTATTGCAGTTCCACAGAAAAACGTTCCGCGCCTTGATCTTTACATGCGCCCAAAAAATTTTCAAGGTGAACGTCACATAGCTTGCATGCGAGCCTAACTCCAGACCCGCAGTTTATTGTATTAATATGCTTGAACGTGATATGTATAAATGTTTTGCTCTCATGTTTATTTTACTACGGTCAGTATTTGCAAAATATTTGCAAATATTCCAAAATTGTAACTATGACATTCCAAAACAAACGCAACAATATAAATTAGGCACCAAATATAACGCCCTGTTAATTGCCTATTAAACGCTTTTCAAAATTATCTGACCCCAGTAATGTTTATTACAGCTTATGTTACCAAAATAGTTTCCACCTTAAAAAGGAATTACTCAATTAACAACAAACTTGGTGTACACACCTTTAATTAATTCTACCTATAAAATTGTTCGAGTTCCTTGTACGTCAAGCTATTGCAACGCGCCTGCTTCTATCTCAAAGTACCTACGCACAGTTGAAGACGACCGAAGAGCTGCAAGCCATTCATGTTTAAGTGTACGAAGCAAAATTGCAGATTTTAGAAAACTTAAAAGTCAAAATAATTAAAATTATATATACTACAAGTTTTCCTATTGTTTTTCGTACGCGACTTTGATAAAATATAATACTTGAGAATGTAGGCCGAAAATTTTGAAAAAAATTTGTCTTTTAAGCTTAATATTAATAAATGAACAGCAAAATTGAACTTACAAAATGTGTAGGTAATTTGCTATTAGATAAATAGTATCAATCTTTCACCAAAAAAAACGCCGAAAATACGTTATTATGTTTTTACGTAAATTTCAAAGCTACATTTTTGCACACGATACTATCCAAATTAACACAAAATTAACCACAATAAATTACTATTTGCGCAGTTGTAATTTAGCATTCTTAAAAGCGAGACGTCCGGCGTTTCACTTTATATTGCGGCGATTTTTAAATTTCAGCGTCAGACTTGATTGCAGGCGTTCCAAGCTGCGCTGAAGTACAAGATTTATTGTTGCCAAACTGAAATTTTTGGTTTATGTAAACCATTTGTTGTAGGGGTGTACATATTTATCTGTATACATATCCAACTGCCGTTGAATAAATTCAAACAGGAAATCTCCATGAGTTGCGAAACTAAATACACGCACTGTAGGAAGATAGGTTTAACCTAAAAATGGGCTCAATTTGAAAGCCAATCATTTTTAAGTTCAAACGTTAATCTACAATTTATTATCAACTGGTGTTAGATGCTACACAGAGACGGAAATAGGCAAGTCAAGTATGAGCTAAAGCCAACGAGATATTGTTACGACTGAACATATTGGTTTTCATATACAGGATTAAACATATGTTTACCTATAGGCGCAGGTTCTACATTAAACTTAAGATTTGGCTGATTGCAAACGAAAGTAACTCTGCAGCAAGTCAGAAATCTGGGCCAATGCATAGAACAGGGTCGTAACAGTAGCATAAGTACGTTCCTAAGCCTAAGCCTAAACCCAAGCCTAAAGCGTAAGAATGAGAGCTTATACGTAAGCTTATACTTATGCCTAAGCCCAAAATTGCATAAAGCTTTAAAACTTAATACTCCATTGCAGTTACGCAGAAAAAGTTCCGCCACTGATCTTTACACAGACCGAAATCCGAAATAACAGATGTATATATATATTTAAAATTTGTAAGTAATTCCGAACCCGCTTTTCAGACAAAATATTAACAATTGTTTCAAACACTTAAATTCAAAAAAGAATCTTCAGTTCTAACGCTGAATGCGTTGCAGAAACCTGCTTTAGCCCCAAGCACTGCTGATCATCAGCTGGGTTTAGCGAAACACGCCTTCAAACCTCGGCCTATATTTTCAATTGTGTATGCGCAACTGTGTTCAGTTAGTAATAGGATTTCAACTCATTAACTATTTACAGCTGTTGAACTTAAAATTTGTACACGAATAGAGCAAATCGTATGCGACAAATGTACTAAATTGTGAGCTTCCAAATTGCTGCGTTGAAAGTTACAAGACCTATCGCCAAATGTTGATAGATGCTACACAAATTCGAGTATATGGCCCTTGTCATCGACTTTAAACAAGCTGTTTATCATTCTTGACCAATGTAAATTGTTTCTGCTTGAAAATACGCAGATTAATTACTAATAATAAAGAAATACTATTTATTGAGTGGATAATATAACATTTTTAGCAATAAGATGTGTAAATTATTGCAATTTAATTGCCAATTTTAACGTCGCAGTATATTAATGCATATTGTCATTTCTTGATCACACCATAATATGGCTCATTTGAGGCCTGAAACATGATCGCTTACAATTTCAAATCAGTAGCTTGTTGGTTTGGCATATTTAAATAAAGCTGCCAACGCCTACGATTTAATTTGGGCTTTGTTCCAGTAGCTCAGGCTTAGGTTTAAGTATAAGCTCTTTGTTGCGCTTAGGCTTACGTTTAGGCTTAGGCTTAGGAACATGCTTTTATTACTGTTATGGTCAGGTTATAAAAATCAATTATGCAAATAAAATATGTTTCAGAAGCTAAATTAACATTTTTCTGTGCAAAAATTTGATAAAAAATTGGGCCAATGGATACGTTTATGGACCCATCAGAAACCTGGACAACCCTAAAAGTAACATGGGCTAAAAATTTAACAGAAAATCAGAACAATTCTTGCATATTTCGTTAGCATCATAATGCTATCGTTGAAAATATTAAAACAGCCACGTTTTACTAGTGTAAATATTTTTAGTTCAATATATTTAGCAACGAATTTATCTTGATACACACATGTTTATATTTACAGCTGTTATAATGATTTATTGGTATATACACCAATGAGCGCCATATTAATTCATACCAGTGATACCTAAACGTTTGGACATTTCGAGAATTATATCTTGCAGAAACGTTTATAGCAATAATCTTACTACAAACATTTTTGCCAACATATAATTCTTCAATCTTACTACAAACATTTTTGCCAACATATAATTCTTCAATCTTACTACAAACATTTTTGCCAACATATAATTCTTTTTGCCAATATAATTCTTAATCTATACAAACATTTTTGCCAACATATAATTCTTCAATCTTACTACAAACATTTTTGCCAACATATAATTCTTCAATCTTACTACAAACATTTTTGCCAACATATAATTCTTCAATCTTACTACAAACATTTTTGCCAACATATAATTCTTCAATCTTACTACAAACATTTTTGCCAACATATAATTCTTCAATCTTACTACAAACATTTTTGCCAACATATAATTCTTCAATCTTACTACAAACATTTTTGCCAACATATAATTCTTCAATCTTACTACAAACATTTTTGCCAACATATAATTCTTCAATCTTACTACAAACATTTTTGCCAACATATAATTCTTCAATCTTTTTGCAACAATAATCTACAAACATTTTTGCCAACATATAATTCTTCAATCTTACTACAAACATTTTTGCCAACATATAATTCTTCAATCTTACTACAAACATTTTTGCCAACATATAATTCTTCAAATGCCTAAAGAGCATTTTTGCCTTTAACAACATTTGGAGCGCAATGCGAATTAATCAACACAAATGGTACCAGTAAACGTTTAGGCATTTAAAGAATTATATGTTGGCAAAAATGTTTTTAGCAACAATTTTGCTATGAGCATTTTAGCCAACATATAATTCTTTCAGTGCTTAAAAAGCAATTCTTGCCATCAACAACTTTTGTTGCCTTAAAATGTTGCTAATTCCAATTTTGAGGCGAGACCAATACAAGCTTTCTAACAAAAGTATTGCCTGTACAAGCATTTTAATTGTTACATCTATATTTAGTCAACTAAACACCTAATTCTGTAACCGAATTTGTTGCGGATCATTTTAATTTTGACCACGGATTTTAGCCAAAAATTTGACTTTAAAAAACTTCCGTACCGTTCCAGCTTTTGCACAAATTACTTTTGTAAACAAATTTCACTCATGAAAACTGACAAAAATGTTCAAAAATACAGCTCGTTGTGCTGCAGTCAAATGAGAATAGTGGTTAATTGTTTGGATAACAACAATTATTTTGATTACCGAATAATTGGACGACTTTCAATTAACTGCGTAACTGTCTATACTTATTAAATACGTGTAAAACACCTATCACCAGTTGGTGGATAGATATAACTTTCTAGTTAGCCATTCAAAATTTGACACGATTACGGCATTTGATTTGTCCTTTTTGTTAATTGGTTGAAATCCGCAGATGACGGTGTGTGTGCAAAATTCTATCTACCAGGCGATTTGTGCAACACACAATTGACAAGTTCAGAAATCAACCTGAAATATTTGTCCAACGGTTTAATTTTGGCAAAAAATATTTTGTCAAATTTCAATCAACAATATATAAAACAACACAAATGAAAATAAATAACTCTCTGTTTTGCCTAAAATTAAAAAAATACTCGTCGATTGGTCGGACAACAAATATCTCGGTCTGGATAATTCGACGACGTCCGGCACGTTTGACCACTTGGGCATTCGGTTCCTCCGAGCGTACACGGCAACGGATTGCCGTCGGGACCACTTCCGATCGTATTTCCGCCCGGACAACGGGGGCCGCGACAGCAAATCGTACGCGATCCGTCGCCATTGTCAAGGCACAAGTAGCCTTGACGACACGACGGATTCGCTGGATTACACTGCCGTGGTTGTCCGTTTTGAAGATCGGGCAACTCGTTGTTTGCACACGAGTTTGGGTCGCCACCACCACCGCCACAACATCCTCGGATACCGTTATCAGTCGCTTGGCATGTGTACCCAATTCCACAGTCGTTATCCGAAACACAAGATAACGCGTTGTTTGGCTCCAGTGATCCTGATGGGCACTGCCCAGGTGCGTCGCCAGGGCAACACCCTGGTACGTTATTATCAGTCGCGACACAAAAGAATCCAGCCCTACACTCAGAATCTGCACCGACACGCGAACATTGCCCGTCTGCGGCTGAATTATCAGATCGACACCGTCCTGGAATATTACCAGGTTCGCAACAATCGTAAACACCAGGCGACGTTTGCTCGCAAGTTCTTCCCACGCCACAACTGTTCAAATTAGCCGCTGAGCAGGATGCTCCTGGGTAGAAGACTCCACCCTGGGGACAGAATGGTTCGCGGCAACACGCAACACGACCTGGCGATCCCGTTTGTTGACATACGTACCCAGAACCACATTGAGTCAGTGGTCCATTGAGACTGCAAACTCCAGGTTCAGCTGCAGTACCGTCTCGACATTGACCAGACACAGCGCCAGCACAACAAATATATTGCCCTGTCGACGCTAGCTCACAAGTGTAGCCTGACGGGCAATTACCAGCTTGAGGTGTGCAATAAAACGGATTAATGCCGAGCAAATACGGCTGCTGTCCGCTTGCACACCGCAGCTGATTGACCAGTTCGCCAAAACCACAACAAATTCGCTGGCCGCCTGCCATAGCGTTTTGGCACGTATAGCCTTGGGCAGCGCATGGCTGACCCAGGACGTTACAGTATTGCGTTTGACCGCCTACAATTAAGGTTCGTTGATTGCCAGGGCACAAATTGGTAGAAATAGTAGGACGGCAACACAGAAACGTGCGTCCATTCGACGATTGAACACACGCGAACGGTGGCGAACAACTGCCGGCAAGATTAATAGCGCATGTCTGTGGTTGTCCGTTGATGTAACGTGGAGTATAATTGAGAGGGCATGTGTTGCCCACATTTGGATTGATTGGAAATCCACCACTGACAGCGCACATAAATTGACGACCGACGCCGAACGTGGGGACGCATCGAGCAGCGCCCGGACACGAGCTTGCAGTGCTTCCACAGCTGAGAAATCGACCGTTTCGATCGCGATAATAAGTCAACCCTGTAGTAGTGAGACGACCAATTGGACCGCAACAAAGGAACTGGTTCGTCGTCGAAGTTTCACAAGAATAGCCCGAAGGACATCCACGATTGCCAGGACATCCTTGAGCGATGTTGTTTTGAGGATTAATAAACGGTACCCTGTTTAGCGTTGAGCAGTAGCCTCCTGGAATTTTATTCGACATTTACATAAAATTGCCGTGGAACTAAATTTTGGGTAAAGTTTCGGAAAATACGTTTCTGGGGACCTATGGATAGGCGGCGATCCCTTTGATTCCCTGTAGATGCGGACCAGCTGCGCAAACAAAAGTAATTGGTCATGTAATTTTTTAATATTGTACAACAAAACGTTAGGTTGCCTGCTTCAAATATTATAGCAATACTTCTAATATATAAAACAAGGCCGTAACGGTAGTATAAGCATATTCTTAAGTCTAAGCCTGAACGTAAGTTTGATTTTAAGCGCACAAATGCGCTTATACCTAAGTCTAGCCGAAGCCTAAAGTAAAAAATTAGTCTAATGCTTAAGGTTACACTATTACAGTCCTGCAAAACGCTGCGCCCCTGATCTTTACATGAGCTAGCAATACAAAATTTTTCTGTTTCTTTAGTTTAGTTAATTTTACTAAATAAGTACTTAACCGTTTCGCCAAAATTTATGTATAAACCATTTATCACCAGATATTGTCAAAGTTCTCAAAAAGTTCATTTTTACTACGTTCATATAGCAAAAAAGTCTTAAGCCTTATTCACAAGTGCAAGTTTTCCCTGCGAGAAATTGCAGCAGCAACTTGCAAATTTTGTCTAAAATCCCGTTCGAAAACTTGCAGCTGCAAATAATTCATTAAAAAATCATACCTAGGAATATAGTTCACATGTGCGAACAACTATGGCAAGTTCACTGAATTTTATTGCGGCCGCTTTCTCATTGGCTGATGAAAAAAATGCAAGTTTTGCGTGCAATTTGCAGCTGCAAGGACTCGCAGCAAAAACTTGTACGTGTGAATCGGGCTTTAAAGATCAGAGTATCCCACGCTCGCGATCTTAGCTAATTTTAATAACTCCAAGTCAATTTTATTTATAGTTTTTGAAAGTTTGAACCTGAAAAAACATTGCACTCGCGACCTGTGATGACTTACCTAACGGTTGATTTCCGCCAGATATCACTTGACGTTTATCACGTTGGTCATTTGCTGAAAATTTTAAAACATAAAACAAACAATTGTGACCATTGGATAAACAAGCGCATAAATAACGGATACAAATGTTAATTTTAGGGACGCACCATTACACTAAGCATAATACTGAGCCTAAGTCTAAATGTCAGCGAAAGACTCTAGGGTCAAGCTAAGGCTAAGCCTAAGCAAAATGGCAAAACGCTCTTCGTGTTTTTCTATAGTGTTAAATATTGATGTCGAAGTAGCGTAAAAAAGTTTATGTGACAGAGTTTTTTCGCTTTCAAACAAGCGTGTTTGGAACAAAGCTGTATGATCACTCTTTATAACAAGAGTGTGCAATTGGGTACATTCTGTGTATTAAAGAATGTACCCCGGACGTGTTGCGTTTTTGGTCTACCCCCCTTGTTTAGGGGTCTTTATGCAGTTTTATATTCTAGTAAAGGAGGAAATTGTAACCCTCCCCGTTGTTTAGGGGGGGTAGGTTTACTGAAGCATACTGTTAATCTCTTGCTTAACCCCCCCCCCTGATTGAGGGGGTAGGCCAAAAAGCAACACGTGCTGGTACATTCTTTAATACACATAATGTACCCAGTTGCACACTCTTGTTATAAAGAGTGATCATCCACTCTTGATAATACCGAGCCTGAGACTAGCATAATTCTCAGCATAAACTTAAGACTGTCATCAAAGGCACTTATCTAATAGAAATGAGGCCAATGTCATGAACACAAGCATAACAGTTAGTACAAGCCTTTTCCTAAGCCTAAAGCCTAAGCCAAACTGCAAGAATAAGCTTACACATACGGAAAACGTAACTAAGCCTTAGCCTAAGAAAAAAAAAAGTCTAAAGCTTAAGCTTACTTTATTGCAGTCGCGCCGAAAAACATTCCGCCCCTGATCTTTACAGGGGTAAAAAACTAAAACGTTCCATACTCACCCTGAGGAACATCATTGCCCTTTTTAAGTACTAGGAAAATACACAGCACAAGCAAGCTGAACGAAACTGTAACGGCAGCTCCAGCGCGTTTCGTTTGACGAGTCATAAGTATTTGCTCGCAATCTTACTAATAAATAAACGGTTTAGATTCAAGAATACTTTAATACAAGTGCTGCTATCGAATTGAAGTTAATGCATTCAGTTAAGCTATGAGTGAAAATTATACTTCAGTATGTAATTTACTAAAAATTCCTTTACAATATGAAGACTCGAAATAAAATCATACAAATGATTCATTGAAATAAAACCCCAAATTGTTTAATAGAATGAAATTCGGTTGATACATATCTCATTTTCCATCCCCGACGCCTAAGCCTAACCCTTGGCCAAGTGTCCCCATAATCTCAAATGTGTAGGAGCAACTATCATCAGTTTAGTAATAGGTTTTCAAACTCACTGCAGTTCTTGAACTCACACATTGGTACGGCAGGAGCAAGTCATATGCGAAAAATGTTTTGAATTTTGAGCTTCAGCATTCACTGGTTCGAAAGTTACAAGACCTATCACCAACTTGTGATAGGCGCTACACACACTTGAGAATACGATCCAAAGTGTAAGAAGCTTAAGCTTAAATGCTTAAAGCTAAACCTAAACCTAAGTCTAATCGTAAGCCTAAATACATTTTGTTATTCTAGCACATTACGTGTGAAAGATTGATGGTTTGTGGCAGAACGAAATATACAAGTGCCAGAAACTCGATATTAAAAGAATCAATTGATCTGCTTGAATTTTAGTTTGTGCTTTTTTGCTAATCTTCAAACGCAATTGGCTCCCTATACACAAAAATGTCTGACGTTTTGGAAAAAAGGATAAACTAAATTTTAATGTATCCCTCAAACACGGCTGGTAAAAAATTCATTGAACGTTAAGATTTAAACTTTTTCAAAAGAAAACTTGCTATTCAAATTTAAGCAATTAAAATCTGTTGTTGACACTAACGTATAGCTGTAATGTCACAACACTGCAAAACATTGTGAGTCGAATTGATTCTTTCCGAAATAGGTTTTTCCGGACTACACAAACTGAGTCAAATTCGACCCTGCCATAGTCAAATTCTACTCACTGAGCGACTCATTGAGTCTAATTTGACGCTGGCGGAGGCGAATTTTGACTGTTTGTGTAGTCCGCAAAAGCCTATTTCGAAGAAAGTCAATTTGACCCACCATTTCTTGCAGTGAAGAAATGTATTGATTTAAACTATTACTGTAGTGACCCGAATAAGAGGGGTGACTACCCCCCTATTATTCGGTTACGGACTGTTATTTATTTATAACCCACGCTCCGCCACCCTTCGTTACAGAAATATATCCGGTATTACAACTGTCCGCTGAATTAAACTTATAATTGTCTTGTGTGGATAGCTTGAGCGATAATGCAAGGTTATACATAGAAATGTAGTTTCAAACTCAAATTATTTGGTCATGGAGTCATTATGCGCTATAATTAGAAATAATTGACATTGACATTCTCTAATTACGGTTTACAGTAGCCACAGGACGGCTAGGGTGGCTCAGTGCTCTAAAAAACTTTCAACCTTAGTTGCAAGTCACCGTAAACCCTAGTATGTCTATCTTGGAACATTTTCATCCTTCCTAGCAAGGTGAATTCCCTGCGGGTTTGCTGGTAACAAACTTGTTATCCAAAATAGTTATCAAAGACATAGGCAGTAACAATTTGCGTAGTTTGAGATACAATTTTCAGATGAAAAATATCTGTTAAGACTGAAAATTGGTTTGGTACCACCTTACCGTAGTAACCGCTAAATATCAAAAAAGTTCTTCTGAATTCCTGACCAAAGCATTTAGTTTTTCCGTCCTCATTGTTCATTATAAATAAAAAGTTTCTTTATATTAATATTTTCAGATGAAAATAAATGACAGAAATTGCACGCCCGTTATACACACTAAAGCCATAACTTCCACTAATTTCGCACAATAATTTGTCTAAAAACAAACAAAGGTACAGCGAAAAAAGATTATGATACATTCCACAAACAATAATAGCAGGATCAATTTCTTTTAGCGATTGCATTCAAAAACGCCAAAATCACGTTTTTTAAGTATCTCTTCGAAAAATTATTTTAACTGTCCTTTTAGTAGCTTCTGTGGTTATTAAATTTTGAATATAATTTTTACTAAATTTAAAATCTGTCACAGGTATCATACAACTCTGAGACACACAACTAAAAATTATACAGAATTTTACAACACACGTATTCACTGTAGAAACATTGCAAATCTTAAAGTTCGAAGTAGCGTCAACACCGCTTTTAAGCAACCGATTCTTAAAATTTATTTCAACAATCATTAATATTTAAAGAGAATCGAATTGAAACTGTGTTTGCATTTTAATTCTGTATGATTTATTTAAAATTTTGCAAAAATTGCAGTTGTATAATCGTAGTAATTGCCGTCCGATTGTGGTCTCACAATGCAGTATTATTCAATGACCATATGTAATATAGAAAATCATATTGGCAAGTAAAACCCATATTCCGGATCGGTAGCGTAGATGGTAAGCTGGAGAAGTACGGCCGCTGTCCCAAATCACCCTATGCCAGGCAAGGACATCGAACTATTGATTATAACGGTTAATGATTTGTCAAACGCCGACATTTATGTAGTTTCCTCGGTGCTCTGGTAGACACGTATTCAAAGGTGGACCAGGATAACTCTGCCATCCCGACAGACCCTGAGTAGCCACCCCCATGCCCCTCGTTGGCGGCATTACTTCTAAAGAGGCCCCCCACCCTAACCGGTTGAAACTAAAACCGTCGAAGTTTTAAAATGTGTCTCGGTTCTCGCTCACGTCGCTCGCTAGTTTGGGGACCTCACCCAGGAGTTTGGGGGGAGCCTCCACCACCCCTATCTGCTCCGGCACTGCGACTCGGAATAATTTTAGTCGCCCCCTAAATAATTTCCAACGTTGCTTGTAAGTCATCGGAAACCCTTGTATGCCCTTCCTGGAAAATGTTTATTTCCCCTATCAAAGTTATCTTGCTACGAGCCTTTGCTCTGTATACATGTCTGTGTGAAATTGCAAAGATATATACTCATAAAGGGTATAGCGGATACCTAAGCCTAATCATCTCCAGAGCCCTATAATTACCATAGACAGATGTAGATATGGCTGAAAGTGTGAATGTCAATTTGTTGTGGGTTGTGGCGGATCCAGAAATTTCTGAGAGCAGCCCTCAAGATATATTGATGATGAAATAAGCTCGCAAACCAAACAGAATTTTAGTAAAAAAATTAAATTCAAAATGTGGGTTTTAGAGTCCAGGTTTACATACGGCATGGGTGCCAGCCTTCGCGGATCTTCGAGTATCTGAAAGATTATGCAATGAACTATATTTATATACAGATGCTGATCAAAATTTTTTGTTCTCAAAAACACTGTATCGCTCTAAATTCTCAAATCACGATTGTCCACTTAAAACAAAAAAACAACTCCAAACAGTTGGGATTTAAAAATCAAAAGTTAAATAAAAACTTTTCAAAATAGTAAAAGTTTGAAGAATAAATATTATTTTTTCAAAGATTTCAAAAGTTTCAAATTTAAAATTAACTCATAAATAGACGCAAAGTATTAATAAACATATTATTTTAGCTGCAGGGGCGTATACAAATAGGAATACACACAGTGGCATATACCTGACAGACAATTCTGTCGAGATATGTAGAAAACATTTTGATAAATTTCTAGATAATCTAATTGGACTGTAAAATCCAGAAGAACAATATTTTATCCAGGGGTGTGCCGATTAATCGGAATCAGCATCGGCAGCGGCATCGGTACTAATCGGCACTTTTCATGAGTATCGATATACGCATCGGCACTGCAAAAAAATTGCCGCTTCTTTACCCATACTTGTTACATATAACAGTTAATTGGAATGCCACCAATTTCATTTCTGGGAGCATATCAGCTATTTGGTTAGGAAAACTGTTATCTCGCTTGTGTTTGTGTGGAAAAATTAATTGAAATAGACCGTTGTTATAAAATTACAATCGTTTATGATGGTTAGTGTTTAATCTTCATAAAATGACAATCGTTTATGATGGTTAATAGTGTTTAATCTTCATAAAATGATGAAATGTAGTTTCATATCTGTTTATTAAGCATGGTGTATAAGGGTTGAATCGGCATCGGCGTCCACATCAGTTCGGTGTAGGTTCGGCATCGGAAAATTTCAAAATAATAACCGGTATCGGCAAAAGTTTTGGTTGGCACATCCCTAGTTTTATTACTTCCGAAATGAAATCCTTTGTACACCCACCTAATTCCTTTGTATACGATTCATCAACTCAGCTGCGTTCGCAAATTAACAATTATATAATTTAAAATTTTAGCATATTTAGAAACTATTACCTCAAGTTCTGCATAAAATAGGTAAAAATGTAGCTGAAACTGCATAGCAAAGTGTAACGGGAATGACAAATGCCAGCGCAGGAGGCCAACTCGAAGTTGCTTGAGCCGGAGTCTGAGGTGAAGCCGGAGGTCCCACGAAATTAGATAGTTTAAACAATGGTTGATTTGCTAATTTTAGCAAATATCTATAAAGCATTATCAAACGTCTTGGTTTTAGGGTTATTTTATTTTTCTGCTTTGTTTTTAAATTGTACACTAAACAAGATTAACACAAAGTTTTATTCACGGAAAATTTTTTAGTCAAAGCTGTGAATGAAAAAATTCTTACTTAGTATCGTTTATATCTATTTTCCACGTTTAGCGACTAATAATTGTAAAAGTTACGCACATGTAGCCACCACATAAAAGCACGGGGCGTTTAACACATATATCTTGTCGAAAAAATGTACCTTTGCCATATGATTCTAGATGATACCAGCCCTAAATTGTGCTCATTTGAAAAAAACTTGCTAAGATTAGTTTTTAAGTAAAAAGATTTTATTTAAATTGTCGCTTGAAAACAAAAATTACTTAAAAAGTAGTCAACCGGATATTTATAGATACATATTTTTTGATTTAAATATTTTAGAAAAATTCTCAAATATGTACACATCAAGCGGAATTGCTTATAATAAGCTTGTGCTGCAAACGTCACAATTACGCTGTGAATAAACATGAACAAATACAAATTGTTGTTCGTAAAGTCGCCCTAATTTCAGGCATACAATTGGGGCGATGCTATACGTTCAGTGCCGAAGCAGACAGGGGTCAGGGATTGCCCCAAACTCCATGTTGGGAGTCCGCAACGTTGAGATGGATCCAGAATTTCTCGGTGTTTGATCTAAGATTGTCTGAGCTCACGCTTGTGGCTTATAGCTGTGCAGACACCCATCCAAAAAACAGTTTCACACAAAAGTTGCCAAATGTTGGATCTAGAAAGTTAGCCCATCGTTAAAACGAATAACATTTCGCAGGCAACTTGAAATTTGTTTGAGCTACATAAATGCCTGTCGTCTGCTATCTTTATTGCTTGTCAGTTTTTAAATTTCGTTTGCTTCATTTACTTATATTTAAACCAGCGTCTTAATTAATTGTTTATAATATTTTTAGTTAATATACTACAATTATGAGAAATAGAACCTTAAAAATTCAAACCTTCAAAAAGACTTTAAATATTCAGCGAGTTTGAAATATATTTTCCATCATAAATCAGCAGCCGAGCGCAAGCAATACAATTGTGCGTAAACACATACTGTAAGCATTTAGTCTATGCGACGCTATAAGCTTTGGTGCGTAAAAAACAATTTTACCATACTAAAATTAATGCTTAAAAACTATTAATATAAAATACCCCAATGTTCAAAGTAAATTTTAAAACAGCCGAAATAGATAAAATAAAATCTTATAGAAGCTTTTATTCACTTTTAATTATTTTTTTTACTCTTAAATATCCTGTTACTCTATTTTCCATCAACCAATCTGTAATACTGCAAAACTGACAATATGCATCATCGTCCATTTTTACGTTTGTTGTTGCTAATTGCAGCGAGAAAAACGAAAAACCTCTTAAAACAAGTATCCACTGTTTTATTTTCAAGGGCAATCCATTTACAGCAAGCACCACTGACTCCTGTGAGAGAAGATTTGACAGATGTTTCAATATTATGTGTAAGCTGTTTTTACAATTTTCCTATAAGTTAAAAGATCCAGTGTTTTATGCATACTTAGCTTCAAAATAAATAGTCTTTTTAGTTTTAACTACGGCGATCTTATTAAAATGAATTTAGTGGTGTCGTAGCCAAGTGGTTGAACAAAAGGGCTTAGCCCCCTGGAAAAATTTTGGCCACCTAGAAAATTTTTTAATTTTGCTTGTAATAATTCTTTGAACACCCATGTATGTCTCACCTGAAAAAATTTTACCCCACACCCAAAAGCAAGGTGAGCAAGCTGCTGGCCTGAAATTGAGTTTGGTGCTTGGGAATGTGAGACGGTGAGCAAAATACGGCTAAATTCGTTGGATATAAGTTTGCGTTGTATTTGCAATACCGGTAATTTTGGAAATGGTGGATTATGTTTATAAAAGTTCAAAAGGGGGGTATCATTTTTAGTGTAACTCAAATCATTTCTAAGATCTCTGGACAAAAATAACCAAGAGGGATTGGACCCCTGAACACTCATACGGCTGCTGTTTATTTCGCTGTCTGCACCGAAGATCATTTTGAGCTTATTCTCCGAGTGCCAACGCGATAAAATTCTTTAATTTACCTCTGCACGTATAACACAAGACTTAATGCAGTAATGATGTATTACTGTTAACAGTAGTGATCCGAATAACAAAGGTGGTAATACGAAGGGGTGCCCATTTTGAGTCCCAATCAATAGGAGTCCGTATCCCTAATAAGAGTCCGTAAGCGGTAGAGTCCTTAAACCCTGTTAGAGTCAATAAATGTCAATTATCCCTTATTGTAGTGCATAAATGACTCCAGGGCCGAATAAAGTTGAGTTCAAAACCTCCAAGCATACAAAGTTTTAAAGTACATTCATTCCTAAGTATAACCTTGCATTATTGCCCAAGCTTTTAATACAAGGCAAATAAATGTTTAATTCAACGGATAGTTGCAATACCGATATTTCAGTAACGAAGCACAGAGGGCGGCTTAATAATAAATAACAGTCTGTACACTGCAAAAAATGGTGAATCAAAGTGACTCCCTCCGAAATAGGCTCTACGGGACTACACAAATTGAGTCAAATCAGACTCCACCAGAGTCAAATTCGACTCACTTAGTCGCCCGTTTGACTCTGGCGGAGTCGAATTTGTCTCAGTTTGTGTAGTCCCGTAGAGCCTATTTCGGAGGGAATCAATTTGACTCACCATTTTT
The DNA here is from genome assembly GCA_030248215.1 of Enoplolaimus lenunculus. Classification (NCBI taxonomy): domain Eukaryota; kingdom Metazoa; phylum Nematoda; class Enoplea; order Enoplida; family Thoracostomopsidae; genus Enoplolaimus; species Enoplolaimus lenunculus. Next base: position 442,401 of record JASANG010003345.1, on the reverse strand, counting down.
GCAGTGTACCCGAATAACCGGAGAGTACCCTCAGGAGAGGCCAAATAAATATCAGTCTCTCCTCTTATTCGGGTCACTACAGTAGCTTAGTTGGTAATAATTTTAATGTCATATCTCATTTACACGCTAAAGTCCCATAAGATCTCTGATACCACCATGCAGTTAACAAAGTCAAACATGTAATGCCAGGCACCTATCACAAGTTGGTTATATAGGTCTTGCCATTTTCGAACCAGCGATTGACGAAGGTTCGAAACTCAGGAAATTTTTTGTATTTTTATTTGTCGGCCCATGTAAAGATCAGGGGCGGAACTTTTTTTGACAGACTAGAATACAGTAAGGTTAAGCTTTAGACTAATTTTTTTTGCTTGGCTTTACGCTTAGGTTTAGGCATAGGCTTAAGAATAAACTCATACTTACTCTTAGGCTTTAAGGTCTTACACTTAGGCTTAGACTTAGGATTAAGCTTATAACACTGTTTCGCCCGTGCTGTTTACATTGGCCGATTTGTCCTACATCTGTATTAATTTTGAGTTTTGTAGTTGCAGGAATTCGTCTGTTTAAAAAATCGTTCAATGACTGGTGATAGGTGATGTACGCATATGAGAATATAGACCCTTACGTAATAGAAACACAAAGAATTGTAATATTTGGTTTTATGCAATAAATCATTTGTTGAATGTCATCTCGGTGTACCTACCAAAACGTCTGTTATAATACAAAATTTACTGTAACTCAGTATTTATAAAGGAAGAAATCGATATTTTTAAAAATCTTCCAAAACAACACAATATTCACACGAATGTATACAAGTTTCATTGGAATTACTGAATTACAACTTTAACAGACAGGGTACAACCGGAGGTAAAGAATACGGGAGCCGGCGCCAGCAATCAACGAACATTGCCGCAGCCGGAGGTGAAGCCGGAGGTGAGACGAACTTAGGTAGTTAAAATGATGATTAATTAGTTAATTTTAGCCAATATCTACAATATGTAGTTAAGATGTTTAAACGCGCTAAACAGATAAATTTTGGAAAATTACGCATAGTTTACTACCGAAACTGCCGGAACCTCCGACAAAAATTTTACCAGAGCCGAAGCCGAAGATCGATTTTCTGCCTGAGCTGCCGGAGCAGGAGACTGACCTCTGGTTGTATCCTTTTAACCGATGAAATTGAACTCAACCTCTAACATTAAATCATTCCGGTTAGCCTCGCCAATCAATTAAAGCGCGAATGACGGATTTGATGTGCCATGATGAAAATGTCCACCGTTCAGGTCTGCGGTGTTAAAAATTTCGTTATACAAATAAATTCATCCGAAGGTCAAAATATTTTTTCTCGCCAAATGACTGAAAAATAATCAATGATTAACGGACCCAAGTTCAAAAGTTTCCGTCATCGGCTCTTTTTGTTCCAAAAATCTGTTTGCCCAAACTCACGGTTTTTAGCAATTACAAAATTTCACAAACAAAAACAATCCTGTCCACAGTGCAAAATTATCAATTGGCCATTGAGCCGAACCGTCTGTGATAAGCGTCCGCTGAATCCCACAAGTTTAAGTCATCATTATGGCCACGTTTCATCGTTCACAAAATCACTGTTTAGTGATCAGCAACGAATTTTCGTCCAAACAACACCCAGGCACAGCGTTATCCGTTTGCGTACACACATAGCCTTCGTTACACTCCGAAATGGATCCAACAGTCCTGCATGAAACCCTTAAAATATCGATAATCCCATTCCCCGGGCAATATCCTGGTTCACTGCCGCGTCCTCGCGTACAACAATCGAATTGTCCCAACGTTGTCTCCAAACAAACTGAATCAAATCCACAATCGCGATTTGTTGCGCTACAACTTTGTGTCTCAACAAATTGGCCACCGTTGGGACATTTTGGAGTTGGGCAACACGCCGACGTCGCTGGTTCAGTTGTTTGTTGGCATGTGTAGCCCAAGTTACAAGTGTCAAGACTGCCTGTAAATAATTTTTAATACAGCAGACGTTTAGTTGATACGTTAGCGCAATGTTCGTACGGGTCTGATTTGCAAAATGGCGTTCCTTACGGCGGCCCATGTAAAGATCAGGGGCGGAACGTTTTCCTTTGCGACTAGAATAGAGTAAGCTTAAGCTTTAGACTATTTTTTTTCGCTAGGTTTACACTTAGGCTTAGGCTTAGGAATATGCTCATTCTTATGGTTTTTTGTCTAGGTTTAGGTTTAGGCTTAGGCTTAGGAATATGCTTATAACACTGTTCCGCCACTGTTCTTTACATTGGGCCTTACGGCTAAGTGCAAACTGGTATGCGTAGACGCCAAATCTTTGAGTACTGCGTCAGACGGCGACGCGGGCCACTGCAGCACGCCGCCGCGTTTAGCCGCGTGCCGACGCACGCCGCTATAGCGTGACCCTAAGTAACAGCTACGATGTAGCACGTCAACATTAAATAGTGTCTTTGCGTTTTAAGAATTTTAACTGGAAAGATGGGAGGTATAGACTTTAAGGTTCCGTTAAACGGTTAAACCTTGACACAAAGGGTACCTGGGATAAAAATGACTCAATATTCACGGCGGTTCTTCTGATCCACTAGTATTTAAACATATTAAAACTCGTTACTCAGACTGTTATTTATTTTCAACCCACGCTCCGCCACTCTTCGCTACTGATATATCCGGCACTGCAATTATCCGTTGAATTAAATGTTTATGTTTCTTCAATCAAAAGCTTGAACGATAATGCAAGAATATACTTAGGTATGCACGTTTAAATATTAAGTAGGCTTTAAACTTTCGAACTCAACTTTATTTGGCCTGGATTCACTGCCATTAGGGACAATTGACGTTTATGGACTCTAATTAGGATTTAGGGACTTTATCCGCTTATGGACTCTTATTATGAATACGGACTACAATTGATTGTCACTCAAAATGGATACCCCCTTCATATTAGCCCCGTCTTATTCGGGTCACTACAGTATTTTCCCAAAAGTTTATTAATAGTTGAAGTTTTGTAGTTGTTTTAAAATATATTTTGCTACCTAGGCTTGGCTAGTTAGCTATTTGTATCATGTTTTTCTGCATTACTTGTATTGAAGCTGCAATTTAATTGTGAATGATTTCCGCCATGCTATGTACTGGCGATTCGAATTTCTAACAAGTTTCGTGTTAGCTTGCCATTATTCTATTAGAAATTTCAATTACCCACTTTAATTTAGCAGTGCTTCGGTGGCTTTTGACAGCTTTCTGGTGAAACTAATTTACGAGTCAAAATCTACCTAACGCGTGCCAAAATTAAAGTGGATAATTTGCCGAATTTACAAAATTGGACGTTATCGTAAACCTTGTGCAATTGAGATTGCGCTCGCGCGCTTGTTTGAGTACTGTATTGACCCGAATAAGAGGGGGGCTGATATTTATTTGGCCTCTCCTGAGGGTACCCCTCTTGTTATTTGGTTACGGACTGTTATTTATTTTTAACCCACGCTCCGCCGCCCTTCGGTACTGATATATATCCGGTACTGCAATTATCCGTTGATTTAAACATTTATTTGTCTTGTGTCAATAGCTTGAGCGATAATACAAGGTAATAATTATGAATGTACTTTCAAAATTTAGGTACGCTTTAAAGTTTTGAACTCAAATTATTTGGTCCAGGAGTCATTTATGCGGTAAACTTAGGGATAATTGACATTTATGGACTCTAATTAAGGTTTCTTGTTATTTGGTTACGGACTGTCATTTATTTTTAACCCACGCTCCGCCGCCCTTCGGTACTGATATATATCCGGTACTGCAATTATCCGTTGATTTAAACATTTATTTGTCTTGTGTCAATAGCTTGAGCGATAATACAAGGTAATAATTATGAATGTACTTTCAAAATTTAGGTACACGTTAAAGTTTTGAACTCAAATTATTTGGTCCAAGAGTCATTTATGCGGTAAACTTAGGGATAATTGACATTTATGGACTCTAATTAAGGTTTAAGGACTGTATCCGCTTACGAACTCTTATTAGGGATACGGACTCCTATTGATTTGGACTCAAAATGGGGACCCCCCTCTTATTCGGGTCAATACCGTATTAAATGTCGAAAACCGAGAGATTTCAAACTCAGTTCTGTCCGGTCCCGATTTTAAGGTTCGCCGAACCCGGCGGTACTGTATCTAAAGCCTTCCCAATTAAAACTATGTCATTCGACACTCACCAATGTCACATCGCGTAGGCATACCCTCGATTACATCTGGAACACTTCCATCTCTGCATCGCGCTGTGCCACCACTTGTACCACGGCTATCCGAAGGATCTATAGAGTTGCAACAAACATACAGTCCATTCGATGGTGATACAACGCAACTAAAATCCCTGGGACAGTTGTTCAACTCAGGAGTGCAACGCAATGCAATTATGCCGGCAAGTAGTGGCTGTCGCCCTATGCCAAACCGCGCTGGACACCGTATACCACCTGAAGGTGAAAATTCACCAAAACCACAACAGATTAACGGTAGCGTGGGCGGGCCAAGCGGTCGCTGGCAGGTATAACTCGAGCTCGAGCACGAGCGGCCAAGATGTGTCGCTAGACATTGCTCAATGGTGCCATCAGCTTTTCTAAGTGGTCGCTGGTGCCCAGGACAAAATACTGTCTCGGAAGATTGCCGTTGACCAGTGAGCGGATGGGTTAACACTGATGACGGAGGCTTACAACAAAGAAAAACAGACCGGTCCAAGCTGGATTGAACGCAAATCGCTGGAGCGGTGCAAAATGATTGGCTGCCAGAACGAGCGCATGTCACTAGACCTCTGGCCAAGATATCGGTACGAGTCTGCATAGACGTGGCGAAAGGTGTGACTGTCTGTGGAATGTAGTCTCCAGGACAATGGTTTAAGCTTAGGCTTAAGCTTCGGCGATTCAGTGCAGTGTCGTTTTGAAGGCTGGCCAGCATGTGGTTCATTTGTGACGACAATGTTTGCAAGTAGCGTTTTTCGAGCGCAAGTCTTGCAAGCGTTGTGCACACGAATTGAACCCTCGGTCCGCTTTTGGTGGGCAAACATGCGGAATGACTTGGACACGAGCGGGAGCCAATTCCGGCACACGGTACCGGACGTTGCCTGGCGTCGCGAACGTGAACATAGTTCGGGTATGCAACAGAGCCGAGACGACCACAACACAACAGTTGACCTGAAGTCGACAGCTCACAACGATATCCTTGGGGACACGCGCGACTGAACAGACATCCTTGAGCAAAGTTGTTCTTTGGATTGATGAAAGGAATACGAGATCGCGATTTGCAGTAACCGCCTGCAATGATAACATTGTAACTACTATATAATTTTAACTGAAATCATGGCACAAATTGTCACCAGGTCAGGTTAATATTTCGAATTATTACTCTTAAAGACTTGTAAATTTTGAACCAAAAAATGGAGATTTTCATAACTTGTCGCATTTTACGCATTTGAGCGGTGTTACTTGCGAACCAAGTTTGATGTTTGTAACTTCCGCAGTTTTCTTGTTTCAGAACCTATTGCTATCTGGTAAATTGGTACTACAAAGAGCCGAAAATACCGCTTCAGATGCCAAACATCATTCAAAATGTTTCAGAAAATCTACAATAATATATTTTGTATTTATATATATATGAAAATTGATAAACCTTACCTATCGGCGTTTTTTCCAATATTGTATCCGAACTTGTATTGAGAGCAGCATCTAAAACAGATTAAAAATTAATTACTTAATCAATTATATCCAAGTCGTTCCAGGTTTAACGTACCGAATAAAACGACATAAACCCAATCGTATTATCTAGACAATATGCAAACAATTCCTCTGTGACAATTTTATAACTGCAAAATTGCCATACGCAAACATCAGCGAGAATTAAACGAAATACCTGCTTTTATTGATTGTGGTATACCGGTATGAGTTTGGTTCACCATTAAACTAATTGTTTTTAACTATTTTCATCGAATCAACGGCGGATCAACAAATTTCTAAAAGGGGATCGCGCGAGATATAATAGTGAAAAAGAACATGCGAGCAATGGAAACCGAACGTCATTTTAGACTTTAAATCTTGTAGTACATCGTTGGGACTCGTATTTTCCTTTAGGGATCGTGGTTCCTAGGGTCCGTCATTCCTTTCGGACCCCCACAGGCTGAAAAATTTGTATAGCAATTGAATACACAATTGTCAACCAAGTTTTAAAGCTAAAAAGCATATACAGATTTGCTTGAATAAATTTTTCAAAAAATATACCAAAACACAGTATATTAAGACAGTAGTTGCACATGTGCACAACTACAGATTACTAGTCTTATTAAAGTGTCAATATCGCGCATACGTATTTTGGGCATCCTTCCAGCCGATTTATTTCATATCCATAAAAGATAATTACCGAAGTTTTTTGCTAGCAAAATTCCAGACTGAATGTTGCATAGATTTTGTTTATGTATATAAAAAAGCCCTGTATGATTTTTAGCTGCGTTGCAACGTGTATTCTACAGAACCGAGGTTATCCCGGGATCGATCTCTTTCAGCAGACCCACACAAGACAAAAAATTTACATATATTAGAACTGAATAGAAAACCAATGTCTGACTTTTCATTTTGCGGGAAATATGTTGTCATCGGTTGCAATATTGCAAAACGAGTTGACTAACTAATTAGCAAACCGATCACAGCGTCCCAGGTTAATGATATTAGATAGATGTCGAATTCAGGGACGCACCCCCACCCCCCCCCCCGAAATTTCCAGAAAAAATCTATAAAAAGGCAATTTCGTAGGATTTAGAATAATCTGCAGAGGACAAAAAAATTTCTTGCTATCCCCACTGGCAAAACACTTTCAAACGCTGTTATCCCTTTCCCGAAATAAAATCCCGGTCACGCCCCTGGAACACGATTGCAACCAAGAACAGAATTTGGCGATCGAGCGTAGCCAACGAACCAGTATCTTACCTTTAAAACTAAACATAAATACAACCGTTTTCAAAAATTTCCTATAGATACGCTGCAAAAAATGGTGAGTCAAATCGACACTCTCTGAAATACGCTTTTCCTGACTACACAAACTGAGTCAAAATTCGACTCCGCCAGCGTCAAATTGAGTCGAATGTGACTCAGGCGGAGTCGAATTTTGACTCAGTTTGTGTAGTTAGAAAAAGCCTATTTCGGAGAGAGTCAATTTGACTCGCCGTTTTTTGCAGTGACATATTCCTGTATATAATATACATTGCGAACGCCTTTTATAGAGCTACACGGCCTGTACATACCTGTGGTGAAAATTGCAGACCACAAAATTTGCAAAAGCAATACGCGTTTCATGCACTGATCAATAGTTTCGTTACGCAAATTCGGCATGAACATTATCGAATCGGCGCAAATAAAATGAAAATACCGTTTTTATTTTAAAACATATTTTTTTGTTTCTTTAATTAATAAAATTTAACAAAAAGTATTAAGGTCCTGCAGAAGAAATCAAAGTTTATTAACCGTTTTCTGCATGGAGTGTACTATGAGCAACTAAAACTGTACACTGAACAAATGCAATAAAATAAACAACGTATTGTGTTAATCAACTAATACATGTTACAGCTGGTGATGGTAAACGCCTCCCGCCTAGAGACTGACGTTGAAATCAGAGCTGGACAGTTATAAGCCTATCTTAAGTAAACAAGTTAAATTAAAATTTAAAACTTAAAAAACGGTTTGATGAATGTGCACAGGAGCCTACTAAATCGCTCCAATCATGGCCAAGTATATATTAAACAGGTTTCTGCTTTATTTTATATTGAAATAAATTTTGTCGCCTGAGTTGTAAACACTACTGCCCCACCTTTAGTGTAACGGTATAGTTCTGATGACATCAGGCGCCAGCCGTCACCTTGTCCGTTACCTTCGTCATCGTTCGACACTGTACGTCAACGTCGGGCGACCTTCGGCATTGTACTACAGCGCACTTCTACTGCCGCATGGCGCAGCAAATCCATTTGTAAACAAAAATTTTCAGTCTTGCTTACACTATCCTTGTTCCACCAATTCTAGCGCCGTGCTTTCAACGAATTAGAATCAGTGTTTACAATTGCCAGTGAAACCGCATCACAAAAACAGCTGATTCATCATGACAACTATAAAATGTTGTGCAGAGAAAAGAGATCCATTTGAATGACACCTGCCTTCGCTCAATCCCGAAGTTCTCAGACCCCTAAACTTCCATGGTCGCAGCAAGCATATACCAGACGATGCAGCAATACCCCTCTAGTTGATTCTAAATTTTTCCGACCAACTACACTGCAAAGCTTTACCTATTAATCCGTTCGGCCAATGTAAAGAACAGGGGCGGAACAGAGCATATTCCTAAGCATAAGCCTAAGCCTAAGTCAAGCAAAAAAAATTAGTCTAAAGCTAAAGCTTACTCTTTTCTAATCCCACAAAAAAAGCGTTCTGCCCCTGATCTTGACATGGGCCATCCGGTCGAACCCATGCGAAACCTTCACAAACGGCGTGTTTACCGTATTCGTAAAACTTGTGTTCACAGTTCAATCTGTGTTTTTAGAAATGTGACCAAACAATTTAATAGATTGTTCAACGTTAAAATTTCAGAAGATTTACAGTATAATGCGAACAAGCTAAAAGTAAAAGAACGTAAAACTAAAAACATTTTTAATACAGAAAATTTGATGTGCTTATACTCTGACGATCGACCACGTCAATATTTGCAAACGCACAAAAAAGCAAATACGCAGCACAGCTTGAAGTCACACTTCACTACCTATAAAACCAGCCGGCAGTCGCGTGAGAAACAGATTTGGACACATTTTTGTTTTCAGTGAGTAAACAAGTATCTCTTAAATCTGTGAAAATAGAAAACATTAATAATTTTTTCAATACTGCGAATTATTAAAAGGTTATAAAGCTATCTCAGGACGCTGATTTTATTGCTTGATTTTGTTCTTTTTGACAAGAATTGTTCAGAAAAATTTTGGCCAATGTTACGTTAGGGCGGTAACAGTAGATTAAGCGTATTCCTAAGTCTATAAGCCTAAAGCCTGTGTTGGAAAAGCGTATTCCTAAACATAAGCCTAAGCGTAAGCCTAAGTGAAAAGGTGTAATGTAGTGCCCCGAATAAGAGGGGGACTAGGGTACCCACCTGTTATTCGGTTACGGACTGTTATATTTTTAACCCGCCCTCCGCCGCCCTTCGTTTATCCAGTATTACAACTATCCGTTGCATTAAATGTTTATTTGTCATGTGTTAATAGCTTGAGCGATAATGCAAAGTTAAATGGTCCTGGAGTCATTTATGCGCTACAATTAGGGATAACAGACATTTATGGACTCTAAAGGTTTAGGGACTCTATTCGCTTACGGAGTTAGGGAATAGGGATACGGACTCATATTCATTGGGACTCAACATAGGGACGGACCAAAATTTGTTTCATACAAAGAATAATTCTACAATTAACCGTCATTCTTGATTTCTTATGTGTCCTTTCGAACACACGGCATTGTAATATAATTGTGACTGGCTGAATCTCACATGTATGACAGAGTTGTTTAGTTTGTACTTTATTTTACATGGAAATCAGGGTACAACAGGAGGTCCGCCCCCGGTTTCGGCTGAAATATGACCTACGGGTCCGGTAGAACTTCTGCGCCGGAGGTTTCAGCAATTACGCTAGTTAAATTTTGCATAGCTTTACATATTTTATTTGTTTGGTGAGTACAATTTTGAGGAAAAAATCGCCGAGATTTTGAGAAAAATAAGGGTTACACAAAAAGATTTAACAATACCTTACAAATACATGATAAAATTAGCAAATTAAACATCATTTTTACGGCCCATGACTTTAAGAGGGTCCAGGTTTCTCGTGGGTCTATAAAAGAATATGTTTAGATTCTGTATTACATTTTTTGGCTTAGGCTATTATTTCACCTAACCTCTGGCTTCGCCTCCGGCAGTAGTAAAATTATTTGACCCCCGATTTTCTAAGACTATGCAAAATTTCACACCGAACCAAAATCGGAGGAATAACTCCAGTGGTACAATTCCATCTGTAAGCAACAACTGCGATGCGGTTATCTGAGTTGCGTTTCTCCTATTTCTGCTACTACCTACTATGAAAAAGTTGTGACAAAAGATTCCTGTAGAATTCGTAGCGAACTAACCGTGAAGTGTAAGATAAAGTGAATGCATGAATTTCTGAGTCTTATAGATAGTAAATTGAAAATTTTTCGCTTAACAGTTTCTTACATGAATATTTTTTATTTCCCCTGAGACCTACTTTTATGCTAGGATTCGAACTCCAGTGACTGTAGTGGGAGGCGTATACCATCACCACTCAGTTATAGGAGCTTGACGCTCAAGCCCGAGGGGGCTCTCACGTCTTGTGGTGATTTAGTACTATGTATACGTGTTGCAATTGATAAACACGGTGCGATATATACTATTTAAGAACGTATATACACTGCGCTGAGTTGCCTACAGGCAACTAAATGTGAGAAGGGGTTAAAGTTAAACGCCTTTGACTATGCTCGGAAACTGGTATTATATACATTTGCGTCGGCCCTGCTTTCCGTATACAAATATACGTGTTTTCATCGCATTGGTATTTCAAATAAATCTACTTGTGACGACATAGTACCGATCAAACACAAAAATATATTAACACCAGCACAATTTCAACCAAAGTAAGAAATACGATAGGTATGGAAACATTAGAGTTCATTTGTAACAAATGCGAAAGGCGAACCCTAAAATAGCAAGTGTAAACGTTCAATGTTTATTTTTTACTTTTATAGCAGCTACTTTATTAAGCTTAATTCTCACCAGTCCACTAGGTTTTCTAGACAGAAATAGCCAGTGCACCCAAAATTTTGGATGAATTTTTAGCAGTTTTTATTTCAATCGAACAATTGCAGAACTGATGTATTGAAACATTGATTTTTTTAAGTTGTTGAAAAGTAAAAGCATGAAAATTGAACGAATTAATATACCGGTATTTCGCAAACAGCGAAAAAAAGTTTGTTTCCAATGGGCCATAGCATGTGGTGTAATCTAGGTACCAAACAACTGAATTTTTTTAAAAATTAAATTTGAGTACGACGATCAGGGAGTCACAAGAAGTTCAAATATTCACGTTTCAAAATCAATCCATTTTTGGGTAAGCACCTGCTGCAGATACTCGTAAAAGACCCAAACGATGAATATTAGCAACGCATATATATTAGTTTGAAATATTTCAGAATGTCAATATTGACAATTGAAAATCAGCGCGGATTTGCATACAAGAAATCTCAACAAGCCACTGCTTACTCAACGCTAGAGTTAAACATATTAAAAATGCTATTGAAATCACTAACTTGAACAATTATCTATGAGTTACATGGCATACAGTAAAACATTCAATCAGACAAAACCTTTGGTATTTACAGTAAAATTTCCCGTGCTTGCATTTAATACGGCACTAAGTTTTATGAAAAAGGAAACTGATACGGCGCTGGCTTCAATGAATACTTTTTCATTGCTATCGTTCACCAGTATATTTGTAAAAATAGCTTCTATTTCGGTAAAACCGCCTTGTTCATCGAGTTATTTTTATTTAGCACAATTAAAAATATTAGACTTTTGTTTAAGCTTAGAGTTAGATATAAGCTTATTCTCACACTTGGTCTTCGGCTTACGCTTAGGCATGCTTATACTACGGCTATGGTCATGTTCTATACATTGGCCCAAACACCTAACATTGCCCTGTCACTCAACAAACATTCAAAGTTTACTTGTATATCGAAATATTACACATAAATTGTATCTGTTTAGAATTAAAAAGAAACTCAACTGAACTAAAACCAACGACATTCCACACAGTGTGTTCTCGTGTACACACCAGGTCGCTACTCGATACAAAGTCTTGGATGCAAATATCACGCTGTTAGGTTAATTCTACGCTAAATACAGAACGGCCAATGTTACTTTTAGGGGCGCAACAGTAGATTAAGCGTATTCGTAAGCCTAAGCCTAAGCGTGGCAAAAGCGTATTTCAAAGCCTAAGCCTAAGTCTAAGCAAAAAACTGTAATCTAGAATATAAACATGTTTACAGACCCACCAGAAACCTTTACGCCCCTTAGTAACATGGGCTACAGAACCATACAGAATCTCACAAAAAATTTCCCTGTATATTGGCGGAAACAGTGTTACTTTTAATGCCATACATGTACACAAATACCGAGATAGGAAGTTGTTGTAATCACCACATGTTGCAGTGGTAGCATGCTTGACTCGAATACACGAGGGCCGATGTTCGATTTACGGCGGGGTCCTTAATTTTGGGCAAACCTTCAAACAGCGGTTGTCAGATCGTGTTGGTCCAACAGATACTTTCGCCATATCGGCTCGTCCGCCATCACGCCAATATTAAGATGATAGAAAACAAAGGTCCCACATAAATTCCTGTTTACATATTCTTCCTAAGCCGAACGTTTTGTCTAAACCTGTTACACTGCAATAAATGGTGAGCCAAATTGACTCCCTCCGAAACAGGCTGTACGGGACTACACAAAATGAGTCAAATTAGACTCCGCCAGAGTCAAATTCGACTCGTTTAGCCGTACGTTTGACTCTTACGGAGTCGAATTTGACTCAGTTTGTGTAGTCCCGTAGAGCCTATTTCGGAGGGAGTCAATTTGACTCCCCATTTTTTGCAGTGCATATTTGCGAAAATTATGTGTGGAGAGTGAAACTTTGTCTTGAACTTGAGAGCAAGCAAGCACTCATTGAAGGAAAACACTTTTACAAATGCCGATTTCTGTCACGGTTTCAATTGTTTTGAATTTTTTAAAAAAACATCCGGCCAGTTAAAATATGCACCCCAGCCGGATGTCGATTTTTTGCCGGAGCCGGAAATCCGGTCGCACCCTGCACAATATATACCGGTGCGATTCAAAGAAGGCTACCGTCCTTTTAAGCTGTACACAACTACACAAATTTGAACAACAGTTGTAGTATAACACACCATAGGGAACACACACATATAGAAATTGTGGCACCGCCGATTTTAAAACCCGTTAACTAAACAATACAAACATACTACATACACGTGTCCCCAACTGCATCATACATATCCATGTAATTACATATTTAAATATTCACGCCCTCATTTGGTTACATTTAATTCATATACCGATCACAAAAGAACAACCTAATTTTTTAAAAAAACCTAAAATCCTGCCTAAATATGATCCTTGTTCTCAAGTCGACAAACCATAGAATGTAATTATCTTTCTTTATATAAGATCACGAGAAACTAATAAGATTTTGAGGCACTACAAGACATCCGCTGGACTGAAATCAAAATTTTTTTGGCAAAATCTACACTGCAACACAAGCAGATCAGTCTAATAATCTTATAAATTAGAAACAGTGTTATGCAAACGCAAATACCGCTTCCAAAATTCCAGTATCGCATCTGGTTTCGTACAGAAATAGTAGCGGTTCGGTAAAACAAAGCTCAAACGGACTAAAGTTGTAGCAAAACTTGACAAGAAGTGCCTTAATACTAGCTACCCCCCCCCCTCGCGCGCGTTTAAACAGACGGCACAAGATGCATAACAGACCCTTGCCATGACAGATTCAAATACATAATAATCAATCAAAATTTTGACCCGTCAATTAATAGTGGCATCAAGAAACAAAAAATAATAATAATAATAATAATAATAATAACTGGTGCACATTCAACTGTACAATATACACAAAAAACACAGTGCAAAAGTCACTGAAATGCAAACATATATGTAATGCGGAACTTCGCGCAAATTCAAAAAATTCTCACTACCAGTTAACAAATCGGACTCGCTAGAAATTATTGAAACGTCTCGTATTATAATAGATGTCGTCGACGGCTGAATTCAACGCTCATAGTTTTTGGATTGCCATCTATTGTCAACGGATCAAAATGTGATGACCGTTTACAGTTTTCATAAAGTAAATATTTTTGCGAACAACTACTATCCAAATTTACGCGGTGAACAACGGTAAGTTCACTTGATACGTGTTTCAAATCTGTACTCGAAGTTGTCAACTCTTTCAACAATACATAACGTACATATTAGTCTTAGTTAGATGCTCAAGTTCAACTAAAAGCCTACCCAAGTTGCAACAACAGGAACTAAATTTTGGCAGAACAAAACCAGGAACATTAGCTTAAACGCGTTCGTAAGTAAAATAAAATTGTTCATTATCCGGTTTATAGACGCTTACTAAGTACTGCCGGTTTTCTTTGATCGCGCGTCAGAATAAATATTTATCTACGGATGTCGCTATATATACTTGTCGTCCGCTGCCGCCCGTCACCATACGATATAGCACGTGACTAATTCGTGTACGATACCGCACACTGACGGACAGTACCGAAACTCATCAAAGAGTACAGCGCCACCCTAATACTGACGCAACTTGCACATGCAATTAAGCCTTTATATAGATGTTTAGTATACTTAATACAATGCATTATACGTTTCAACATACTGTCATGGTAACGCAAATAAAAACAACACGAATTACACACACAGTTGTATTGTCACTCATAAGGTTATTCAATGACCCTTATTGAGTGACCCCAGCATCACCATTTGACCATCGGTCCTTTAAATTCTTAATCATGGATTACCCTAAGGATACGCCATCGAGTTACTTTCATACATTTCCACTACTCACAGATAAAGCCACATTTTCAAATAACACCTATTATCAACACTGATGATACGTTTTACAACTGTTGTTTGACCTAATCAATGCTAGAGCTTAGCAGTTTGGCATCAGCTGAGAATTTGACGTATACTGCCACCGCTGTGTAGAATTTTAAGAACTGTAAATGTCACATTCGCTTGTTTACAGGACCAATTGCTAGCTGACACTAGGTACGCTACGCATTTGAGACTATGCGTATGCACATTAAAAGGTGGCATTCCTAGTCTTCCACAACTGAAAATGACGCTAAAACCTCAGGGAAAAACTCTCAAAAGTGGGATTATCCAGCAAACCTTCCAGAATACTGTGTTACATCGATGCAAGCTATTGGATATAACACACAAAGTCAGCGGCGGATACATACATTTCTGGCGGAGCGGCCGGGCAGGCAAATGTTTATGAAAGACCATTTTTTTACTGTATGCTGTATATACCAGTATCATTTTATCACCAAAAATTTTTTGACAGGGACAAATTAAATTGCAAGGTAACGGACCTTACCATGTTATCACAAAAAATTCTTGACGATGGGGGGAGCATACGCTCCCCACCCCTTTCTGGATCCGCTGGTGCACAAAGTTTTTCCAATCTTCATGTTGCACAAAAAATGTTACAGATATGTTTAAGCAGTAGCACATGACGTTCATATAGCAAATAATTTTTTTTAAATTCAGAAACAATCACCAGTTTCAACATTAACCTCGATATATCCATTCGGCCGCTTGCTAATCGGAATTAAGATGTTGACGCTGTTCCTCCAGTAGCAGTTGATCCAGTAGTAGGATATTCACAGACTCTGAAACATTAAATCTGTTGTGCACAGTGCAAAACACAATCGCCGCAATCGGATGTATGAGTAACTGAAGCAAAATAAGCTACGTTACGTACACTTGGACAAATGACATAAATTTAGATTTTTTGGCCCCGATGCCGTTACCGGGGCCGATCCCAACCGTGGCCAAGTTTAGAACACGTAAAAATAACTATCAACACGAGCTACGACTTATGTAATAAGTATATGGCGGCTAACAGTGGGAAATCTATATACTGTGTAGTGTGTACACCAAACAAATGGGAAAGGAAAAACTGTCGCGTGCAGTAATTTCTTGTGGTTTTCATACTTTCTGAAACGAGAACCGATCGTGATAAGATGGATGTATTTTCATGCCAGTCAATTAAGAATCGTATACAAACACTGGCCTAGGCAAATAACAATCGCTATTTAGCAATCTAGGCCAAACTGCTATTAGCTTCAAATAGCAGATTGGCTTCTGCCAATTGGTAATTGGCCTGAATAGCAGATTGGCCTACAACATGTGTATAAATTATATTTGCGTGTGTATTTATTTATTTACTATATAATTTAGTAGCTATCCCATTTCCCGGATAATTTCATTCGGTAAAAATTTTCGCATCGAAATTAAACTTGACAAGTTTGTCGGCACAAAAGGCTTCTTCCAAACTGGTCACATTGCGCAGCCAATAACTGTCACGTTGGCAAACACCTTTATGTAACTTCCACAATACCCGTCAGCCCACTGCAGGGTTACAACATGAATTACATTTCACAGAAAGCCGGAAGTGGAACAGGAATTCATTTTTTCATTGGAATACGACTGGAACAGAAATTGCAAATATTTTTCATCACCGAATAACGAGCTAATTGATTATAATTAAAAACCAGCCGCAGTGGGACTACATGTATTGAGCGAAGCACAAACACACTTATGCAATTAAGCTAATATGCAAGTTAGTTATTAGCTAACTATTCATTTATTGGGTTTTCCAGGTTTATAAACAATTTATTCATATTCCTCGCACCCCAAAACCTTCAGAACCATAATAATTAGTGAAATATTGCAAAAAGGTTTAATTTAGGCTTATCAATTATGCAAATATGCAAATTAGGCATTAAGCTAGCTAACTATTAAATTATCGGTTTGCAATGTTTGTAGACAATTTATTCAGATTCCTCGCACCCAAAAACCCTTTATTGCTGAAATTAGATCCTGGCAATTCTAATATATAATTAGTAAAATAACCAAAAAATTCCCAGCAAATTAGTTAATAGCTAACTATTCATTTATCGGTTCTGAAGGTTTACTAACATTTTATTTAGATTCCTCGCACCTAAAAACCTTTTAGTACTGAAATTACATTACTTGTAAGTAACTGTAATAATTAGTGAAACATGTTAAAACGTCCCAATTTAGGCTTAACAAATTATGCAACTTAGCCTGTAGCTAATAACCGGCTAAAATGTTAAAACACCAAAGCGAGGTTAACACTCCAGAAGGACAGGCTTTCAAGCAAAAAAAGTTTATCAAATTGGGTTCAGCGGTTCCTGATATTCTTTTCGTGCGGAGGGACAGACGGGCGGACATCCACCTTTCGACCCCCGAGCACAAAATATACAACGCTTCGCGAATTTCGCTTCGCTCAATAAAATTTGCCGTTTGTGGGCTGTTTAGCGGTTAGTTTTTCATGTTCTACAAAAACATGCCTCGATGGATATTTTAAAACATGAGGCCTGTGCAGACGAAACGCAAGTTGTAAAAAAAGCTGTGTTTTTAGCAAAATTTTCAGACTAGTTTCGGAAAGGGTCGAAAGATGGATGTCCGTCCGTCCGAAAAGAATCTCATAAACCGCTGAACCGATTTTGATAAATTTTTTTATCAAAACTTCCAAAACCTATAACTGAACAGCTAGCTAATAGCTAATTTGAATATTAGCATATAATTGATAAGCCTAAATTATGAATTTTTACAATATTTCACAAATTATTAGGGTTACAAGCAATCTAACATCAGCAATAGGGGTTTTTTGGTGCGAGGACTCTGAACAAATTGTAACATATCTTCAAAACCGATAATTAAATAGTTATCTAAAAGCTAATTTGCATATTAGTTTAATTGATAAGCCTAAATTTGGACTTTTTAAATTATTTCACTAATTATTAGGGTTACTGAAGAGTTTTTGGGTGCGAGGAATCTGAATAAATAGTTTACAAACCTCCAAAACCGATAAATGAAGTGTTAGCTAATAACTAGTTTGCATATTATACTAGCTTAATTGCTTAAGTGTGTTCGAGCTTCGTTCAATCCACTACGACTGCTTATTCATAATTTGCCACAAAACCGCACAAATTTCGGTTCCTGCATCTTTCAACGCGGGGAACACGAACGAAAATCGAGATTTTGCAGGATTTCCGGCAGGAACAGGAATTAAGGTTGAACTCTGGCGCACAGAATGTAACTTTTTGATTATACTTTTTGAATATAGATCGACTGGGTTGAAACATGGTTAAAAAGGGCATACATGCTGTTGATATCACACAAGAGTTACCAAACGAACCGAAACATTACTGGAGGTTGAGTCGCGATTGGCCCCTATGGTTACAATCGTCATCTCACACAATATCACAACTTACGTACTTTGCTTCAGTATGCTGGCGCAACGCAATCGCTGATGTAAATCCGGCATCGCAGCGGTCGCAAACATATGGTCGCGGTACCACACCAGCGGCAATCAGTAATGCGGCGTGTTCACGCGAGAAATGTGACTGCAATTCGGTTGCATCACTTAAACTTGCGTTACACAACGGGCAACTGATATTTTGTGTTGCTGTTGTTGTTATTGCTGTTGCTGCAGTAGGCATGTCACCGCCGAAACTAACTCGCGTTGAATTTCTTGTCGTCGTCGTCGTTGTTGTTGTTGTTATAGCGGTTGCGCTGGTTGTAGACAACTCATGTTGCGTTGTTGTGTTGCTGGTAGTAGCAATTGACACAACAGCGTTAGTTGCATGCGATGAACCACTGCTACAGGTTTCAACAACTGTTAAGGGCTGTGAAACAGGCGAAAGATGCGATACATTTGATCCAATTGATGACGTCATTGCTTGCCGCATCATGAATTGTTGTTGATATGTACACTGTTGTTGTTGTTGTTGTTGTTGTTGTTGTTGTTGTTGTTGTTGTTGTTGTTGTTGTTGTTGTTGTTGTTGTTGTTGTTGTTGCTGCTGCTGCTGTTGTTGTTGTTGTTGTTGCTGTTGTTGTAGTGTATTCTGCATTCGACTCAACAGCGTCAGTGTTGCTGTGGACGTATTATTAACTGATGATGACGCAAAAATTCTTTGTTGTTGTTGTTGTTGCTGCTGCTGCTGGAGTATCAAATTACGCAACCATTCGTCACAGCGGTCGACTGGCGGCCTTGCGGAGTTGACGGTCAAAATTTGGTCACTAATATCTGTTCCCTGTGGGACAGCTTTAGCAATGAGGTTGGCGTCGCCACTTGTACCGTTAATAAGTGATCCAGAGTGAGCATAGTCGCGGCCAACGTTCATTCCACCACTTGCGCCTTTGGCAACAATGTCGTCGCCTGGAAGAGGTTTGCCAATTTGGTCCATAGGGCAATGTACGAGATTGTGGCCTCCAGTCGTGCCGTTTTGACCACCGGTAGCGGAACTGCTATCGCTATTGTTGTGGCGGTCAACAGATATACCAGCAGACATATTGGGTGAACCTGCAACGTTTGCGCGAGCCAGCAAATAATCCTGCGTAAACGCAGCTTTCGAACTTTGTTCTGGATCAAGTAGTTGACTGAATGCTTTGCGTTTGCTGGCTGCATCGTTGTTGTTGTTGCTGCTGCTGCCAGTCGCCCGTGTTACTGTGCGCAGTTCGTTTCGTGCACGAAGGGCATCACCGGATACTGGTAGCATGTCTGGCGTCACGATCATTCCGGTAGCGATCCGATTCGTTTTATCAGTGTTAGAATTTTTTGCATCAAGACCGTGTTCAGCAGTCAAAAATTTCGCGTACGCCGCTTGTAAAAGCGTCGCTTGCTGTGGTGAAATAGTATCCGCCGCAGCAGCGCTACCAACTCCAGTGAGCAGCTGTTTTTGCGACGATCCAGCGCTATATGCTCGGATGATTCTTGCCGATGACTCATCGAGTACTGCAAAAGGCGACCCACGTTCACAGCCGTTGTTATCAACCGCCCCAGCTGATCGATACTGTTGAGTGTTCTGTAATGATCGAACACCTGTGCCTGGCACCAAAGACGACGATGTTAAATCGCGCGGTTGAACGATTTTAAAATAATGATGCGGTGGCGGCCACACATGAGCGGCCACTCCGCTCACAGAAGCCATCGCCAGCTCGGTGACAGGATGCTGTTGAACACTGGCACTTCCGATACTATTATTTCGACACATCGACGAAACACTGCCAAAACTTGCGCCTGATCCATAGCTGCTCGTTAGAGTACCAGCACCCCCACTGCTGCTACTACTAACACTACTACCACCATTCGAGGAATTTTGAAAACTACCACTGTCCGAAGAGCTGTGCATATTGCGTTGTCTCGCTGCCAAAAGTTGATGTCGTAAAGAAGTTGTGGACGACGCTGCAGAAGAAGTTGATTGTTGTTGTTGTTGTTGTTGTTGTTGTTGCGTTTGATGAGCAATAGTAATCAACGCTTCAGCAGCTGCCAACATATTCTGTCGATCCCACGCCATCGAAGCCGCTGCCACGGCTGCTGACGACGGTCGTATAGTTGGATCGGCAGGATATTGACCCTGCGACGTGACGGAGCCAACAGCACCATTTGTGGTAACATTTACTCGACCTGTAGCTGACGCGGTACTGCTGTTGTTGCTGCTACAAGCCATAGCTGAACCGGTTACCCCATGCCTTTGAATTGGCGTCAATAAATGACATTTCGGTGATCCTCGTGAATACCCACTGGCTCCAATTTTATCGCCATCAACCGAACCAGGCGTACTCGCTCTCGTTTTGTGACCAGAATGTTGTAGCTGCAATCCTCCACTGTCGACGGTCGCAGCCGCTGCTGTTACGTCGACTTTTTGTTGCTGTTGTTGTTGCTGCTCAAAATGACTTGGTAAATGAGCTCGAAGGCTCGCTCGACTCGGATACACGCGATCGCATTCAGCGAACGGACAACGATAATCGTTGCCGTCACGTAACTGAATATGATCTGCATGTAAATGCACTTTCAGCTCAACTGTGGTTCGAAATCGCGTGCCACATATATTGCATACAACATCGTCAATGATATCATTATGAAGCGCAATGCGATCGCCAACCGCAACATTTGATTCTTTTGGCGATATTTCATTAACTGTGGCCATTGATACGTAGTTTGGGTTTCTGTTATTATCATTATTATAATTATTACTGTTGTTGTTATTGTCGCTATGATTGTTGTTGTCGTTCACCTTTATCGCCGTACCCAAAATTTCAGCAAACGAACCTTCGCCACTACCAACAGCACTAGCATTACTTCGATCAGAATAATTCATTCGACAACTTGCCCGTTTCGTTGCGCCCACAGTATCATCTGACGTAAATTTAGAGTCACCGGTCATCGCCGCAAAAGATTTACTTCGTTCTGCAGTCAGCAAACTTGCGTTACTGCCGCAGCGAACCTTTCCAGAAGATACGCTACTTGTTTTGAACAGCCCTTTTGAACCGTCAAATCGGTTCGTCGATTCATTGGGTACGTCCAGTGATCTCGCGTACCGCGCCGGTCCTCCACCTACAACAAACTGATGTTGCGCCGCCGCTAGCAGTCCGCCGCCGTTCGGTTCGCTTGTTATCGGAGGTACCCAAACGCCTGCTAGAATCACTGACGGTGACGACGATGTCGATGGCGAATACTGCGATTTCTTTTGGTGATTTTGTGATGATACTGTTTGAGATAGTGTTTGACTTTGAATCCGCGGCGTCAGGAAACGCAGTTGTTGTTGTTGTTGTTGTTGTTGACGTTGCGATCCTTGCACTACCTGTGTCTTAATTGGTCGATTCAGCGACATCTCATGAGGTGCCACACTGGTTGCGGAATGATACTTGATCGCCGAACTGATGCCAGTTGATGCTAGAGACAACATTGTAGTTGTTGTCGCATTTGTAACAACATTCTCGGTATTTTCCGCATTTGCAACAAGCAGCGATGCTGCAGCATCGACAATTTCACCTTCCTCAATCTTGTCGTTATCGGTTTCTTCGGCAAGTGTACAAACCATCCGATCTTCGTTTCCGCTATTTGAAGCCTCAGCGAGTCGCCGTACGGTTGTTACCTCGATTTCGTGTTTCGGTCGGCTGACAAGCAATTGCAGCTGTTGTATCTCTTTGACACTGTTTGAGCTAGACGGTCCACCATCGATGAACTTGCCGTCGTTGTTGTCGTTTTCATCGTTGTTGTAGTTTTCACCGTCGTTGCCGTTTGTCAACCCAACAACATCAACATCTGTGTCGTCATCATTATCATCATCATCTTTGATCTCTTCATTAGCACATTTCGACGTTGTTGCCTCTATGTCGTCATTTTTGATGCTATAAGAACCGGTGACGTCATTTTCGACGCCAGCATTGGATCTGACGCAGTCATTTCTGGTTCCATCGGAACTGATAACGTCACTTCCGGTACCATCGGAACTCATGAGGTCTCGTGGGATACCATCAGCCTGGATGGTGTCACCGGATGATGCCGTCATATGATGAATCGGCGTCACGTCAATGCTAACGGCGGCATCTGTGTCGACATCTTCTTCATCGACAATCTGCAACGATCCAGCGCTCGACACCGACGACAACGTTGTTGTTTCGTGCTGCAACAGCTGCTGTTGCACAGTTGACGATTCCTCAAAGTGTTCCAAATTGACAGCTGCAACGACGGACGTTGCACGCTGTTCAACTACCGAACTAACTAACAGTTTCACACTGTCGCTTACTTGAGCAGCCTCCTTTTGCAGATTGTCACAAACGGTGTCAATTGCCGTAGTTGTTTCTGCTGTTTCATCATGAATACCGCTACGAATTACGCTCACAGCTGTAGCCGGCATCAGCGACATTGCCGGCGTAGCAGCCGAACTCGTATCTGTACTAGCGACGGCCTCCAAACTGTCGTTAGCCGTCACATTTTCGGTGGTCGATGTTAACCCATGACGGTGAGCAATCGCACGCAAGCTGCGCAACGCCGAATCACAGCTAGATGTATCGATTTGATTGGAGACACTACTCGGATTATTAGCGCTGCTGTCACTAGTTCCCGATGAAGATAAGGACGTCGCAGTTGTTGTCGATGTTCCGGAAGTCCCGACGCTAGAGTCCACGATGACACTGTATGTTCCAGGAGGAATACGTCCTAAACATTCAAGCTTTTGAATATGTTGTTTGCATCGAAGATGTTTCGCCAAATGTCCTGCAATACGAAACGCTGTCCCACAATCGTCACATCGATAAGGTCGCGGATTTCGAACAACAGTTGGTCGCTGTTGTTGTTGTTGCGGCCGTTTTAGCTTTCCATCTCCGCCAGAAGCTACTGTACCAAGACTTAAAGCGGCATTGCTGCTGCTGTTCGGCGCTGCTCGCGATACAGAAGCTTCGTTTTCAAGTACACTTCTTTGTTCGACAGCGCTGAGGACATTAGATCGCGATACACAATCACCACCATTAGCATCATTTTTGGCCGCTGGCTCGCTTAAATTGCCGTTGTTGATTTCTGATTCAGCTTTCGACAAATTTCCATGCCCCAAATCTGCACTAAGTTGTTTGCCGTTCGCTTTAAGCGAATCTATTCCACATCCACTGGTATCATTATCACCAAATCGGTTCCCAACTAAGCTGCTTAGACCTATGTTGCCCTCTTCACTTTCTTCGATTATTCTGCTTGATTCATTCGCGTTACAAACATCATTACTATTATTATTCGGAGTCGTGTCAGTGCTATTGCTACCAGCAAGGCGGCAGCTCGGACTATCAACGTCAACATGTCTGTTAAGCAATGCACGTGACCGAAACTGTTTCCGACAAGTGCTACAACGATATTCATAGCGTTTCGCAGCTGCAGTCGCTTGTTCGTAATAATGAACGTTCATGTGCAAGCGTAACGCACCAACATTGGGAAACGCTTTATCACAAATTGTACAAACTGGTTTTTCAGCTTCGCGATTAAAATACGTTTCCGGTGTTTGTAGTAGCGTTGCAGTGTTGCCACTATTAATACTGCAAGCGATACTTCCGTCAATACATTTGGCCCCTCCGTTGTCGTTTGTAATCTGATTCGATGCAGCTATCAATAACGTTGATGGCTTACCCGATGTAGTTGTTGTTGTTGCTTCAACATTACCCACACCGGCATTTCCCCCAACAATGTTTGGGGCGCCGCCACCGCCAACAGGACGTTTTAACAACAGTCTTGTCGCCGTTCCGGTATCGGTTGTATTTGACTTGGCAGGTGTCCTACTGCTAGCTATTCCAGGCTTATTTCCGCTATCCACAACTTGTCCCGCTATAACGCTTGCAACAATTACATCAGAGCCTAGCACTAAATTACGTAACTCAGCTGGAGGTGGCGCCAATAAATCGTCAAAATTCCTCACTGGTGAATCGGCAAGTTTAGCTGTAGTCGGCGTAGTTATGTTATCTGTATCGATTGTTAACACAGCATCGAGCGGAGTCCGATGATGATGATGATGATGATGATGTTGTAGTTGGTTTGTGTCGCCGCTACCGCTCTCACCGGTACCTTCATCATTGTCTTCTGGGTGCAATTCAGCAAGAACATCTGTAACGCTTGGTGGTATAACAGGTGATTCACAGCAACGAAATGTAACACCAGTTGTGGTTGTTGTTGTTGTTGTGGTTGCTGCTGCTGCTGTTGTTGCTGCTGCTGCTGTTGTTGTTCTGCTACTACTATCAATCAATTCACGTTTAACACGCTTAGTAGCCGCACCAGTAACAGGAGCTGTGACTTTGCTAGACGCACCACTCAAATCGCGTATGTCAGAGGCCGCAGATAATTTTCGTTTGCCAAGTAATTTTTCCATAGTTAACGTCGTAGTACTCGCGAATTCATTTGCTACGTTTCCCGCAATACCAAATCTCGCTGCCCTCGCATCAGTTTTTATATCTCCAGATACCGGTCTCTTTCGTTGCTGTTGATCGCAACTGCAAGGATTTGAGTCACTGGCTTGTTGGTCGCTCTCTGTTAGACTAAAACGGACCATTAAATCAATTGGGACGCACGGCGGTGGAGATATTGACCGTATCAAACGTGAATCTGAAATCATGTTGAACAAAATTACAAGTTGGAACAGCGCGGAAACAACGTAAACGATTACCAACTTATCCAGATGCGTACTGATAGGGCACCCAAGGGGGCAACGCGTCCTCCATCGCAGTTCAATTCATTACTGTCTGTCAGGTGTGAGGCTGTCTTCCTGAATTATTTTGAATGGTTAAAGCCAGCTTGAACGAAATAAATACAATACATAGGTTGACAGTTGGAAAACAACATAATTTCTACTACAAAACACGAACTGACAAATGTTCAAAGTATGAAATACATACGTTACGCTGTAGTATATAGTAGTAAAATAGAAACTGCAAGCAATAATAATAATGATTTGGTTTACGCACAAAATACCACTGAAGATTGTATATATAGGCCACCTAAAACTCAGACGGTAGAAAAATGTTCAGCTGACAATAAGAAATTTGTACTCAATCAGAAAAAAAGCGAAGAAAAGTGGAAAACAACGAAACAAAATATGTTACGTACCTAAAGCTCTGAAATCTTTTCGTCGTGTCGGATCAAAATAAATCTGAGAACGCATTAGCCTAAAGCATAATACAAAAATAAATGTAAATAAGATGAAGCCGACACTAATCCATACGCTGTCACTTGTAACCCAATACAAAACTTTACACTTTTCAGCAATGTATCCGCCAACAAGAATATTGGAATAAGAGATGTTAATTTTTCGTAAGAAAACGTTTCCATTAAGACAAAAGCAGTTACATAATGGTCAGCTTCAACAGGATACCCAATAAAACAATACAAATAATTTTTTGGGGGCACTGTAGTAGGGATGACCCCTTCGCCTTCATCTCGCTTTCGAAAAATCGAGTATAATTAGCTAAAAATTTCTACACAGTGCAGGGTGCAACCGGAATTACAATTTACCGGAACCGGAATTTGAAAATTTTACCGGAACCGGAACCGGAAACGGAACCGGAAAGTGAAAAATGCATTCCACCAAAAATTTCATTTTATTCTTATTTTTTGCTCTATTATTTGTGAAATAACCTTAGTCGAACATAGGTATTTATTTTATTTGTTGTATTTTAGATTTTCGTCGTCGACTGAAGTGAAATCCACCATCATTGGCTTATATTTGGAGTACAAGTGGCTTTCAAAAGAGATCCTTAAAAATTAGCAAAGTTAAGAAAACGGCCAAATTATAACACCAGAATTTTTAAATCCGGTAAAAATTTACCGGAACCGGAACCGGAAGGTGAAAAAACGCCGGAACCGGAATTCCGGTTGCACCCTGACACAGTGCTAAAATTTCAAAAAAACACCGCCGATAAAGTACTACATGACTACATCATTAGATGAATAAAAATATGTATATATTCAGCATGAAAAGGGTAACAGATTCTCGGTAAGAAGGAATACAGATAATCCCATTTTAACATTCGAATTAGTTTTTCTGTACCCCAAGCAAAGGTCAATATAAACTCGCACACTGCAATTGTACACTACTACCAGGGCGTAACCAGAGTTCCGGTTCCGGAAAGGAAATCCGGTATTTTTCAGAATCCGGTTACTTACGGCAATCCGGTATATTTTCACCGCATTTTCCGGTATTTTCGGTATTGAAAATTTTTCTCTATAAGTACGTACATATAAAAACGTACCCGGCTGGGACAAATGCTTCAACCGTGTCTTCAAGATTTAATTCAAATAGAAAGCGATCTATGTTTCAAAATAATAGTACTCGCGATTCCTGCGAAGCGGGATTGGTATTTATTTAACCTTCCGGTTCCGGTATTTTATAACTTCGGTTGCACCCTAACTACCACATTAAACACTAAGGGTTACGATTAAGGTCTAGGCATTGAACAAACAGTATCGTAAGCTTAAGCATATGGGGAAAGTGTACAAGATCCAGAACAAACATACCATCCCAAGTCAACTTCCAAATCAACGCCACGCGACTCATGCTGTTTTAAGACCCGCTCGATACAATGTTGCAGTAAATGGTTTCGCTTGACCTGAACAAAACATCGCAAACACACATAGTTGCGTCGAAGCAAATTGCAATAAGCTTTCGTGCAACACACGGTACACTGCTGATCATATCGTTGTAGCTTACGGTCAAACTGGCCATGCTGATAGCCTGTCATACTTGCAATGGCCATTGTCCACTGTTTTGCACAAATACGACATTGAACCGTTGTTGGCAATGCGTGCGATCGCTGCTAAATAAGAATATATATAAATAAATAAATAAATAAGCCTTGTTACAAGACTCACATGTGTGCCACAAACATTTTATTTACTACAACACACTCCAAAAATTATTCTACAGTCGCTAGTGTAAATAAATTTGGGCTTACAGATACAGAGAGCATCGTTTATAAAACTAACGGGACAGTTGACGTCCCAGAACAGAACAAATATGTACGTAATAGACCTACTTCAAGATTAGCATAATTACCTTGGACTTTTAAATTATATCGATATGTCATGTTCACCGTTGATGTATCAAACGCTATAAACTAAAATTCAGCAAAATTTGTGTGGCGGTTATTTTTTTATCGCTACGTAAACTTTTTTTATCGCTACGTAAACTTTGTTTATGGCCGACCTATCGCTAACTGGTAACTGGTGCGTACAGCGTCTTAAAAACACGGTCCCTAAACACCTACCTGGACTTCATCGAATAATGATGCTCGTAATATTGGAGTCGAATGTTGTAAGCCACTGCCAGCAGGCGTCGTCGTGACCGTTTGTAGCCTGCCCTGTATTGGCAGCGAAGTCGTTGCTATTGTTGTTGAACTAGTCGAGGCAGGCAACAAAAACGATGACCGTATTCGGGTTGACCTTCCTGTCAAAGTCTCGCTGGAATCAATCCCATCTTTATCTAAAGTGATGGCATCGTCGAGTACCAACGAGGCATTGCCCGAACCGTTACTGCCATGACCTATCAAACGTCTACGTTTGACGCTTGAATCAATCGTTGATTCATATTCAGTTGTTGTTGCCACATGTCCGGTTACCCTATAGTCATCTTCATCGCTGCGTCGCTTACGTTTATTGACAACCGCCGCTACAGCACTGCATACCATCAAAAGTTGACGTGATTGTCTACCGGCAGCGAGCGTATAGCGCCAGCAATAGCGCGACGGCTTGCAACAACCTGTAGTGCCGACCTCGACTCCTACTGGTCGTATATTTCGTTCGCTCAACGATGGAAATTCAACTCGACCAGAGGTGACGACAACACAACTGCTACTGCTAGATCCATCACTGCCAACCACAGACTTGTTGCCTTTCGGCCCGTATCGTCGTTGCATTACATCTTCATACGCAGACATTGTGTCAGCCGCGGGTATTAAGTCGCTAAACAAATTATGCCAATAGCTACAACGTCGCGGTGAATCAGTCGAGATCTGGCTGGCAGATTTTGATTCAATTTTTGCACGCTTTATCGAATTATGCAATTCCCATCCACCGGGGCCGCTATCTGTCGTACAGTACGATACACGAGTTGACTCATTCAGTGTCCCCTTGAATTTATGTCGATCACAGATGGTGCTATTGCCACCACCGCGTTTAATCGCTAACTTCACGCTGTCAAGCGGCCATGAACAAAATGACGTCACTTGTGTTGTTGTTGTAGTTGTCGTTGTCGTTGTTGTTGTTGTTGTTGTTGTTGTTGCTGCTGCTCCTGTTGTTGATGTTGCAGCTACAGCTGCTGTTATTACCGGAACTTGTCGTACACTGACCAACGAGACTTTCGATGTTTGTTCGTTACAACCACGATTAGCGATTGCGCTCGATGCCAATCTGCCACCGCCGTCCAGATAAACCAAACTACGAGCGGTTTCAACACCTACAACTTTACCTCCAACAACAATTGTCGCTCCGTGCTTGGTGTTGTCCACATGGCTATTGCTACTGTACTCTTCACAAATTACTGGCGATTGCGTGGTAAGGTTTGCGTTGGAATAGCTGTTGTTTTCTAGATTCTTATTGGTTTTCTCGTTGCAAGCACCCACTGCACTCTCTTCAATACTGCGACCAATCGGAATTTGAAGTGATGACATCAGTGCGCCATCAAACAGTCGTAAGTGTTTATCAGGTTGCACCGAGACTGACACAATTGGTTGATTTGCTACTACCACTCCTGATAACGTCATAGCGGTCGCCGAACCAACAACTTGTATGATCGCATCAGACCCGGCCTGTAACAATTTCACTGAATCTAGCTGACCTTCCACTGCCGCATAATTACATGTTACAGGAGCAAAATCAGCTAAAATCCGCTTTTTCAACGAACGATGTGGCTGAACTGATGTAGATGGCGACGTTTGTAGCAGTTGCTCACTAGAAATAATGATACCTTTGCTCATCGGTGATGCTAACTGTGTTGCGGTAGAGATATCCGTCGTTGTTGACGACACATTAAGTTCGACGTTGCCACCACCAAAATTACGTTCAAGCGACGCCATTCGTACACCGACTAGCGTTTCAGTGACTGGATCTCTATTAGCTACCACGCCAGTTTGCAGACTGCAACCATTTCCATCAGTCACAATCGGTTGTTGTTGCGCAACCGCAGGCATCGCTTGTTTGACTAAATTTGTCGGTTCTATCAGTCGACATGGCAGAGACATTCGGCGATCTAAAAACTGATACTGTTGTGGTTTTTGATCATGGTAATAATGTACATGCAACGACTTATTTTGGTTACCTGTCAATTGACGATGGTCATCTATACTAGCGACTTTGTTTCCTAATACTAAAGATCCTACGCTATTTTGTTGGGGCACTACAGTAGCCGCCGGCCCAGGTCGATGTGCACATCGATACTCGTGTGTTTCTAAACTTTCTGAATTTCGAAAATTATTGTTACAATATCGACACTTAAACACTGCCGAAGCTATAACTGGTGTTGTTACTGCTGATGTTGCGCAAGTACCATCCGACGCTACTGGTCCTGTTGCGGCTGTGTGCCTGTCAAGTAGGTTCGTCTCAACTGCTGTTGCCACGCCACTTGTCGTAGATGCCGACAGCAATGACCTATGAAATTGTTGTTGCCATGTTAGTTCTGCAATACCAGCTTGTGGCGAACACTGAACATTAACTGTGCTGTTCGCTGATGGTACTCGTTCGTCAAATCTCGTGCCTTCAACATGAGGTCGTAAAGCCATAGAACTATCAGCTTGAACGCAGTCGCCATTTCCAGCATCTCTTGACGCCACATAACTCGACGCATCAAACAAGCGGCCCATAGACCGCTGTCGTGACAATTTGTTGGTAGGCGATACAAAGTATTGTTGTTGTTGTTGTTGAGAGAACGCAGTAGAACCGTTCGTCATAGCTGGTCTGAGTTGGCTCCCAATATAAGACTTGCCGGCAACACTCGTCGCTGGTAAATCAATCGTTGTCGCAAGTGACACAACCATCGCACTGTTGTTACTCGCGACAGACGTTAAAGTCATCGGTGCGGCTGAGGAAAGCGCTGAAACTACAACCAAACTGGAGCCGCCGTTAAATCGTTTCATCGGTGGAGTGTCAGCTGTTGCACCGCGCGCCCCTATGCTGGTTTGAACCGTTGCCGAAGCGACCAGTGGCGACCCAGCACCCGCTATAGTTGTTAGAGGAAGCGAACTCGTATGGCCGAATAGTCTATGTTGTTGTGTCGCTGTAGCCGTAGTAGTTGCCATGGTCGTTGTCGTTGTTGATGCTACAGCTGTAGTAGTTGTTGATGTTGTTCCACCACTGCTTAGCAACCCATAAAGTTTCGAATTGCGTTTTTTGAGCAACACCGGTGACGGAGTTATGATCGCTTCGTTATCTGATATCAGCCTTGAAATGTGTTCGCCAACCGCTTCCGGACTACTGAGCAGGTTACTGCTGCTGCTATTACTACCACCACCAGCACCGACGCTATTGCTTCCACTTCCAGTCGGAGTTGTGCCGGTCGCTCGTTTTGACGTTGTCGCCGACGTTGTTGGTATTACTAAACTGCTTGCTGCCGTAGTTACTGGTAAACTCGCCGAATGCTGCAACACATTATGATGATGATAATGCTGGTACACAGAATTGCTGCTCTTCAAATTATTCTGGCCAGAATTTATCGCACTGGCGGTTAAATATTTATTTTCGGATTCGAATCCACATTTCAATTGAGCGCTGCTGTCTATTGCTACAGAAGCAAGAGAAACTGTTGGCTGGAAACAACACGTCGCCACAGTGGCAGCGGAGGCACCAACAGGAGTCCCACTAAGTGTCACAACGGTCGAAATCAAAGGTTTTTGATCTCCGCAAAGCGTCTGTTCACAACTGGTACCGGCACAACTGGCTGCCGTAGTCTCTAACGCTCCTACAGTGTTTCCGAATAAACTTTGATCGCGAGCGAATACCCTATTAAACGATGATGGTTGGTGTGGCGCGTTACCCGTACCAACATCGTTCAAGAGGTTTGTGGCGGCATCTTTCGCAATTACGCGTGTTGTTGGTCTAATAACATTTGCTGAGCCACCAACAATATTTGACGAATACAACGCAGCAGTTGACCCTTGTTGACCCGTCGCCACTACTGATTGACTCTGTTGCGCACCCGTTAAAACTGGTCCTAACAGTGATTGTTGACGTTGCAATAATTGTTGTTGTTGTTGTTGTTGTTGTTGTTGTTGTTGTTGCAGTTGTGCGTGCGGCACATTTTGTAGCTGCGTCCATGATAGATGCCTATGCAACTGGGGGTCGCGACCGCTCGACTGTGACTGAATCTGGCGGGCAAGGTGGGCTTCCATTGTCATATTCAACGCAGAATCACCAACTACTTTACTGTCAACTAACTTGTTGATATTATCCGACGATAACAATCGAGTAGTACCAACGGCCGATTCAATCAACTCGTTAAACGGTCTAGGAACAACTTGGCTAGCGACTTGTGGTTGCAGCAGCTGAGAGCCTGCAGTGGCAGCAGACACCGCAATTGGAGTCGACGCAACAATATCGCGGTGCAACTCAGACGACCCGGGTGCCGTTGGGGTTGCCGACTGCAGTTTAGACAACTGCTGCGGGGTCAGTTGTCCTGCAGCGATGCCAAGCAGCAAAGCAACCTGGTTTGCGTCGAGCGAACCAAGTTGAGGAGCAACAATCGACCCGGCGTCAACTTTGTTGATCGCTGGGGCGACGGAAATCAACTGATTTGTTGATATGCCTGAAGTGACTGGTATGTGTTCTTGATGACTAGTGCTGGTCGATACCTGCGATTGCTGGTGTGTTGTTGTTGTTGGTGGTGGTGGTGGTTGGCCGTGCAATTGCGGGACTGTCGCAGCAGCGGCCATAGCAGCGGCCACCGCAGCTGCGGCCGCGGCTGTTTGTGGATTAGCGAGCAACAGTTGAGCTGTTGCCGCGAGCGGATTTACTGATGCCACACTATTCACTGGAGTACTGTTGCTGTTACTTGCTATCGTTCGCAACTGCTGCTGCAGTTGCAATAACGATAACGGCGACACTGATGTTGTAGCTGCATTTTGCTCGACGATACAATTTGGTATTTTAGTTTCGGTCACTCCTGGCGGGATAGCACTGCCAAAACTCAGCAGACTGTGTAACTGTTGCGGCGACGGTTGAATCGACGCTGGTTGTTTTTGTTGTTGACAATGATATGCCAGATACGTTGACGGCTGAATAATTCCTGCAGCAGCAGCAGCAGCCAGCAGCGGGTCTCCGCTCCCTAAATTGATGGTAGAATTGTTCGAAGTCACAGAAGTCGCATATGAAATCGCAGGCGTTCCACCTACTAGCGCGGCTCGCGCGTCAGCGTTGCTGTGAGCTGCTGAACTAAGAAATGGTCCTTGATTCCCACCTGATACCAATTCACTGTGATATGTCAATTCACTAGGTTTCTGAAACGCAGTAGCCAGTTGCAATCGTTGCTGATGCGTATGCTGCTGTTGTTCGGTTGCTGCGAG
Source organism: Enoplolaimus lenunculus (assembly GCA_030248215.1). Classification (NCBI taxonomy): domain Eukaryota; kingdom Metazoa; phylum Nematoda; class Enoplea; order Enoplida; family Thoracostomopsidae; genus Enoplolaimus; species Enoplolaimus lenunculus. The sequence continues at coordinate 409,630 of JASANG010003345.1, read as the reverse complement.
ACTACACAAAAGCGATGCTAAATAGTCAATTCCGCGATCGCCTGCCGAATCTTTCAGCAAAAATTGTGATTGTTGTTGTTGTTGTTGTAAAACCGGTAGCGACATATTTATATGCTGTTGACTGGCGAGGACTGGCATTGCATCATCAGTCGTAGTCTGATTTTGCTGTAATATGTTCCTTTGTTCGTCTAAAATCTGGTTTTGCACTTGAACCATCGGGATTTGCGTATTTGTTGCACATTGTAGCCGACGTTGTTGTTGCTCTTGTTGTTGTTGTTGTTGCAATAACTGGAACTGGTACAACGACTGCATCAACGCCGACTGCGGTTGTTGCTGTTGTTGGAGCTGTTGTTGTTGTTGCCGCTGCTGCTGCAAAATCAAATTTCCAGACAGTGTTGTTCGACCAGATGACAACGAAGGCTGAAATCCTGTCGGCGCCGCTAACTGATACCGATCTAACGCCTTATCGCTAGCGGCACCAGCTACTGTCAACAACTCACTGCTTCCGCTATAACTGGTAGTACCTCGAACAATCGGCTCATCGGAGCCAGGTTCAACATGACCAAGCATCACTTTTGCCCCTCGAGCAACACAGGCAATTTGCGCACCCGCGCCGCTGGCTCTACCTGAATTCGGTGTTGTCAAATCGCTTCGATGATGAAATAATAATTCTTCCATAAATCCAGCGGTGTGCGTGAATCCACAAGTAGCGCCAGCTGATGCTATGGTACCACGATGGGGCGGCAGTGAACGGCCACCGACAGCTAAACCACCATTGGCGCCACCAGCTGCGTACGCAGCCGCTACAGCAGCCATCGAAACCGGATCGTTAGCGGTGTTATAACCGGCGACAGTATTACCCGCAGGACCTTGTAAATCGACATTTGTAGCAGCAGACACCGTTTGCCTACCGGCAATAGTATTCAATGAACTACAATGTAGTTGACCGCCTAATACGTTTCCGCCACTATCTTCACAATTACTGTTGCCACCACTGCTACTGCTACAGCCTGGATCACGTGGAGCTGGCGAATATTCTTCTTGCGCAGGCGCAGCTGTCATTGCTCGTTGATGTTCAACACTACGCCTGCCGCTTGTTGTTGTTGTTGTTGTTGTTGTTGTTGTTGTAATACCAGTTGCCCTTTCATAAACTGCATTAGCGTCACTGGAAATCGCACCAGACGTTGGTTGGAGTTGTTGTTGATTTTGTGGCATTTTACCTCCATCTGGCGATCTGCCAACACTACCAAACGTTGACGACGGACGTGTTAACGCCGCGCTGACGCCTACTGGTTTGTTGTCGCTCATCGTACTACTATGCAACACCTTTAATACCAACTTTGTCACAGATTCAGGTACGCACTATGTTTGTAGCCCCGCTCTTTGTACAATATCACTTGTTAAAACCAAGACACAGCCTAGAATCAAAACGAACACCTATCTAAAACATACGCCCGTTGCCAGTCCACCTTGCTAGCGAGGGCGGCTAACGATTTTTCAGGAGGCGCATGGCATTCAGGTAAAGTCGTCGTCTAAGTTCTCACCGATAAACAACTCATTACCGAAAAATCGGAATCCCGACGTCGAAATTGTAGCCAATCAAAATTGGAAATCCAAATTTTATCGGATATTTACGGTGGGTGGCGGTCTCGAATTGGGCGTCTTTAATGTCTTGACGCGATTGCGACTGCGTAACAAATCAAGAAGCTCAAATTTTGATACGATGAAGCAGAAACGAAAATTCTGTATATGTTATTTTTACATGTATTCCATTATTTACTGCTCAATAAACAAATACAAATACAAATACAAAAATTCAACCTGACACTAATAATTAATTGTAATTCGGCAAACATATGTATTTTTGCACGACTCGAAATACTTCAATTGACTATACAAGTTAAGATGCTACATCCGATTGATATCCGGTTCCGGCAAAAAATCGCTGTCCTATATATACCCAATTCCAAGTAAATTAATATATATCCGGTCGCACCGTGGTTACTTACGTATTTTCCGTCTACCCACATTCTATTTATTAGTTACCTAAGCTTCACTTCTCGCATAGACAAAGCGTTCAGGCTAAATATGAGCCTCAGCCTACTGCTGAACGTAAATAAGCATCGGTTTTGCCACTCTTCACTTACTTTCTCATCAACAAGCAAATTTCTCGCTTCAGCAACGGCGTTAATTATCGATCCACATTATGTAGGTATTGATTTAGATTTCTTATATATACACAAGTGTGTCCAACAGCAAATTACACTGAAGCTCATGGTTTGGTGTAATTTCGTTCGTTTACAACATACATTCGCCAACATAACATCACTTTCTACACTGCGATCAAGATATGAGCCGTTGCTTACATATATATATATAATTATTTACAAATCATAAAATATACACATAAAAATAGAAATATATAGTGTAAATTTTAATTTTTAAATATTCTAAAACCACTAAATAGTAAACGATAGTAAAATAAACGGATCTTCCCTCCTTGATTTCACCTGTCAGGTGGCGTTTGCTCAAAATGGTTGGATTTGGAAAACTGCATATTTTAGCATCTTATGACCAGGGATCGACCGGATATCCGGTTCCGGTTTAATATCCGGCAAAATCAGACATTCGTATCCGGTATAAACCTACCGGATACCGGATATTTATAGTCCAAATATTACAAAACGATTTTTTGCACATCAAAATACTAGATATTTTAAAGCGACTGCAATTCCGAGCAATTTATGAATGGACGGACACTGACATGGAATGAAAAATCCAAACCAAAAATTAATTTTAAATCTCCATAAATGCGTATTTTTGAACGACTCAAAATACTTCCAACAGTGTACAAATTTAGATCCTATGTCCGGTTAACATCCGGCTCCGGTTTCGGTACAAAATTCACTATCCTGTTCCGGTTTCGGTACCCGGTAACATTAATATCCGGTCGATCCCTGCATATGACCTCCCATGATAATTTCACACCCGAATTTGAATCTTCAAGAAATTTATTTTTCCCATCCACAAGACGTCAGTGCGTCAAATCGACTATTGGACCATAACTTTTGAACCAGAGTCGAATCTCAGAAAATGTGACACCATTCTACTCAGTTCTGTCAGCCGCGTCGTATGATTGTTAGACACCATTCGACTCAGCTCTGTCAGCAACCGTCGAATGATTGTTAAATTATTCAACTTTTTGACCGAATTTTTCAAAAATTCAAATTTGAAAATGAGTCTAATATACGTCGTTGAATGATCAGCTATTACACAAATCACAAGAAGCCAAAATATACAAAAATTTTTTTCGAGATCAATTAAAGACCACCGCACACCTATGGTGGCTGACCGGTACTTTTATTGATACCATTTAAGGACACGCAGATTACACTCTACGATGTTATTCATTAGCCATTTATTGCAATTACAACCCCTACTATACTAATCTTAATTAGTCGATATCTGACAAAACAACTAAATTCAGTCTAATGGTAAAGCCACGTGCCTGTTTCTGGGCGCCCTTTACGAAGCCAAAACGCTTCATTGCGTCGATGTTTTCACAATATTAAGCGGGTGCTCAGTTTAAAAATTCGGGATATACCCCCCTTACGACTTTTAACTCATTAAAAAACTACTTAACGCTGGATACAATTTTCGCAAATGCCAGCTACCAACGTAGAATTTACACAATAGTACCCAATCACGCAACGTCAAACATTCGCGACCCGACAGCCCAACCCTCATTAATATGAAACCGTAGCGGCACCCACGTGTCGAACCGAGAACACCGCCATCCACTGACGGATCCAACGGAAGGTAATCCTGACCTAGTCCACCAATATGAATCTAAATATAGCTGTTGTATTTTACTACGGGTTCGACACTGTAACATGGCGTTCGTCTTATCACTCGCGTACGTTTTATTTTCATTATTATATATCACGCACCCCCCATTACACACACAGTAATAACCTGGACCCGTCGTCAGCGAAACACATCAAACAAATTCAACTAACAATAAACACAGAATAATCATCAATTTAAAAACTATAACACTGCGGCGCCGGCGACGCAAATCGACGCCTGTCTGACTACGATAACAACTGTACAGTTAAATATAAACACACACATACTCAGCTAACAGGCGCCTGACATATAATACTCTACAAGTCAATAACTATTAAGAGGGGAAACGATTATAATAAAACAACGCAACTGGAGGCGTGCGTATACGTCGTAGGCCAATCTGCTATTCGGACCAATTACCTACCTGATGGCCCAGGTCAATCTGCTATTCTGAGCAAATAGCAGCTTATCCTAGGCCAATAGGTAATTAGCCTGGCCTATGACACATACAAGATGGAAAACATATATGTCTTCTAAACCGTCCGTGCAAGAATATAGGACGTATAAATATATATTACTTTTACCGAACATTACAATAACATGGATCTTAGTGGTCAAACAAAAAATTCTTCTCACATGAGAGGTCATACCCTTCGAACACAAATATTGACTAACTGAATTCCAGGAAACAACTACGTACACCGATGTGCACAACCCTGAAGCTTAAGCGTGGGCTAAGCGGCGGTGAACACAAAGAGAATCGTGATAGAGTAGCATATCTCCATCCCAAATTCGCCAACAAACAACACCAAAAGATAACTTTTAAACACCTGTCGGAGGATTCTTGACGTTATAATTTTTTATCACTCGCTATGGTCGCCGCCAAGACACATTTACATCAGGCTAACGAACCTCTTCCTACGCACTCAGAATCAGAGGCGGATCCAAAAATTTCTGACGGGGAGACGTGCTGGCAAATGTTATGATGAAACGCAAAAATTGTAAGGTAGCGTAGGGGGATTACCATTTTAACCCAAAAAAATTTCTGATGAGGGGGCGTACTCCCCCCGCCACCTCTGGATCCGCTAGTGCTCAGAATAGGTAACTATGGATCCAAAAAACGACAGTGAAGTATAGAAACCAAGACTTTAATTGTGGGTTAGGGGATGTTCGTGCTTTGCGTAGCTTTCAGGTTGGCTGCCGCTCCTGATCCCATCAATTGCAAATAACCCTAGCAGGATAGTGGCTGCCGCCCCCAGCCCCTCCCTCCGCACTAAGCGGTTCTCATAGTAGAACGCCAAAACCACAGTTGTCTACAAGTATTTTATTCGAAACTAAAACTTTGTTCCAGAAAATTTTATCTTTTAAAATCTAGAAAGTTCGCTCGTCTGAACCTCAAGCGAGTTAAAACTACTTTTTCTTTTCTTTCCAAAAATTTCGATACGACAGATCTGAGCTGTTTAATCCCTCCTATTTTATATATCCCCAGATTCGGCGTACACTGTCAAAGGATATTCCAGTATGTTAGTTACACAGTGTTGTCAGTATATGACAAATTCATAACTGGTTTTATGTACACTACAGATATGCCTAACATAAACAAATCCGCCTCGCTAAGTTAATGGAATACGACAAGAACTCGAAATATTTTGCGGAAATAATACCATCATATGTCGGCGATCGAATTATATCCATGTAACAAAATTTTCAGCATACAACGGTCGTTATACGATAAATACGGGGGCGTCCCAGAACCGCAGATTATTATATATCGCACTCTGTGTCGCCCACGGTTTCTTTCAAAAAAAGTATTCAAAACAAGACCAGCCTAACTTAAAATATCATCTTGAATCAAAGAGCAACCCAAATTCCGGCACCGCGCTCCGGCGTTGTTCTGCTGAATTTATTACACTTGACAACTTATTTTTTCATATAAATAATTCACCAAAAACTGAGGACCCATAATGTCAAATGCGTATATCCACCTACCATCAGTTAGCGATAGGTTTTCAAACTGACAAAGTGCTGCAATTGCACAGCTCAAAATTGGTACAGCAAGCAGTAACGCAACTCAAACGCAAACAGTGCGCTGAATTTCGAACCTCCTCACTATACGCTGGTACCAAAGTTACAGGACCTATCGCCAACTGGTGATAGGTGCTACACACATTTGAGAATACGGTCTTGTGTTTTCCCCCCCCTTGTGTTGGGGTCTCCTTCCGTCCGGATATTGGCTTTCAAATTTTGATTGCATCATCTATAAGATGTGTCTTTTTCTTGTTATTGTTCCCAAAAATAACTCGATTTGAAAAAAACTGCCGTGTTTGTCTCTGTCTAGCGTTGACTTTTTTTATCAATGCGTAATAGCGGCTGCCTGACAACCTGACAAAACCGACAGTGGCAATCAACCGGTTGCGCCCCCCAAAAAACACCTAAACAAACGCCGTCCAGTAGGGCTAAAAATCGATATCTTGCGTTAAGATTTAGCTCTAAAATTGCGTTTAGTTTCTCGCTCGAGATCGTTTGCCGTTATTACTCATCGCACGGACACCTGTCGCCAGAAGTTTGCTGCATCCGTTGTTACAATCAACGGTAATAATGTACAACACACATGCTCAGTGTGTCAGACTAGGTAGAATTCGGGACAGCAGACCTTTTTACTAAGCACCTGCAAAAGCCGGCCTCCAGAGCGGCGATCGTACCATCAGCCTACGGATCCTTAAGCGAACACTCTACCACTGCGCCACGCAGCCCGCCTCTCCAACTGCATTGTTTGTCGACTATATGTAACGACCGTATGCTGCCAGCTAGCATACATACAGTGCACTGCACTATATGGCATATGCACATGACTGAAAAGCATGTCTCACATGCTGACACAGCGCAAGAGCGCCCCATTCCCTGGAAAAATTGTAGTCCTATTAAAAGTTTTAACCTTCGCTTACAAACTCATCTAAAATCATTGCATGCCAATAATGAACAACATTTCTTAGCCTCCTAGCATATTGATACAACTATCCAGGTCTGATTTTGATTGTTCAAACAGGGGCGTATATACAAGACGGATAGACAACCGAGATATATCCCGTCCCAAAAATTCCGCCGACAACAAAAAGCCTATCGATGTGCGTTAAAAAGTAACCTTCTAAATCAAAGAAGTCAAAAAAATGTCTTCTACATTATTATAATTGTACGGGCGCCCCAAAATTATTCGTTCCGCTCAAACATAATTTTCTTCGGACGCCCCTGATTATATATCCTCCCGAAGTAAAATCACTGGTTACGCTTTACTCCGTTCAAAAGGTCATTACTGTCGCTACACTACCATGTCTGGATTGTATCAAAAATACGTAAATACGTATATTACATGTCAACATATAAACACTACAGTCTCTATATAATACACACACAAACAAAAGCTACAAGCTGAGATGCATATTATGTTATGTTACGAGACAAAAGCAATAACTAACGAATGATAGATACCAGGGTGCAACCGGAGGTGAAAAATGCCGGAGCCGGAGGTCAACAAAACTTGCCGGAGCCGGAGGTCAACGAAACTTGCCGGAGCCGGAGGTGAGGCGAAATTAGGTAGTAAAAATGATGGTTAATTAGTTAATTTTAGCCAATATCTGCAACATGTTATTAAAAAGTTGTTTGGTTTGACGCTAATTTTCTGCGAAATTTCGGAAATTCTTTCCTGAAAATTGTGACAAACGTTGAACGAAAGGCGCTAAACAGATAAATTTTGCAAAATTATGCAAAATTCTACTACCGGAATTGCCAGAACCTCCGTCAAAAATTCTACCGGAGCCGGAGGCCGATTTTCCGCCGGAGCCGGGGGCAGACCTCGGGTTGTACCCTGATAGATACTTGTTTTTCAAATCAGTGCGGTATATACGTACCTTTGAATTTATCTCGTAGAGCGATCTATTAGACCACCTTTTATTTAATTTTAAAGGCGCGTCCAGATTCCGTGCTTTCGCTCCCCATATTACCGGATATCAGGATCCGGTGTTACATCTGGCAAAAATCGATATTCGTATCCTATATTCGGTATAAACTGCCGCGTATTTACAATAGAAGGGTGCGACCGGATACCAAAAACAGACGGAGCCGGATAACCTAGTATCCGGTCAGAGCCGAAACCGGATAATGAATTCAAATCTAATACTAGATTGCATTCAAATATCAGAACGTAGCTTATAGTTCTTCCTTCCTTGGCTGAACGTACCCAAAGTGTTTACGCGACAAAATTTAACATCTCACGCCGATGTATTTCTAAACAGCGTCCTTATACTGTTCTGTGTTTTTGTAGCGTTGCGTATTGTGTCCAGTTGCGATATTCGTTTCATGTTTCTTTTAAGGGCATCCAGTCTTCCGTAGATACTATAAAACAGAGGTGGCTAAGCGATCAGGGATGGGAGTCTCGTCGTCATCTACATCTGGTTTTCTAACGTTATTGTAACCCAATAAAGATTGTGAACGTACACGGTCACATGTAAACATTTACATTACATGTGTGACAGAAAAAAATGTAAGAGTAAGTCATTCAGTTCGATCGTACTTGGCGTAAATAAGGAATGATGGTACAAAATTTTTGAAGTTTTTAGAAAATCATATCCGGCAAGTTGAATACCGAACCCGGAGCCGCATGTCGACTCTTTGCCAGAGCCGGATATCCTAAAACTGCTTTTTCCAAGTGAACGTCATTAACACCTAGCTGCGATTACATTTTTAGGCAAGCCAAGAAGTTCACCTTTTGATACTTTTACGTAAGTAAAAAAGAAAAATTATACTTACAATTATTCTCGTTCAATGATCATATACTTCAATCTTTAACAATTTATATGCTATATCCGGTTGATATCCGGTCCCAGTAAAAATATTCTCTATCTGGCTCTGATATAAATCCGGTAAATTAATATCTGGTCGCCGGTTGCATAATGTCGACTATTCCATTGATTAGCAAGACTGTAGCCATGAGTACGTTTCATGCGGTCACATCGTTTTTTCGGATTTTTGTATGTCCGGTTCTACTCTACCAGGCAACTACACATTGCGTTCATTTAATAAGTTTGCACAAAAGACAATGAACACTGCTCAATAAAACACAACTTACAACACAGTGTAAGTTGGAGTTAACCGGATATTGCAAAGGTTTCATCGAGACATTTAGGTGTTACTTATCTAAAACTCCGCCACACTTCGCTACACATATATCCGGTATTGTCACTAACCCTTGAACTGAATGTTTATTTGCCTTGTATCAAATGCTTTAGCCCTTACAGAATATAGTGTTTACACACTGACAAAAACGTCATTCTTAAAAAACGTAATATAATCAAATGCTGTAATAATTACGCAAAGGTAATATGCTAGTTTGCGTAATTAATTATTACAGCATTTGATTTTATTACGAGGTAATATGCAAGTAAGTTAGCGTGTAGCTAAGGAATTTTTTAAGTCTTACGTAATCTTGGTTTTTGACTCAACTCTGGGCTGAGTCTTCGACTAGGCTTTGGGTTTAGGGTTGACGATAAAGTTAGATTATGGGGTAGACTTTGGGTTTAGGGTTGACGATAAAATTAGGTTATAGGGTAGACTTTGGGTTTAGGGTTGACGATAAAATTAGCTTATGGGGTAGACTTTGGGTTTAGGGTTGACGATAAAATTTGGTTATGGGGTAGACTTTGGATTTAGGCTTGACGATAAAATTGGGTTATGGCGTAGACTTTGGATTTAGGCTTGACAACAAAAGTTAGGCTTACGTTATGTTTAAAAGTAACACTAGCGGCCAGGTTTTATTTTTGCTATTGCTTTATTTTCGAACGGCTGTTACAAACGTTTTTGATTAACAAACCTAATCGGTAAACCAAAATCAGGTATGAAACGAATAAATTACTCAAAAATCGAAACATTAAGGGTTGTGCTATACTTATACTGAGCCGGAAGCCGCCGGCACACGCCGCCGAACGGCAGCGTGCGGTAATTTTTAATAAAAAGTTTTACAGTGCCGCGCGCCGGCGTCTAGCGGCAAGTATAGCACAACCCTTAGACTAACTAGATTTAGACAACCATCGGATAGGTTATATAAGTATTATAAGTTAACCTCCAAACGTTGCCATTACGACTATACTTTAGGTGGATATACCTTCGCTGATATATCTTCTATTATTAAAATAACTGATTTTAAACTATTATAGGCATCGTCGACTATCATATGGTGAAATCAGCTGGCGTCATGCATTGACAACAGAACCGAATCCATGTCATTCAGTAGTGATCTGTCGAAAAAATTGGAGAAAACGCGTAATTTTTCGAATTATACTTTAAGTAATACGAACGTATCCAACTAAATTAACAAACACTTTAATCAACCGACAAACAACAGATTACGTCCGTCACGATTGGTTCGACACCAGCAATTGCTGTTAGTTTAAATTTTGTGCCATACGTTATCAGCCTGGTACAATTTTTGCTCCCACCTAAAAGATTTCAACATTGCTTGTAAGTCAAAAAGAAAACCATTGCATGCCATTCCTGAAAAAAATTTTTTAGACCCTTCTAGCAAAGTGTGCTGGCTACGAGCCTGTACAGCTCCATCGGTGCCGCTGACCTAGTTATTTTTGGTGTTTCCAGGCAGTGGCTGATCCAGGATCTCAAAATGGGGGGGCCAAAATTTCACAGGTAATAAACTTAGTTTTTTGACCAACACACAAACCACGAACTATTGTCACAAAATTGCTAAGTACATAATTTTTGTCGAGATGCTGTTGGGGGGCACGGCCGGGGGTTCCCCCCATGGATCCGCCATCGTTTCCAGGATCCTACAGGTAACAAAGTTTCTTACAACATATGGCATTAGTTATGCCGTTTTATTTGTGATTTGCGATAATTCATCGTCTGCGTGTGGATTAATGATGTACACACAGTCTACAATATGTTAAAAAACAAGTTGTCATCAGTGACATTTTAACACAAGACAAGAAGTTTATTTGGATCGAAAGCACGCATTTAGTATATTATATAGTACAAACAAAGCCAAGTTGACAAAATCATTGAATGTGTGCAATTTTTGCCCACCCCCCTTCGCCCTCCATTCTGAGATCCTGGATCCGCCATTGAGAGTGGGCCATGTGCAACTTGGAAAAATAGTGTCCGAGAAACCACATTGTTTCAAAAAAGCGATCCGGGGAGCGCTTTTTCCAGGGAGGGCAACCTACTTTATTTCGTGAGACCGGATGCCGTTGTTTGACTGAGCCGGATATCCAGTTGTAGCCTGACGGAGCTGCCAGGTTTTCTACACCTTATAGTTCATACATCTGCTGCTCAATAAGCACACTTGAATACACTTAAAGCTTCATAACTTAATCAAGTCACAAAGCCAGTAATCCACGGACACCATATTAACCTTTGGCCCCAGTCTCTTGCTTATAACAGCGTTGCCAAAATACATTGGCAAAACATTAATTATATTTTAGCATCACTGCGCGAAAAAATCTGTATATTTAATCAGTTACGCAATTAATTCGTGCCGACTTTGACACTGAAATTAGGTCTAATCTTCATATTATCATCATCACACGTATATATTAATAATATTCGTGTTATCGAGAAAATAATCTCATCCAAACATTAACACGCTAAATAATTACTAAGCTAGACAAAATAGTTTTAGCTTTCCAAACAAGAAGTGCAAAACTACAAAATATTCTTGCTTATAACGCAACATAGCATACACAGCGTCTGTCGTACACCTGCGGGCGAATCGAAAAATTTCTGACGAGGTATGGGCAATACTATACACATATAATTACAAAAAAGCGGCGTGAGTTAAGCGAGCGAGAAAAGCTAACCGCAATTTTAGTACTAAGCATAAAACTTTTGCTTTTGTGTCAGTTCGGAGGAATACGTATCCGATCCCAGTTGGAAGTCACGGTGCATAGATAATCGACCGAATTTCCTGGTTTCGGTATGAAGAACCTATCAAGTATATACCTGATATTTGCGGTTGTAGTCCAGAATATAGAAGTGGAAATCCTAAATACTATGCAGCGACGGCATTTTAAAGTATATATGTAAAGAGTGGACACTGACAAGCAATGAAAATTTCAAGTCAAACAATTATAAATCTGTAAAAACATACGTATTTTTGCACGACTCAAATAATTCCAGCAGTGCACAAATTTAAACTTTATATCCGGTTAACATCTGTCTCCAGTTCCGATAAAAATAATATCCGGTCGATCCCTGATATGGTGGTCACTACAGCCTTGTTAGTTTTTCTGGTCTAAGGAGGACTCAGAACCAGAACCGACAGATGTTCTGAAAAGCACGGAAGTTTTTCCGGAAGAAAATTACGGTCGACAATATTTTTCTAGTTTTCGGAAAAAATAGAAAAACAATATTCCTTCTGTTCTGTGTCTGGAGTGACTTTATCTCGTTAATATTGCGGTAACATTACGGTGTTTTGCATGTAAACTGGTTATATTTAATCGAAACAAAGTTCACTTTCCGGACCAATAACCCTGGTGAGACCACAAAAATGTTTAATGTTAGCGCAGTTACTTTAAGCAATAAAAGCTTATGCAAATTGAAAGTTTCCAAATTTCATAGATGTAAGCACAAAACTAAGTAAGTATCGCGAGATCAGGGTGGCACGGAATCAACGATTTGACTGAATCCGAATCCGAATCCAGTGCTAATTTGCCGTATCCGAATCCAGTGCTAATTTGCCGAATCCGAAACCGAATCAGAATCCTGCATGTTGCAAATTTCAGATATATGTATCTTCTATACGTAATTTGTTTCAGAATATCAACGCAATGCCAGCCGTATAACTTTTAATACGTTAATATATTTCGTCCCGACGTCAGTTCTGAGATTTCTCACCTGAAATAAAAAATATTGATTTTTAAAGCAAGGTATTTAAAAATTTTATTCCTTAAAAATGAAAAAAACATTGCCGAACTTTGTTGGATTCGGCTTTTGGATTCGGCTTTTCCACAGCCGAATCCGAACCTCAAATTTTTGCCGAATCCGAATCCGCACCTTTGTTTCCACCCTGCTTTAGATATTCGTTCAGGCACTGAAAAACTCCTATTCCAGCCGTGAACAGTACGCTTACTTGGCTCTTATTAATCAACCTCTGATTATTCATTGAGGCTCGATACTTAAAAAAGTAAACTAATCGAATTTCATTTCATAATACGCTAACATATATGTCGTAGGCCAATCTGCTATTCATGCCATTTACCAATTGGCGTTGGCCAATCTGCTATTCGAAGCTAATAGCAGTTCAGCCTAGACAAAATAACGATTGTGAGGTAACGTGTAATAACAGTAGTGTAAAACAAACCCTGATTGGTTAACAGTATTGCGTTCGTCCAAATAATCAAAACTAATTGGTCTACATGTTTAATAAATAGCAGTTTAGCCCAAGCCAAACTGCTATTACATAAAATCGCAGATTGGCCAAGGCCAATTAGTAATTATCCTGAATAGCAGATTGCCCAGCGATATATAATATGGTCAAACATAATACCAACAACCAACTAGGGTTGGTTTTTCATCATGTTGTTCAACTCAGCTACATCTCACAATTTGTTGCCATTTCACATAGTGCCCACTTGCTAATTGCTATTTGCTCAGAACACGATATTGGCTTCGGCCAGTTAGTAATTAGGCTGAATAACAACAGATTGGTCTACAACATATAGAACGTATTTAAAAGTGATCTCTTTATCAAATGAAAAAAAGTTGTTTTGATGAACGGCATACACAGCTGTCATTACTTTGTTTTGTATCATTCGGAACAAGCTACATGCCGTTGAACCGGGCCCATAGCTAAGGGGAGGGGCCAGAGGGGGACTCAGCCCCCCTGGGAAAATTTGGCCCCCCTTAGAACGTTTTCAACCTTGCTTACAACTCATTGAAAACCCTTGTATGCCCCTCCTGAAAATTTTTTAGCCCCCTTAGCAAGGTGAGCTGGCTACGGGCCTGTGTTGAACTATTAATAAAAATACAGCAAACAGTACAACGACAAAACAGGGGCGTATATAACGGGGGGATAGAGGGGATATATCCCCTCGAGATTATCACTCGAAAACCGCATTTTTACAGGCTGCACAATATTAACCTGCAGAAGTCAAAAACATTTTCTTGTTCGTTTGGCTCGCAAAAAAATTTTTTTTGACTAAATTATCCTCCGCCTGGATAAAAAATTCCTAGCCACCCGCCTGTTTGCAACCAGCTATAGTACAGAAACTGCATTAACTACTCGGACTGGAGCTATCTGAAGAATGAAGCCGAATACTGAATTTAGGGATTGGAAGCGGCTGTGATTTATAAATTGAAATGGCACCAAAAGCAAAGGGTAACGCCGCCGATCAGTCAATATTTTTCTACAACTGTGCCTATGCGTCACAATTTACCAAAAAGAATTTCGAGATTTTTTTCATGTGTTCGATTAGGTTAATTTCTTGGGATGTACCGATTAATCGGCATCGGCAACAACCGGCACTTTTCGTGAGTATCGGCTTCGGTAGTGCAGAATATTGTCGATTCTTTGGCGATACTATTTGCACATAACAGTGCATTGAAGTACTATATATCAATGCGTCTGATCAGATTGTCATAGCGCGATTATGTTTGAAAAAAATAATTGAAATGAACCGTTCTCATAATAATCTTTTATGGTTGTTTTGTTAAGACTTAAGTCTTCACGTTTGTAATGATATGTTGTATCATATCTGTGCCTTAAGCATCGTCTATTAAAACTTAATCAGCTTCGGTATCACAACATTTTCAAAATAAAAATCGGCCACGGCAAAATTTTGGTACCGGCATATCCCTGGTTCAATTTAAAACATTTACCACCAACATATTCAGTGGCGTATGGTGCATTTCACCGGAACCCAACAGCTAAACGAATATAGCATCGAAATTTGTATACTCATGGAAGTATTTGAGTCGTAGATTTTTCGTTTTAGTTCAATATGAAAAACTAAAGCTTCTTGACTTGCCATCAAGTGCAGTCGTTGCAAAAAGTTTAACGATATTCACTTTTGAAAAATCGTTTTGATCAAGGTGCCGCCGGAATTACAGTTCACCGGAACCGGAATTTGAACAAATTACCGGAAACGAAACCGGAAAATGAAAAATACACGCCACCGAAAAATTTATTATTTTAGATTTTCATATTCCACGGAAGCGCCGCAATCTACCTTCGATGGTTTATTTTCGGCGATTGTTAGTTTTATCGTCATTTTTAGTAAAACATCTTAATTTCCACCGACTAAAATTTAATATCAGAATTTTTAATTCCAGTAAAAATTTACCAGGACCGGAAGGTCAAAAAATGCCAGAACCGGAATTCCGGTTGCACCCTGATTTTGATGTATTCAGGGCCACAATCAGAACGTAATTTCATACCAAATGCCGAAGCCGAATACGAATGTCATCGTTTGCTGCCTAGAGCTAAGGGGATAAAGCAGTTATCTTTTTTACTGTAAAAATTTCGTTTACCCCGATGATTTAGCTAATAATTATTACTATATCGAGATTTTGAGTTCAACTTTTATCTCTAATTCAATATGATTACGAATGCATTGTACAGAAACGGTCAAACTAAATAAAAAGTACACACTCATCGAAGATCGCTGGATCAAGCGACGTATTTCGCATCATGGCTTCATATTGGATGAAACTCTACCGGTTATTCTAGTATACTTCCTTGAAACTTTTTCGCTGTTTCATCTATACTTTTTATTATGTCGTCTCGTCCAGCTAAAAATAGCATAAACACAAACGATTCATCACACACTGCCCAAGTTTCTCACACATACAACGCAAAAATACATCTCATCCATCTTGAAAACAACCCTATTGAACGTTAAAAACCTATACACAAACAAAATATCACGTAAATTTATAAAAAATATACGAAAACAACTCATCGTCGGGCCCGGCTCAGTCCGATGGAAAAATTTTGGCACCCCTAGAAGATTTACAACTTTGCCTGTAAGTCAACAAAAACCCTTGTATGCCCCTCGTGACAAATTTCTAGCCACCCCCCTAGCAAAGTGACCTGGCTATGGACCTGGTCATATAGTGACGGGAGCCCCACTGACAAACGCTTCAAATAAAATAAATACAAATATACATATTTCCATCAACACTAGAACATCGAAGGTGTATTATGTATAGAGAATACGTAAAAGACAAACTATAACACAAAACACAGCGATTGCGAAGAAACAACGTCAAATCTATAAAATAAACACAAACAAACACAACAACATCAGTAGTACTAAAAATACGATATATGTACGATATTAAGATATACACTACAACACAAAAACACAGCGCTTGTGAAGAAACAACGTCAAATGTATAAAATTAAACACAAACAAACAACAACATCAGTAGTAGTAGTAATAATAATAAGATATATGAACGTATTTATACGGAATTAGACTACAGCGCCAGAGTGGCGTCAAATTCTCATAATATAATCAGTACAGACAGCCGGCGCCCACCCCTCCGTATATAAAATCTATTGTACGCATTGCACATTTTACATTTTCAAAGCACCGTGACAGACTGCTGCTGCTGCTCACAGTGTAGTGAATTGCAATTGCAAACGGCGTTTTGCGCGCACAGTTTTGGTGTATACAATGACTGGGTATTCGTTAAAAAACTGGCCCATGTTACTATAAAAGGCCTTCCCAAAACAAAAGTCGAAGGCGGAAGACGCTGACAGCCAAACGGTCGAATCGGCCATCTATGCCATTGTACCTGAATGGGGATCAAAAGCAATTTACTTTTTGTATTTAGATTTAATGCTAAAATTTGCGTTTGACGTTTCGCTCACGAGTTTTATTTTGCCTTTTCCGGTGAAAATCTTTTGGATTCACTTGTGCCAGTAGGCATCGTAGGCACTGAACCTATAGAAAAAATTTAGCCTTCCCAGCAAACTTCCACACCAATGGTAGCTGCATTTGCGAGAATTGGTGGTTGTTTAGGTTCCCCCCAACAAAAAGTCACCACATATTTATAGAATAGTGTGCTACGAGCACTTTTTGGCGTCCACGCTGAGCCCCAAGCCCGTAGCCGACTCACATTGCTAGGGGGCTAAACATGTTTCACGACGGGCATACAAAGGCCTGTGCCGGACACCACCGCTCGCCGCCGAACGCCGCTACCTGTTCCAAACAAAAACATACGCAAAATCTCTTTAATGGCGTACAATTTTTAATAAACAAATTTTATCAAAGCGCGCAGCGGCGTCCGGCGGTGCGCTGCGAGTATAGCGCACACCGAACAGTTATTTGTGAAGAAAGTGTAAATTCAACTATATACGACCGGTAAAAAACGTAAATACACAGACTACACTAGTAGCAAAACGTGAAACAGCTGAAAAATAGTGAGTCATCAATGATCAAGTATTAAGAACATATTAAAATGCTGTCGTAACCTTAATACATTTTTATCACTACTTTGCTCTCATATTTTTAATGTTAGCTTATACAAGCAATGGTCTTATCGAACAGTTACTGACAAAATGAAGTGGAGAATTGAAGAAGTGGCATGGAAGCATACAAATTTTACAGATACACTTTTACTGGCTTTACAATAAGGGTTGCACTATATTTGACGTACGGCGCCATCTGTCACCGCGCCGTTCGTTACCATGCGTGTGACGGACGGCGCCGCGCGTCAAAAACAGTATAGCGTAACCCTAATATATCGCCAATGTTACTTTGAGCGCAACCATAGTATATGCGTGCAAGCATGTTAGATATGCTGGTCCGTTGTGCGCAAATGCAATAATATATAGTAAATTCTGCCGCCGCCCCAGAAAGGGTTTGACCTATGAGTGCTTCATCTCAAAAAAGGCTGAGCGGGTCTTTTCGGTTATCCCCCCAGCCGGCGTTTGCCCAAAAATGGTTAGATTTTGAAAATTGTTGCATATTTGTGTTTTGAATTAGCTTCCCTGTAACGGAAATGGCAAACGAATACTTGGTAGCTTGCAATAGCCAATGGTATATACGATAGGATAGTACCGATCCGATACCCAGATGAACTAAATCTAGGACGTTTATATATAGAGACTAAGGTTGAGTTGAATAAAAACACAATCATTGCCGGATCAAAAGCGTTGCGCTATACTCGACGTCCAGCGCCGTCCGTTACCGTTCGTACCATACGTTATCGTACGTGAGTTATTTGCGTACGATACAGCCCGGTGACACATGGCGCCATACGGTGACGTACGGCGCCGGACGGGTGACGGACGGCGTGGACGTCAACAAAACTATAGCGCAACCATAAGTCCGCCATTAAATATATTATAATTCTTGCAACAACAAGTGGGTTTGTATACTTCATACTAAATAATTTCAATAAAACAGCCGTCGTGCGGAACGTGAGAACCCGAAAAATATTACATGCGGCACTTTTATTTTACTTTTTCCCACACAACTAGAATGCGCGGGGGAGGGAACTTTTCAGTTGTTTTACAAGTACAGTATTCACCTACAATTATAACGTTTCAAAATGTTCTGTAACAGAATGTCTCCAAATATAAGAGATACTTTTTCATTTCCAATTTGGGTGCTGCTGCCCCCAGAATCGTCTTCACTAAGTTTAAGGGACGCTAAACACACGATGGGGGCTGTCGTTCTCTAAGCCCCCGCTCTAAGCGGTTCTTACACTGGACTGTAAAAACACGCTATCAAAGTTTATTTTATATAAAATATTAGTGTTGAACAAGCTGCTTAGTGCGGAGGTGTCGCCTTGCTTGGGGTCCCTTGAACTTGGGGGATAAGAGGGCGACAGCTCCCGGACTCCCTGCGAACAGAATGTAACAATTTTTACTGTGAGGGTTATCCTTGTGGTGGGAAAGTTGATTATGCAACGGTGATCAACTTTGTTCCACAGAGGTTTTTGAACTCATGCCTGACAACAAATTCCCACGATAAATTTTCCTTCAAGCCGCCGCTTGCTTTACCCAACAAGACACCACAACATAGCGAATGGGTACGAACGAACCTGTACAAACATCTGCAAAGTGTGCACAGTGTTTAATACAGCAGGTCTGTAGACTGAAGCAAAAATACTCACATACCTTGGAAACTGTATAAGCTGCACGATATTCACAGGGGCGCATACAACTCGAGGGATGATATATCCGATTCCGAAACTTTTGGAAAAACAAGAAAAACACATAACAAACTTTACAATATTTTGGATCCAGCCAAAAAATTTCGTACATAAAATAGCGTTCCGTGTTACTGATCTCTTGGCCACACCAATATCTATCTTGTATCCGCCTATCTGTCGTCTCAATATGTCTACGTCAAGACCCTTAGCCAGCTCATCTTGCTGGGGGGGCCTACAGATTTTTCAAGAGGGGGATACAAGGGTTTTCGCTGACTTACAAGCAAAGGTGAAACTTTTCTAGGAACGCTAAAAAATTTTCCAGCGCGGCTGATCCCCACCCATGGTCCCCCCTTGGCTACGAGCCCGTCTACGACATAACGGCAAGGTTCAAAACAGTCTCTTTACATTCACTTTTTTATATTACCATATTCAAAGTGACACAACTACTACAACGATCTCTCCTCTGCATATACGGTACAAACAAAACAAAATACGTCGTGTTTTGAAGCAAACAAAAATAGCCAGCCACACACACATATTATGAACGCGCCAATGGTAAAAGTGACGTCACATTTAGCGCCAACATCGAGCACTAAATATACAGCGGTGAAATGAACACACTTTTCTTTTATATGAGCGATGGCTTGCTACGGTTGCTATATATTGTTGGCCCATGTATAGAACAGGGCCGGATCGTTTTCCGGAGGAGCTATGAATAGAGTCAGTTTAAGCTTTAGACTAATTTTTTTTGCTTAGGCTTAGAAATAAACTGATTCTTACGCTTAGGCTTAGGCTTTGGCTTACGCTGTAGGCTTCGTGTTCTTTACACTGGCCATATTGTTTAACAACTACAGTAGCTGGTTCGTTCTTTGACGGGTTCGTAGCCAGCTCAACTTGATAGCGGGGGGGGGGGGGGGTTAAAAATTTTTCAGTTGGGCATTCAAGGGTTTTCAATGAGTTTTACAACCAAGGTCGAAAATTCTCTAGGGGTGCAAAAAATTTTTCAGCGGGAGGGTTGAGCCCTGCCTGGCGCCCTTTCATGACGCGATTTTTGTACGTTTTGTTATTATTATTGAATCGGTTGTTTTTCTTTTCGCCGTGACGTATTAAGCAAAGTGTCGCTGCTAAAGCCACCTTATTTTGTCTCGATTTGCTGGTAAAACCAATCTGCTATGCGCATCAGGGCAATGCATTGAGTAGGGTCGGAACAGTTTTAGGGATGGGACAGTTGAAACAAACGGGACAGTTGGGACAGATGGGACACTTGGGACAGATGGGACAGTCGGGATAAATGGGACAGATGGGACAGTGGGACACTTGGAACAGATGGGACAGTTGGGACAAATGGGACAGGTGGAACAGTTTGGACAGATGGGACAGTGTGGACAGATGGGACAGTTGGGACAGAAGGGCAAATGGGAGTTAAAGCAACCAGAGAATCATATCAGACAGCACTCAATTAAGGTTCGAGAGCGGAGCATGCGAGTTCAGAAGTTTCACCTTCGTTTCGCATTATATGTATTGAATGTCCACAGAAATCTTACGGGAAATTGGGCGTTGATTTTAATAACCAGTGAAATGAGCGTTATTCAATGATAGGGTTGGACTCAGGTCAATCACTGAAAAATACACGTCTAAAAGGGTAGCACTCAAGCAGCGTATGTTGTCGATACAAAATCAACGTTTTGAACTTGTTTACACCAAGTTTTTTCTTTTTTTACAAGTCTGTGCATGTGCAATTGAAATGTTGATTTGGGCCCTGTTGAGCGATTTATTTCCATGATAGTAGTGGTTTTAAAACTCTGTACCACCGAATGTCCTGCTGTCCTGCTGTCCGTCTGTCCTGCGGCTTCATACACATCTTGTCCCAGTTGTCCTGTTGTTCCCGCTGTTCTGCTGTTTTGCTGTCCTGCGTTTTCCAGCTTTCCTAGTTGCTCTGTTGTCCCGGCTGTTTTTCAGTACCGGTTGTATTGTTCTGCTGTGCTGCTTTCCCGGCTGTTCTGTTTCTGCTGTCCTGTTTTCGGGCTGTTCTGCTATTCCGGATGTCGTGCTACTTTGGCTGTCCTGCTGTACGGACTGCACTGCTCTGCCGACTGTGCCGTATGTCCTGTTGTTCCGGCTGTTATGCTGTCTGGGCTATCCATTTTGCTCAGCTGCTCCTAATGTCCTGTTCCGACATATCGCGCTGTTCAGGCATATCGTGCTGTCACGGCTGTCCCACGACCCTGCTATCCTGCTGCCCCGATTGTCCTGCCGTCTCGGTCGTCCAGCTGTCCCGGTTGTTCATATGTCCAATTGCCCTGTTTTTCCGGTTCTAAAGCCTGCATAGGCGGTCCAGAAATTTCTGACATAGCGGGCTGGCAAGCGTTATGAAACGCAATTTTTATTGTATGCTATAGGCCATTGGCAGCGAAAAATAGTTAGGTAGGGACCTCAGCATTTTATCATCATAAAATTTTCTGAGGGGAAAATAGGAAGGTACACCACTACCATTTTATAGCAAAAAAATTCTGACGGGGCGCGTAGCCCCCGCCCCGTTCCCCCTCTCGGGATCCGATTGCGCCCGCCTGTCCTGATGCGCCCTGATGCGTTGTCTCGGCGGTCCTGCTGTCCTGGTTGTCCCAGTATTGGTGATCCGGATATTCCCACTGTTCTGCTGTCAAGATTGTCCCGCAGACCGGAAGTAATGCTGCTGCGACCGTAGATTAAAAATAACGAAGCCGGAGGTCAACAAACTTGCCGGAGCCGAAGCATCAAGTGAACCGAAGATAAGGCGAAATTATGCAGTTAATGATGATTTGTTACTTTTGCTTCAGTATGTGTTCATTGTGAATCGATCGGTTTCACGCACATGTTTAATACGAAGTCTTGGCAATTTTTCGCAATATTGTGCTAAAACTTTTATGCAAGGAACGCGAGAATAGAAAAACGCGAAATTTCGTCAGCTTTTGAAATTTGTAACATATCTCGAGTCTCGACACCGTTGTGGTTATCCCCAGAGCGGCTTTGTTCCCCCTACTGCTTTTATTAAGAAACCGAACAACATCATTTGTTCGTCCAATTCGCACAGTGTGGAGGCAGTCATCACTGAACCCCCGCAATTTAAAAGGACACTAAGAAGAATGCAGGGCTACCGCCTCCAGGCCGCCACTCAAAGCAGTGTTGCTTCTTTTATACACGAGGAGAACATTACAAAAGTACTTTACCAACAATCTAGCTGTATCCATAATAACTTTCAATGTGTGGGGCATGTCGGTAGCAGCTCTGTCCTGCTTAGTGTCAAAGGAATACCACAAAATGGATTAAAAAAATTTCGGTTGTTAATAAAAATATAGAGGTTTTCTCCGTATTTGAGTATTGTGTTTCGACAACTTAGCTAGTGTTCCGCAGGTTTGCTTAACAGTTTGTCGTGTATTTGACATTAATTTAACATTTCACTTAATCATCTGCTTTTCTTATGATCGTATTTTTCAGTAATGCTTGCTTTGAAGTAAGCAAGCCAAATACCGAGGCAAACCGAGACCGAGATCGCCCATCGCTGCTGTGTTGCCACAATTTTAGTAGTAACCTGGTTTAATCAGTGCTCGCTGTCAGTCTAGGTAGGAACCGGGACTTCAGACCTATCAACTAAATGACGTCTGGTGGTCGCAGGATAACTTCAGAGTTCAGCGACAACATCACATACAAGCACCGTTTTGTTATACTCGTTTGAATTACAGACTGTAAGCATGTGAGACATGCTTGTCCTTGTGCATATGCAATAAATGCAATGCACGCTGTGCTGTATGCTTGCTGGCAGCACAATGTCGACACATATAGTCGACGATAGAAACAGTTGGAGAGGCGGGCTGCGTAGCGCAGTGGTAGAGTGTTCGTCTAAGGATCCGTAGGCTGAGAGTTCGATCCCCGCTCGAGCCCGCTTTTCCAGCTGCTTAGTAAAAGGTCTGATGTCCCGGCTCCTACCTAGACGGACACAGACAGGGAAGAAAAGATACTGCTGTTAAGGTAAAATTTTTGATTTTTCGGTGTAAACGAAATTTTTAATATATAATTTTACGATTTTCAAGTGATATAAATTGTTACTAAGCAGGGTGCAACCGGAATTCCGGTTCCGGTTCCGGCATTTTTTCACCTTCCGGTTCCGGTTCCGGTAAATTTTTACCGGATTTAAAAATTCCGGTATTATAATTTGGCCGTTTTCTTAACTTTGCTAATTTTTAAGAATCTCTTTTGAAAGCCACTTGTACTCCGAATATAAGCCATTGATGGTGGATTTCACTTCAGTCGATGATGAAAATCTAAAATACAACAAATAAAATAAATACCTATGGTCGACTAAGGTTATTTCACAAATAATAGAGCAAAAAATAAGATTAAAATGAAATTTTTGGTGAAATGCATTTTTCATTTTCCGGTTCCGGTTCCGGTAAAATTTTCAAATTCCGGTTCCGGTTCCGGTAAATTGTAATTCCGGTTGCACCCTGTTACTAAGGTTTCTCAGAGGCCAGAACCACGGCTTTAGGCGCCGGGTTTGGTACGAACCAGGGCAACAGATTTGATTGAAGAAGGCATTCTGTTTTGTTCAAGTACGTTGCCGTTTACTGCTGGACAAACATGTTTTTGATGCGAAATGAAACGCTGAGTCGAATAACATGCGCTAATCTTATCCAAAAAATAAATACAAGTTCATTCTTTAAAATGTTTACCTGACAGCGACACCAGATGCTTAGTCGGCTCTTTAAGACCCATCAGGTCATCTAAAATTCCATCCAATATTTGAGTCCGGTAAACTGAGTATTGGCCTGGCCTTGGACCTGGTGGCTTAGACCCCAATACTAGAGCCGGGCCAGGCTCCAGTGGAATGCTATTATATAAAATATCAGGGTTCCAACAGGAAATCAATATTGCCGGAACAAGAATAGGAACAGGAATTGAATTTGCAGGAAACCGGAACACTAACAGGAACCGGAATTTGAAATAATTTTCATTGCCGAATTACTGTTGGACTTTTTAGAAAACTAGCTAAAAATGGCTTAAGCAAATTTTCAACTATTTAATCCTCTAGTTTTGCGAAAAGCAATAGAAACAGTTTATTAACAAAATTGAAATAATTTGCAGGGAAGACAAACAAAATTTTTCTAACTTTTTCGTACTTCTGTGTCAGTCTTGCATAATGAAATGTTGCATCTGCTCAGAATTTATAACATGAAACAAAAAATTACCACAAAATTTCATTTTTAGCAAAAACACACTGACAAACACATATACAAGAGTATAAAACGACCCCACGCCAAAGAGGACGATAAAATATCGAACGCTTTTAGTGTCAAAATTTCGCTTTCAACTTTTTACCAACGAAAATGAATCATCAATCGCCAGTATATATTTAAACTATTAATACGTAATAAACGCTTTTTAGCGTTTATCAAAATGATATTTTAGTGTTAATCGGAACTTCTGAGTTTTTGGCACGATTCCTTAAATGTCACTTATAAATACAACTGTCTGTGGTTTGACATTACTGAAACAGCAAAAAATCTATAGTAAAAATCAACAAATACAACTGACGTCCGTTTATTCTGAACGTTGAGCAGAAAAAACGAGAACTTGCCTTTCTCCTTTGGTCTCTATTTGAAAATTACCCTGACTCAAAAAACTGAGACTGAGACCGAAACCAGCCAAACCTCGTCCAGTCGCTGCAAAATATCTAGTAAGTCGACGTGTAAAAAGCAGCTTTTTTATATTTGGAACACCACAACCGGAAATATTCGGTATCCGCCATCCGGTACTTCTATACCGCATACTGGAGCCGGATACGGATGTCGATTATTTGCCTTATATTAAACTCGATATTTGGTCGATCCCTGGTATATAGGTATATAATAATTTTTGTTCGTATATTACAAAACTGATATAAGCACCGGTTGTTATGAAACTTAAGAGACCTGCACGCAAATTTTGCTCAAAATTGTAAACATATACGTAATACAGGCTAGACACGATGAAAAAGTATGATTCCGATTCAGTTTATACCTGCAATTAGAACCGAAACTGGAACTGAATTAATTCCGTTTGCACCCAAAGCGATACTTCTGAATTGCAGGTGTATACTGTAAACTCGGAGTCTCGTTTTATACTAATTCAATCTGTGCCGTCGCTAAACGTGATAGTTGAATTGACGAAACGATGTCGTCGTTTTGGCAACGAAATAAGATGTTCAAGATTTCCCATTGTTCGTGTGCTGCCAGAATACCCGACTTCTGATGAGTTTTGTGAAACTGCGCGTGAAACGTTCAAAGAAGTATCCAATGCAAGGTTTGTATATATCATGAACTTCGTTAGTTTTACACATTTTCTTTCAGCTACTGTAGGCAGTATATATAACAACCAGCAGCAGGGTGCAACCGGAATTCCGGTTCCGGCATTTTTTCACCTTCCGGTTCCGGTTCCGGTAAATTTTTACCGGATTTAAAAATTCCGGTATTATAATTTGGCCGTTTTCTTAACTTTGCTAATTTTTAAGAATCTCTTTTGAAAGCCAATTGTACTCCAAATATAAGCCATTGCTGGTGGATTTCACTTCAGTCGATGATGAAAATCTAAAATACAACAAATAAAATAAATACCTATGTTCGACTAAGGTTATTTCACAAATAATAGAGAAAAAAATACGATTAAAATGAAATTTTTGGTGAAATGCGTTTTTCACTTTCCGGTTCCGGTTCCGGTAAAATTTTCAAATTCCGGTTCCGGTAAATTGTAATTCCGGTTGCACCCTGACCAGCAGGGATAGAATTCTTGGTCTCGGCAAGTCTCGATATTTGGAAAATCTCGGTCTCGGTTTTTTTGTGTCCCGAGGGTTTGGAAACGATACCATTCGTCGAGGATTCAGTAATTGTATGACTGTATTGTTGTTTGTTGTTTGTTGCCAACGTCAGTGTTCAAGTCAGAGTTTGAGGAACGCTGCAGCGGCTGGGGGGTGCGTCCACAGACTTTCCACAGTGAGGCTGGTGGTGTTTTTTGTGCAGTTGAACAGATGCTCTGTATCATGTGGTGTGCTGTTGCATTGAGGGCAACGATCTTCTCCTTCGCTAAGTTTGGCCAGGTATGAGTTGAGGATATGACAGTATCCAGTGCGTAGCTGCGCAAGCGTCCGTCTGGTTAACCTTGGTAGGGTTTTCTTTTGTTCGCTGATTGCTGGAGGTTTTCTGCCGAGAACCGAATTCATCTTGTAATTGCGGATTGTTGTTGCAACTGCATCGGTGTGTATTGCCTTTATGCTTTTCTTCGCTCGGTCATCATTGATGGTACCATCTTCTTCAAGCAGGTGTCCGATGTTGTCTTTGTAGCAGTTGATGCCAGGTTTTATACGTGCTCTCGGTGGTCGGGGTCTCCGCGTTAGCTCATGACATGGGTGTGCAGGGTGATGGCACATGAGGGTGTACTGTTGAGCTAGCATGGTCGTGTGCTGCTTGACGGACAAGAATTGGGCTTCGCGATGGAGATCATGGATGTCCGACATCTTATAGCAGCCGGTTGCAATTCTGAGTGCAGTGTTCTGAGCTTTCTGCATTTTCTCCCAATGCGTGGGCTTGATGACTGGCGCTCAGGCGGGGCAGCAGTAGTTGATAAAAGACTGACTGATGACTTTGTACGTCTGCAACAGAGTCTCCTTGTCACAACCCCAGTCTGTGCCCGTCATCGCTTTTAGTACAGCATTCCGTTGATTCACTTTTGCGGTTACGTTGCGACAGTGTTGACCAAAACAAAACGTTGTGTCAAGCGTGACCCCGAGTATATTTGGCGTTTTGTTGAGTGGAAGTAATTGACCATCCATGAATACCTGAGGGTGAAGTTTGGCTTGGGAAGTGTGTGAGGTGAACAGAGTCACCGAGGATTTGCTTGCTGAAACCAGGAGATTTTTCGCTTTGAAGAAACGAGAGACTTCTTCCAGGTAGCCGTTGATCAAGCGCGTGGTGCACCAATGTCGGTACCGCTGGTATATATGTTGACATCATCGGCATAGCTCATAACTTTAACACCCTGTGGAGGTTGCGGCAGGTCGCTCATGTAAAGATTGAGGTGTACTGGTGACAATACACCACCTTGAACCACTCCTTTAGAGATTTTGCGTGAACTGGAGCAGTATTCACGGAACTGCACTTTCGCTTGGCGTCCATTAAGGTAGTTGATAGCCCAGCGCCGAATAGATGTCGGAGTGCCAGCCAGGTTAGCAATTTGTGTTGCTAAGCAACAGTGATCCACTGTATCGAACGCCGATGTTAGGTCTAGTGTGACAAGTATGGTGCGATGCGAGGGCACCGCTGACTGAAACCTTTTGCAATGTCGTTGACTAGATTGAGAACACCCGTGCATGTAGAAAAATGTTTGCGAAAATCATGCTGCGTAGGTTGTAAAAGTATGCTGCTTGCAATGTAAGGTAGCAGCACGCGTTCCAAGATTTTTGCAGGACAGCAGAGTAGGCTGATTGGCCGCCAGTACTTCCCAACACTGATGTCTTTACCCGGTTTCGGAAGCGGGATGATATTTGAGTTGCGCCAAATGCTGGGTATACGCGATGTACTGATGCTGAGATTGAAGATCAACTCTAGGTAGGTTCGCGCCGATGGGCCTAGATGTTTTAAATGCAGGTTGGTTATGCCATCAGGGCCAGCTGCTTTGCTGGCTTTACATTGGCGAATTGCCTTGTCAACTTCAGTGACCATGAGAACTGGTGCATCTGCTAGTGGTAGTTGACGCATCTTCCTTAACATCTGACGTTCCTTGACACAACCAAGAACATGATGCTTGTTTGAAAGTAAGTGATGGCTAATGAATAAAATTTTTCTGTGCAATTATGAAATTGCATAGTTACGCAAAAATTACGAGCATATCTTCTGGAAATGCACACAAACTGTGTTAAACACAAATAAAACTACGAAAAAGCATTAGAATTATATACCTTTGGCAGTCTCCGTTCCGATTACAAGCTTGAGCCGTTAGCTAATAGATAATTTGCATATTAGCATAGGTTATAAGCCTATATTAGGACTTTTTACAATATTTCACTAATTATTAAGGTTAAAAGCAATATAATTTCGGCACTAAAGGATTTTTAGGCGCATGGAATTTGAATAAATAGTTGATAATTGAATAGTTAGCTAATAACAATATTTGCATATTAGCTTAATTGACAAGACAAAACAGTCGATTTAATCGATATCTATGTAAAGCCGAATGTCATTGAGCTCAGAGCTTAGTTACTGTATTCGGCTTTGCTTTGTGACCTTTATTGGGCACTTCTTTAATCAAATGCTATTCTGAACCATTTGTTTTGTAATTTGACCTTTCATGGTGTGTAAGTTTGTGCTTTCAGCCGCAACCTATGGACGAACTTGTGTGCTACGCTCCTCCGATTCATTATTATACCTCTGATTTGAATTCTAAATCGATAAAACCCTCGGTTGGGGTTAAAAGGAAACATGCGTTAAACGCTATCGGGCAAGCCAAATGGAGCAAACAAAACGACTACAGTGATTGTGAGCTGAGTAGCTGCATAGCCACTGAAGACGACCGTAGAACAAACGGTGACGACAAAGTTGTTGCTGATAACGTGGATTTTGTTGTTGACTTGATGTGGGTGTTTGATAGTAAAGAGTACTGTTTAGAGACTTATAGCAATGCAAAATCAAAGGTGCGTCATATTGTGGAGTGCGGTTCCGAAGCAGGCAAAAATGCCGTCGGGCATAAAAAATCAAGTAAAGTTGTAGACATTCGAAGAAACCATCAAATTGTTATTCGGTCAAACAAGACGCGGAATTACCGTGCTTGCGACAGCTTGCAAATTAAGAGGCACCGAAAACGAAGTAAAGGCAGAAAAAAAGCCGGAAAAAGAGCAATATCGAAAGAAAGAGTTTGCAGCAGCCAGCTGTGACAATCCCCTCAGATCCCGACATCCGACGAGATTATGTGCCTTCGAAAACATCGTTAAAATTCATCCCGAGAAAGCTAAGTCTTACCTTGAAGACATTTAAAATTTGAGAAGCTAAATGTTTGTTAATTAATGTTTTTGGTAAACTTTATTATTTATCTAGGATGTGTGGCCTTGGTCATAAACCGAGACTCAGATTCCGATGCGTATACGTTTTGTTCTCGGTCAGTTTTGGACAGTTATCACTGGCTTCTCCACAGCGGGGGGCCCCAGCATTTTTTGAGATTTTCATTCCCCCCCGGCGAAAATTTTGCCGCCCTCAGGAAAGGCCCCCCGGCGAATTTTCGGCCGCCGCCCACCAAATGCCCCCCAGCAAATTTTTTTGCTGGGGCCCCCCAGGACTTTTCTAGGTCGAAAATTTTCAATGTTAAAACGTAAAGACCTGGACTTCTTTTGAGGCGGACATTCGGCAAAATATGATTTTATATTACGCTGAGTACTCATAATTTTTAATAGCGTTACAAATACCCGTAGTACATAATACAATTCAATAATGAACTGAAAAAGCACAATTATATAAAGACCGTTTCAGGGCATACAGCATTCGTAAGTACCTTGCAGCAGCAAGTTCAACCCGCCTGAGCCTTATGATAAATTGAAGCTGTGACTAATATGCAAAATATATATTAATCACAGTTTCAATTATAGATTATCTATATTTTATATAATTGTGCTTCTTTCAACTTCTGGTTAAGTTGTCAGTATACGTAATATTAGTTAAAATTATTGTTATTAGCGTTTGCGAGAAATTTTTGTCATGTTGAGCGATGAGTAATCTTAAGTTGAGTTGGAAACACGGTCTAGAATGAAAAAAATGGTCCAAAAAGTCGGTTTGCAAAATTTTAAGCCTGCCCCCCAGGACCCCCCCCAGATCATCTGGGGCCCCCCAGAAAAACTGCCCCCCAGCAAAATCAGCTGCCTCCCAGGAAGTCCTGGGGGCCCCCAGGAAACGCCCCCCGGCGGAAATTTTCAAGCTTTGGAGAAGCCAGATTATCGAAAATAAAAAAATTCGTACCTCTGTGTTGTTCGAGCATAACAAATTGTTGCATATGCTCAGAATAGGCGGTTAATTTATAATATTAAACTAAAAACAACCGTAAATTTTGTTATTTTCTTCACCACTTACGAATAGTGGCACAAGAAAAATGGCGATGAGCATAAAAACGGGCTTGTTTTACCTTTGGTCTCCGTTGAAACTAACCGAGCATCAAAAAAACGGGACTGAGACTAGTCAAATACCGAGCCTACCACTGAGACCGCACATCCCTGCCCTAAATTATCAAAGGACTGGTTTTTAATATATTGCAAGCAGGGTGCAACCGGAATTCCGGCTCCGGCATTTTTTCACCTTCCGGTTCCGGTAAATTTTTAACGGATTTAAAAATTCCGGTGTTATAATTTGGTCGTTTTCTTAACTTTACTAATTTTTAAGAATCTCTTTTGAAAGCCACTTGTACTCCGAATATAAGCCATTGATGGTGGATTTCACCTCAGTCGACGACGAAAATCTAAAATACAACAAATAAAATAAATACCTATGTTTGACTAAGGTTATTTCACAAATAATAGAGCAAAAAATAAAATTAAAATGAAATTTTTGGTGAAATGCATTTTTCACTTTCCGGTTCCGGTAAAATTTTCAAATTCCGGTTCCGGTAAATTGTAATTCCGGTTGCACCCTGATTGCAAGGTGTAACCGGCTCTCTGTACTGTGTTAGGAACAATAAACCATCTTTGAAACTTTTACACCGGTATATGTTCTCAGTTTCCGCTCTTTTGATCACTATCAGTTTACTCCCTGAATTGTCAAAATAAAAGCCGTTGCAGTAATGGTTGTGTTCGTTGTAAACGGTATAGGCGTGGAGTAAAGCGTTAGACGATTTAGTAAAAGTTTTGGTCAATGTGTTTCAGTATTACATTTGTAGCTGAGCGCATGATAATTTTAACCGTCTAATGTTGGCAGTAATCTGTGGACGTGTCACATAAACGGTTTTCGATAATTACGAATTTTTCTGAGTGACAAGTTTGTCGAAGGTGGAGTATGCAAGATGGAACAGAATGTCCAACAGAATTTCGAGATCTTGTAGAATTTTGAGCGGTGGTTCAGGCTATTTCGGCCGGGAGTCTAGTTTTGTGTCGTTCCGTAAATTTTAAATCGAATAAGTTCAGTATGCTTAGAATAACTAGCTTTGTTTCTTATGAAAATTGGTCGGATAGCAACGAGTATGCTGCAATTCTTCGATATACAGTCAAACTTCCAAAATTTATCCAGAATCTTAAAACGTTCGGTACATACGCTATTTGTCTCTGAAATTTTACAAATCCCGGTGGATATATTTATGCCTTAATCGTGGTTGCAGAAAATAAAACATGTTTGAAATTATACTTCAGTATCCATTTTCAGATTCAGTTACTTCGGTCACTATCTATTTCCGTTAGTTTAGCTGTCCTGGTCCACCATGTCAATCTGGCTGTAATCGGATATCCGTTTTCGGTATAAATCTGTTTTCGTTTCGGTCATAGATATGCCGGATTTTTATTATGCTCAAAATTAGTTACATCTCAATTGTGTTGTCTGTATATGAAACATCTTTGAAACTTTTGTACTTCAACATCCGTTTTCAGTTTCCGTTATTATGATCACTATCAGTTTCCGTTATTTTTACTATCCGTTTACACCCTGTGTATAATAGTTCGAAGTGAAATTCATATTAAATTTTAAAATTCCGGTGCATCTGCCATTTTGTTTAAAAATTTAGACAGCGTGAATATGTGCATGCTTTGTGTTGGCAGAAAACTAAAACATCTTTGAAACTTTTATTCCTTGATATTTTTCTTAAAAGGCTTGGAAGTCAGGTGAATATTTGTAAAACTTTTATATGTCAATATCCGTTGCAGTTATTTTGATCAGTGTCCCTTTTAATTTTTACTATCCATGTAAGTTTTATCAAGTTGCAATGTATTGCCAAAACGTCGTTCATAAGCTTTGTTTTAAGATATCTGTGCCGTTATATTAGGCTTTCACAACTGCCCCAAAGCTTGAAATTAACTTGCTGAAGGAACAACTTTTGCAAAAATCCAAAAAAATTTCTGAGAATGCCGGAACCTCCGGCAACAGCAGGTTCATTTTTTTGCTGGAGGAAGAGACAGAGGCAGCCTCCGGCTGTACTCATACATTTAATTTGACTTTGCATTAAAGACACTACTTGTAAGCAAATATTGCATTCTATTGGAGTATATATACGCAACGCACATACTTCTATTTTACAAGACCGCAGGTAGAGTATGAATGATGATAATACGAAGTGTATGCAGGCATTAATGCTGATAACAGTGTTGCTGGACCGGCAATCGCTGTGTTTGTGAATCGATGTATTATTTCAATATTGTTCTTTTATGTTTGTGTTTTCTGTTTTCTCGTTTCGAATCACTTTCTGTTGTTGGTTTCGTTTTCTCACAAGTGAGTGTAGCGATTGACGATAACTCACATCAGAGGTGAGGTGGAAATGGTGCGTGGGGCCCGTGTTTTACTCCATGGACGTGGTGCGGCGGAGCACAATTGACCGTCTTACAGTGCAGGTCGCCCCGCATGGTGCAAAATTGGTCAAAAATTAAAAGATAAAATTCCATGAAATTTTTTCAACAGACTGGATAATCTAAATATTTCTTTCATCAAATTTTTAATGGTCCACCGATTCCTAAATTCAGTTTAAACTGTACATAATCGCGAGGGTATCACGACAATTCGTCGCCCGACAACTCGTCGGCCGACTTCTTTTAACCCGAAATTTCATCGACTCGACATTTCGTCACCCATCACTATGCTTAGACTTAAGTTTACGCTTAGGATTATGCTTAGATTGATTCACACACAGGCTTTAGGACACTGTTGGGCGACAACTTGTCGGCGACGAATTGTCGTAGATTTCGTGTGAAGATAGATTAATTGCATGAAACTTTCGAAATGAACAAAATTACTGAAACGCTGTTAATTTTTTTGTTTGGCCGCCTACTGTTGTTTGTGGTTTACATAGCAGTATAAATCAGGATGACACCGAACCCATGGATCAGTAATTTGAGAATAGCAATTTTGGGTGTGCAAACCTAATAAAATTTATCATTTTGCAAATCTACGTTTTGTGCAAATGAAAAATTTCGTGTCCGACCATAGTCTGAGATTTGCGATCTGAAACAAAAAATATCGATTTATATAACAAGTTATTTAAAGTTTTTATTGTTTAGAAAAGAAAAAATATATTATCAAACATTGTTGGATTGGGCTTTTTCATAACCGAAATGTTTAGCGTGGTCAGGGTAGTTTGGGATGGGAGTATCAGTATCGGCATTGCAACCGAGTATCGGTGCTGGTCTCGGTCTAACATTTTGGGTCTCGGTAAGTTTGCAAGCCGTGACCAAATCTCCGAAAATAAATGACCGCTTAAAGTTTGGGATTGTGCTCTTCAGGAGGCAGCCAAGGCTCAGGAGAGAAGCAGAGGAGTTTATAATTCCCTCACGCGAAGCGAACGGGGGGAAGCAAGTGTATATTTGTGCGTTAAATGTCTTTTATACCAACACTGAAGTTTTGTTTTTGTTGGTTTATAGGGGGTCACTGACACTCCTTTATTGTTCTAAGGGTCGGCGACTGAATTTTTCTTTTCAGGCTGCCTCTTCCCATCCCACGTATTTGTTGTTTTGCGGGCAGTATATATATCATTATATAGCTTTAATTCTTTTGTTTAAGACTGGAAATATTCCAAGCCTATGTTAAATCAGTGGTAGTTCATATACGTAAGCGAATATATTTGTATTTGTGAAAGAATCTGAATTTCAGTGAAAAATGGGTGTAGAAGGGACGGGATTTGGTATTGGCTACTTTTAAAATTGTTTTTAGAATAAACTTGTGTTGCGGGAAATTTATAACAGTTCTATGCTGCGCATAAATTCCGCGAAACTTCCAATTTGTTTAAAATTTATGTTTTAAACTATATATACATAAATAAGTACCAGGGTGCAAAGCGGAACTGAATTATACCGAAATCGTAATCGGAACAGCAAATTTATCCTGGAATTGTAATCGGATTCGGGGCTAGAAATTTTGCGACTGCACCAATTGCGATTCGTTTTATGACGTCTGTTCAAGAAAGTATCTAACAAAATTGGTCATCAAAACTCTAACAGCCATTATGTCGCCACACAATGCTCTTATGAAATTCAATTAACTATGGTAATACAAAGCCATAGGTAAATTTATTACGTTTTGTAAAGAACTTCAATATACGTTCATGGATTCCAAGCTACATCTGTCTACATTTGAGAAATAATTTCGCTTTGCATTCAAGAAAAGCATCTGTTTCTTACAAAAAAATATTACAGAAATTTTGCTGTCCGCAATATGTTTCAGAAAAATTAATAATTAACATGATTTTGGCAGCTATTGTTTCTTAATACTTTTCCAGGTTACATCAAGCGAATGTGCTGATCTAGTTTACCATACTTTTAATAGGAATATGAAACATATCCCTTTTTGCTCAAGTGCTGAGCATTTTTTTCTAGTTTCAACCGCTTTACCAAGCTGCTGCATTAATCCATGGGGTGACATCGTCCGTTGCGGTGAAGCTAACCGTTTGTGTGAAACCAACCCTTGGGCTGAAACCGACCGTTGAGGTGAAACCAGCCGTTAGGGTGAAACTAACCTCTGGGGCAAAATTAACCGCTGGGGTGAAACCAACCGTTGGGATGAAACCGACCGTTGGGGTGAAACCAACCGTTGGGGTGAAACCAATCGTTGGGGTGAAACCGATGGTTGGGGTGAAATCAACCGTTGGGTGAAATCAACCGTTGGGCTGAAACCAACCGTTGGGTTGAAACCAATCGTTGGGGTGAAACCAATCGTTGGGGTGAAACCGATGGTTGGGGTGAAACCGACCGTTGGGGTGAAACCAATGGTTAGGGTGAAACCAATCGTTGGGGTGAAACCAATCGTTGGGGTGAAACCAACCGTTGGGGTAAAACCAACCGTTGGAGTGAAACCAACCGTTGAGTTGAATCCAACCGCTGCGGTCAACCGTTGGGTTAAAACCAACCATTTGGCTGAAACCAACCGTTGAGGTGAAACCAACCGTTGGGGTGAAAAGGACCGTTGGTGTGAAACCAACCATTTGGGTAAAACCAACCGTTAGGATTAAACCAATCGTTGGGGTGAAACCAATCGTTGGAGTGAAACCAACCGTTGACGTGAAGCCAACCGTTGAGGTGAAACGAACCGTTGACGTGAAACCAACCGTTGGGGTGAAACCAACCGTTGGGGTGAAACCAACCGTTGGGGTGAAACCAACCGTTGTGGTGAAACCAACCGTTGGGGTGAAACCGACCGTTAGGATGAAACCAATCGTTGGGGTGAAACCAATCGTTGGAGTGAAACCAACCTTCGGGGTGAAGCTCACCGTTGGGGTAAAACCAACCGTTGAGGTGAATCCAACCGTTGGGGTGAAACCAACCGTTGGGGTAAAGCTAACCGTTGGGGTGAAACCGACTGTTGGGGTGAGACCAACCGTTGGGGTGAAACCAACAGTTGGGGTGAAACCAACCGTTGGGGTAAAGCTAACCGTTGGGGTGAAACCGACTGTTGGGGTGAGACCAACCGTTGGGGTGAAACCAACAGTTGGGGTGAAACCAACCGTTGGGGTAAAACCAACCGTTGGGGCAAAACCAACCGTTGGGGCAAAACCAACCGTTGAGGTGAAACAACCGTTGGGGAGAAACCGACTGTTGGGGTGAAACCAACCGTTGGGGTGAAACCAACCGTTGGGGCAAAACCAACCGTTGGGTCAAAACCAACCGTTGGGGTGAAACCAACCGTTGGGATGAAACCAGCCGTTGAGGTGAAACCAACCGTTGGGGCAAAACCAACCGTTGAGGTGAAACCAACCGTTGGGGAGAAACCGACTGTTGGGGTGAAACCAACCGTTGGGGTGAAACCAACCGTTGGGGCAAAACCAACCGTTGGGGTGAAACCAACCGTTGGGGTGAAACCAACCGTTGGGGTAAAACCGACTGTTGGGGTGAAACCACCCGTTGGGGTGAAACCAACCGTTGGGGCATAACCAACCGTTGGGGTGAAACTAACCGTTGGGGTGAAACCAACCGTTGGGGTGAAACCGACTGTTGGGGTGAAACCGACTGTTGGGGTGAAACCAACCGTTGGGGTGAAACCAACCGTTGGGGCAAAACCAACCGTTGGGGTGAAACCAACCGTTGGGGTGAAACCAACCGTTGGGGTAAAACCGACTGTTGGGGTGAAACCACCCGTTGGGGTGAAACCAACCGTTGGGGCATAACCAACCGTTGGGGTGAAACTAACCGTTGGGGTGAAACTAACCGTTGGGTTAAAACCAACCGTTGGGGTGAAACCAACCGTTGGGATGAAACCAACCGTTGAGGTGAAACCAACCGTTGGGGCAAAACCA
Source organism: Enoplolaimus lenunculus (assembly GCA_030248215.1). NCBI lineage: Eukaryota > Metazoa > Nematoda > Enoplea > Enoplida > Thoracostomopsidae > Enoplolaimus > Enoplolaimus lenunculus. The sequence continues at coordinate 373,156 of JASANG010003345.1, read as the reverse complement.
ACCGTTGAGGTGAAACCAACCGTTGGGGAGAAACCGACTGTTGGGGTGAAACCAACCGTTGGGGTGAAACCAACCGTTGGGGCAAAACCAACCGTTGGGGTGAAACCAACCGTTGGGGTGAAACCAACCGTTGGGGTAAAACCGACTGTTGGGGTGAAACCACCCGTTGGGGTGAAACCAACCGTTGGGGCATAACCAACCGTTGGGGTGAAACTAACCGTTGGGGTGAAACTAACCGTTGGGGTGAAACCAACCGTTGGGGTGAAACCAACCGTAAGCTCTATAAAGTGGTGAAAGTTATAATCGTAAAATTACTTAGCTAACGTGTAAAAACTGTTGAACCAAAATGGAAAATTTCGTGCACTTTCTGTAAGGAGTTTTTTGACCGTAACTATTCAAGACCACACTGGTTTGCAAAATCCTTTGGCACAAATATTCCCTACGTACCAGGATACCAGTGTACAAAATTTAAACGATACCGGTCTGATATTACTTGAGCACCAACATGCGAACTAAACTGAAAATACGCGCTTGAGATGCGCGAATCATATATATGAACACTATCGTGTTCATATGATTAAAATTTCAAAATTCAGATTCCGATTGATTGTGTAATCGAAATCAAAATTGTAAATGGAATCGGAATTCTAATTGTAATCAGAATTCCGGTTGCACCCTGATAAGTATTGTTTGTTCTTTTTTGCATTACGCTTTAACGTATATATTTCAGCGAAATAACTGTTATCGAAACTGATTTGCATCAACAGCTGGAGGCTGGGATTTTGTGTGTATCTGTCGTCACCATATTTTTGTAAACTAGCCAAATTGGAAAAATTCAGCTGAATGGTTACCTTAACGTGTCAAATCTGTATATTATTATATATTCATAATGCAACCGGAATTCTGGTTCCGATTTCGGCAATTTTTGACCTTCCGGTTCCGGCAATTTTTGACCACCTTGACAATCGCCGAAAATAAACCATCGAAAGTAGATTTCTACAGCACATATATGAAGTGAATAGCTTTCTCCAACTAGTGTTATTTCACTAGTATTGCGAAAAGAAAGAAAATGAATTTTTCGGTGGCATGTATTTTTCATTTTCCGGTTCCGTTTCCGGTAATTTTTTCAAATTTCGGTTCCGGTTTCTGTAAATTGTAATTTTGGATATAAAAATATATCAGAGTACAACCGGATCAATTTCTGTTCCTGCAGTTAAAGATGCAGAAACAGGAATTTTTACGGTTTTGTGGCAAATTATTGAGAGAAGCGAAACTCCGAAAACGAAGCTCGGAGTTTCGCGAAGCGTTTTATGTTTTGTACTTGGGGGTTGAAAGGTGGATGTCCGTCCGAAAAGAATCTCAGGAACGGCTGAACCGATTTGGATAAATTTTTTTGTTTGAAAGCCAATTATCCTGGGGTGTTACGTCGCATTGGGATTTTAAAATTTTGATCCGTTCATTAGCTTCAGGCTAATTTGCATAATTAATTAAGCCTAAATTAGGACTTTCTACGTTATTCCGCTAATTATTACAGTTATAAGCAATCTAACTTCAGCATTAAAGGTTTTTGGGTGCGAGGAATCAGAATAGACTGTTTACAAATCTCCAAAACCGATAATTGAGTAGTTAACTAATAGATAATTTGCATATTAGCATAGCTTATAAGCCTAAATTAGGACTTTTTACAATATTTCACTAATTGTTATGGTTAAAAGCAATACAATTTCAGCACTAAAGGGTTTTTAGATGCGAGAAGTTTGAACGAATTGTTTACAAACCTCCAAAACCGATAATTGAGTAGTTAGGTAATAGACAATTTGTATATGAGCATAAATTGATAAGCCTAAATTACGCGTTTTTACTATATTTCACTAATTATAATGGTTAAAAGCATTCTAATTTCAGCACTAAAGGATTTTTAGATGCGAGGATTTTAAGCAAATTGTGTACAAACCTCCAAAGCCAATAATTGAATAGCTAGGTAATAACTAATTTGCATATTAGCTTAATTGACAAGACAAACCTAGGACTTTTTAAATTTCAATAATTATTAGGGTTTACTGAAGGTTTTTGGGTGCGAGGAATCTGAATAAATTGCTTAGAAACCTCGAAAACCGATAATTGAACAGTTAGCTAACAGTTAATTTGCATATTAGCTTAATTGACAACGCCAAATTAGATCTTCTAAAATTATTTCAGTAATTATTAGGGTTTACTGAAGGTTTTTGGGTACGAAGGATCTGAATAAATTGTTTACAAACGTCTAACACTGATAATTGAATAGTTAGCTAATAGATAGTTTGCAATAAGCATAATTGATAAGCCTAAATTAGGCGTTTTTGCAATATTTCAGTAATTATTAGGATTACAAGCAATCCAATTTGAGCATTAATGGGTTTTTGGGTGCGAGGAATCTGAATAAACGGTCTACAAACGTTCAAAATCGATTATCGAATAGGTAGCTAATAACTAACTTGCATATTAGCTTAATTGATAAGCCTAAATAATGGCTTTTTAAATTATTTCTCAAATTATTACGGTTACTGAAAGGTTTTTGAGCGCGAGGAATCTGAATAAATTGTTTACAAACGTCCAAAACAAATAAATGAATAGTTAGCTAATAACTAACTTGCATATTAGAACTGCTTTCGTGTGTTCGAGCCTCGCTCAATACATGTAGTCCCACTACGACTGGTTAATAATCATTGAAATTTTGTAAATTTTGTCTTTCAAAATTTGTTATTTCGAAATGAGTGTTCTTGCAATTATATAGCTCAATTTTGTTAATAAACTGTTATGGCATGTATTCGCAAAATGTGATGATGTGAATAGCTGAAAATTTGTTTACCAGAAAACTATTCGCAGCAAGATGCTAAACATGTCTAATCGTCAGGGTTCAACAGGAATTCCTATAAAAATTCAATTCCTGTTCCTTTTCCTGCATTCAAAGTTGCAGGAACCGGAATTTTTTCGGTTTTGTGGCAAATTATTCGCAGTCACTTAAATATTGGAAACTTTATCTTTAACAATTTATTTCGAAACCAGTTGTTTTGAAATTAGTTAAATTTTGGTAATAAACTGTCTCTTATGGGTTTTCGCAAACTTGATAATGACATAGATGAAAATTCGCTCAAAGCAATTTTTGCCAAGTTTTCTAAACAGTCCAACAGTAATTCGGTGACGAAAATTATTTTCAAATTCTGGTTTCTGCTAAGAGATTCAATCCCTGTTCCTGTTCCTGTGCCGGCAACATTTAGTTCCTGTTGGAACACTGCTAATTGTCAAAGGCAGCTTTATGTGTATGGTATTCGAAACCGCAACCGTAAATATCCGGTAGGTTTATACCGGATACGGATATCGGTTTTTTGCCGGATATCAAACTGGAACCGGATATTCAATTGCACCCTTTAATATAAGTGATGCAAGGTTATCGTGGTATTATTTATGGCGCGTTTAATTTGTATATATAATTTTTCCATTACTTCCTTTAAATGTTTGATTTGAATGAGTTTTTTTCATGAAACGTTGTCTGAGTACGGTGGAATCTTTATATATCATATACGTACGCTAACCTTGACTGTGTTTAGCGGAAAATGAATGATGGGAGCGAGAGTTGAACTGTGTTCTGTATTCGTAATATTACGATGTCAGATAATGATATCAGATTATGAAATTTTTATGTCATGACAGTGTAGCGTAGAATTAAGGCATAACGTTCGCCATCATACGCCCACGTACGTTTCTGCGTCTCACTAGATACAGATTGATATGACGTCCGTTCATTGAATCCTTGGTGCTCTTTCGAAGAACGTAGCAAAAGTTTACACCCACATTGTTTATAATTTTCCAGCTTTTCAATCAGGAAAAATGTTCTTGCTTCCACAAAATTCAGAAAAAATAGAAGTTTCTTCATGAAGATCAGTGAAAATTGTTCTCAAAAATGTCGTTTTGACGGTGGGGAGACATCAAGTTTGTAACTTTAATCTGACAGCGCATTGCGTTGTCCAAGTTGAAAAGCTACTAGTAGCCCTAGTTGCACGAATGTGCAGCATTTCTATAGTGCTGGGGTTTCACATGTGTTCACAAAGTAGCGTTTAAGTATATATACTCTTACCTGGGCAGTTTTGAATATTGAGTTGAGTGTAGCTTACGCCATCTAAATATACCCTACAGGACTGTTGCTTGCGCTTCAGTTGTGAGCGCAGTTGTTTTTATGATTACTAGAAGCATTCTGCGATACGAGCTGAATGAGAGTGTTTCGCGATACGAGAGGGGCGAGCAACCACGAAAAGTTGCTTGAAGACACTGGTTCACTTGTTCACCGGTATTTCTGTGTTTGCGAGGTGGTTTTAGTTTCTCAGACGCGAAAGCTTAACCGAAATTAAGGTTGATTTTAAACGGTTTTCGAAAACTCAGATTTTCTAAGGTGGGAACATGGACGCAATAGTTCTGAAAGTTGAAAACACAAAGCTACAACACATGGAATGGTGGATTAGCCCGTTATGTTACTGACTCCAAGCAAGGTTAGATTTCAGAGCGTGGGAGTAATATTTGCATTAATCGTTGGTGATATTTATTTCCAATTTCCATGTTCTTCAGTATGGGGCACAACTCAAGTATTGGTCAGATATCGGTATCTTCCAGGAATCGGAATCGGAATTTTGAAATTTTAATTTTTATCTTACTCTATGTAATCGTTGAATAAAAATTTAAATTGCTTTCGATGAGTTAACTTATCAATAATTGATTGCAATTTAGCGTTACAGAACCAAAAACAATCGCCAATTTGTTCATGCGATGTTTTTGAAAATTGCTACCAGCCAACAGACACGCTAAATAGTTCCGATTACGACTCCGGTATAATCCAGTTCCGCTTTGCATCTTGGGATTTCCATATCGGTATTTAACAGTATCGGTTAACCATAATATATAATTATATATACACGTTTGTCTTTTCATGCATTCTTTTTAGCAGCAATCTAGTGAAATATTTTTACATAGTCATTTTGTGGCTAATCTCACAAAGTTTGATGTAGTGTGAGTGTAGGATTTTATCGGCAGAGCGTTGGAGTATATATATGGTTGATTTGCTACTTTGCTGGTGACTGCTTTGTATTGGATGCCACGAGTTGTCCAAGCCGAAAAATGTCGACTATGCGTATCATTGACGCCGAAGGAACCGTTGTAAAGGTACGTGTATACGTATATGTGGCGGAAGATTTGGGATAAGCGGTCTCTGTCAACGATGGAATTGGAGGCCCTATGGGGCGGGGCGGAACTGGCCACCGCTGATGAAGGCGGTGCCATATGGGACAAAAATCTCAGTTAAATTTATTTTGATGTTGAAAGTTTTAGCTCAAAAGTTAGCTGAATTTTTTTCAGCAGACTAAACATAAAAATTTTGACCATTCATCGCGATATTTCTCGTCCTTCGCTTGCTGAATTGAGTTTGCAACTGTGCTGAATAAATAAATATGCCGAACAAATTTATTATTTTCATTAGAATTTGAAATCAACATAAAATTCGCTAAAATACTTATGGTTCCATCTATGGTTTTGCGCTGGAAACTGAGACTCCTGGCTTTGGCCATGGTCAATTTTTGCACCGTTATCGAAAACGAAAATGAAATTTTGTTACAATAATTTTGACTGCCGTTTTCAATGGTGTTTATTTTATAGCGTAAAAACTGGATGTATCTGCCAGGATTTCACCGGAATTCCTATTCCGGCATTGCAGAACGCAGGAATCGGAATTCCTCTTCCGGTAAAATTTAGGTCCTGTTGAAACCTTGTTTTGCTAACAATTACTAATTAACTAATAAAATACTAATAAAATCAAACTAAAAAGCACAAAGTATAATTTTTCGTTTGAAAAACAACAAATACATTATAAATCTCGATTCATAGTGAACGTTGAGCATATGAAAAGTGATATCTCGGTTTTGGGTTTTAGGCTCAGTGTGTAACCTTTTGAACTACCGCAGCCATTGGATTTCGCCTGACACAGCTTTGTTTTTTGTATAGGAAGTTAGCTGTGTCGTTTTCAATTGAGTTATTGTATAATTATTGATTTTGGATTAGTCTTTCAAATGCGAAATTTTTAGTTTTTGAGCGATAGATTATTAATTTGAAACAAAACCGTAAATACTTCGGGTTCCTGCGTCTTGTTAAAGACGTAACCACCGCAGCAACAGGGTTCGAACTTCGCAAATTCTGGTTAGGACATTATGTCCGGTGGAACATTGTTGTTCCGCTAAACATTTACGCTACAGCTAATAAGATTACCTAACATCCCGGTTGACGTGCTGTTATTGTGTATGTGACGTGGATATTTCGTTTTAGGTTACATCGAAGTTTGGTTTCATCTATTGCCCATTTTTGGATATGTGGGCATTTTTTCATCGATTGGATGTCGCTGATCGCAAACCTGATGATCCTTCTCCTGATTTATCGTATTTGTTTTCAAAGGTTAGTCGTAGATAAGCGAGTGTTTTACAGCTTCATTTTTCTTTTGTAAATAAAAACGAAATGCTGGCTGAATTTGTTATTAGTATAACAGTGTTAGAGTGTTTGAATTATTTGAAGCTCAATCGTCTTAAATGTTAATGTTAAAATTTGTAGTTTCAAATTCGTCGGAAAACGTCTTGTGCAAATATATTTATTTTTATTTTTGATTTTGTTTCAGGGTGATAGAGTGCTGTTTGATGCTGAGCCACAAGCATTTTACAACAATTGCAAGCTCAAAGTGTGCGTGAATTCTCTAAGATGCATTGAACCGAACAAACGCGCAGTGAAATATTCTGGATATGGAACGGTGAAGATTTTGTCGCAAAAACATGGGTACGTCGTTTGTTTATCTGCCAATCCAGGCGTTGTTGCATCTAAAATATCGAATTGACGCGTAAACCTTTTCTATTTATTACCATATTGTAGACTAACTTTTTACACAAAATGGATTAAATTTCAATTTGACCCTAGTGGTAGGTTTCAGAAAAAAGAAAAATTTCTTTTTGGTACCTTTATTTCTAATTACGTAGCGTCTGAAAAGTCGACAATTATTTTGGTCATTCAAGTTGTTGGTTTCTTTTACGAGTTTAACAAGTTGTACGTATGTATGCAGTGATGTGGTTTGAAGTACGCTATAAAAGTATTAATCAAAAATGATAATGGCAAATAAAATTGATTTTGAGAGAGAAACTAAGTACATTATTTATAAAAACGAAGCATTATGCAGTCAATATTATCTAACTGCAATATGGCCTAACGCCAAACAGGTTAAATATCAATGTATAATTTTTGACTGTTTCTTTTAATTTTTAGATATTTGAATGAACAAAAAGAAAATCGGCCAGTATTTTTTAACAGACACGCATTGTTCCCTAAAACATCATTCGACATTCAAAATATACTGCGAGCAGGAGATTTGGTAAAATTCAACGCAGAACCACAGACAAAATGGCCCGGTTGGCGATGTTTGTCAGTTCAAGGCATTATGAGGCCGAAGCCTCCCAGTAAACGGAATGCACCTGCGTCTGATCCTATCCCGCGGCCGGAAGATTGTTACGGGCCTGGATTTCTACCCGTTGGCGCAGACGCTGATCAGCGAATATTTTCAAATTTACGCAAGGTATATACCATTTACATATGTTAATGGATGAGCGGTCTATTTTGATTTCGGTCTCGACATTGTATTTACTGTTCCGGTCTCATTTTTAAGTCATGTGGGGTTTTAACATAAAAAAATCCGAAACCAAAAGACGATCGGTTTTGAAAATGGTTTTTCGCCTAATTAAAAATCTTTCAACTGACAGTTGGTGATAAATCAAATAGTAATTTGTTAATTCTGTATTAGTAAACTTCTGAATTTGGTTACTACTGGAAAACATCCATCCTTGCATATGTGTGTACCAGTATGTAGCGGTTTGCGTGTGTGATTTCGAAATTGCTCGGATTTCGTTTCTGAACTCTTGCGAAAATATTTTGCTGCTTTATCACAAGTATCTATGTTATGTATGTCAGGAAAATTGGACCGAACGCGTAACAGAGGAAGATTTTTTGAAGCCAGATTACAGACGTGGATATCGAGAATGGCGCCGACAGCACGAAAAGCTAGTCAACGAAATGAGTCAAATGGACTTGGACCGACGTTCACAAGACGGTCGACAGAGAAGTAAACCTATTCGCAAACAGCTCAAATTCCCGCGTTTACCAATTTAATTTACCTATCCATCACACGCACGGGGAGAATCAAAAATCATCGGTGATTTGTTCATGCGACGTTTTTTAGTCACGAACTTTGTAGTCCCGATTTAGGTAAAAATCACCTGTTCCGATTCCCATATAAACCAGTTCTGCAAATCAATCAAATCGCACGTAAAGTTGAAACGTCCGTGTTGCTAAGCAATTTGCGGGGTGCAACCGGAGGTGAAAAATACCGGTTCCAAGGTTAGAGGTTAAAAAGGTCTGTCGGAGCCGGGGGTGGAGCGAAATTATATAACTAAAATAGTGTTTAATTTGCTAATATTAGTAATGATCTGTTATGTGTTGTCAAAAATGGCTATGAACGTGTGCAAACTACAGAGGCCCATTACAGTGCCATCTATTGTTACTAGAGCGGCAATTATTGGCAAGCAGTTCTAAACTATTTGATCAGATTCTACGAGAAAACGAATCATTTTATGAATACCTAACTTTGTAGATCTCTCTTGTTAAACAACTGTTAATGCAAAGATTTTTCTACGTAGACCTGCATTTTTTGCAACTTAAAATAAACTGACTTCCTTTATCTGTCTCATTTGGACCGGATGAACAGTGAATTAGTTCAGTTTCCATAAATAAGATGTCCAGTTCTTGTTGTTACGTAAAGGCAAAAAGATTCCGAGTTGTGTGTAAGATGAACGAACTGCCCATTTTCACACTGCTCTATTCAATTAACTAAATGTTGCCGTTAATGCTACGTTTGAATATGGTTCTGGTCCATGTAATGGCCTTACATATCATTCTGGCCAGCTTATAGGCAAATGTCATTTCCTGGTACATTGCTATGTCCTAGGAACCTCTTTATGAACTGAACGTCTGTAGGATTGTTCTCTACAATCAAATACAGTCTTGCTACGTGTAATACAGTTGTCTGATGCTTTAATTAAAACTTGGCGGAACATCTTGGAGCATGAATTTTGCTGTGTAGAAATAAAACTGAAGAATTATACTAAACAATGTCTTGACGTCCATAAAGTTAAACGTTTAAGGCTAAAAAATACTCAACCTGGAGGCAACATGCGAGCTTTGGCCGGTTGGGGACAACACCGTTAGTAGCTAAACCTCAGGACAGGAATCACAGTTATATTTTAATAGTGTGGCTCCGAACACTTTTCATGGCCAAATTATTCATGCTACCAAGCAATAGAGCGCAGCTGATAACAATAAAATTGCTAACTTTTTTTGTTATGCAATTTTTTACACTGAAAGCATGCTCTTCATAATAGTATGGTTATAAACGGCGATACCCTGATTCATACAGCTTCAATGAAAAACGGACACTGTGATGGTCGTATTAAACTTTTATATTTAGTTCCGAGAACAATTTTAGCTCCTGCTACATTTTTTCTAAAACTTTTAATCGCCACCCATTCAAGCTGTAACATTTCCTTTTTATCCTTTTTCATTTTTATTGGATAGTTAGTGTTCTATTTTATAACTGTGTGTGATTGCAGCGTCTAGTCTGCAAGACTTCAATCGCGGAGATTGTGTTGGCGATGGTAAGGTCAATTGTGTCCGTATTGGCACTGACGGCGCTAGCAGTAGATCAAGCTCATTAGCTTCGTTGCGCGAAGACAATAACGAGAGCTCTAATCCTCTGTTACCTCCTGGGACAGCGGCTTGGGAGCGCGAACGCATGGCTCGGCTAAATCGCTCGGAGTTGGGTGACAGTTGCCGAAGACTGAGCGATTTTTATGAGCAACATCCGTATCATCCGCGTATTGTTCATACGATGTGAGAACACATTTTACAAAAATTCTATATTTAAGCGCCAGTAACTAAAAGGAGGCTTGACTCGACCGGAACCTGCCAGCAAATTGGAATCGGAACCGTAGCTTGCTTGGTAAACCTTAACCGGAGCATCCAGTTTAACCCTGAGGGTAGCACAATGTAATATTTTAGAAGAGAGCCGTAGGGCACGGTTTCACAGTTGCTAATGAGTTAAGCATCGTGCATATTCCATTAACATAGGCTTGCTTTAATTCTATGCACAGTGTACTGCTGTTTTTGTCAAGCAAGCACCGCAGAGTGTTTTTACGCGCTCGAATTTGAACCACATTTACAGCAAATGAAGAAATTATGCTGTCTAAAGCAGTTACGTTATGCAGATGTCTGAAAAATTGTCTTTATTTTAGACATAGCCGTTTTTGAAGGTTTACAGACAAAAATGGTCGTTTTAATATCTACTTTTGTGTTCATACAGCGTTGGTTTATGATTGTTTGTTTGAAGGCCATTGGATCCTCGTATGCGACGAACGCATAGTCAAATGAACATTCGCGAATACCGTAATCGTCTACCTCAAAATTACCTCAAATATGTTGATGCAACGTACAACAGTGCTCAAGATGAAGAAATTCGTTTAGATGAAAACATGAACGATGTAGACGGCAACGGGGAAGCTTGTCGCCGGCGAAGTAGCCCAGTATGGAATGATGAAGAAATTGCCGTCATTTACGATTCAGCAACGTCTTTGCCAGTTAACACGGAGGACGACAGTCGACGTGAGCAGACACGTCATGGTACGTTATTTTCAATTTGAATGGAAGTGATTCGGGTAAATTGACTTGTTTCCTGTATCAATATATTTTTAGATGGATGCCAGAATTTAGCGACGAGAGATATTCGATTCGGTCTTGCCTAGGTTTCATTTGAGTGTGTATACACGCTGTTGTCTAAACAACTGTTCTGTCGTGTATTACAACGTGGTTGGTCGTACCAGTGCTTCATGTAAAGACTAGTATCGGCGTGAACAACAGTTCCCTATTTTTCTTGACAGTTTGTTGATTACATGTATTAACAAGCTATTTTGTACTCAACGTTTGTTTCATAATTTGAGTAATGCCCAAGATAATTATTTGTGAAAAACCAATTTCATGTTATGTTCAAAACGATGGGAGTCGCAACGCCAGCAGCAGACATAACAACGGTCTACGACGTACACAGTCAACATACGCGGTGTCTGATCGTCAGCAACGATCGACTGATAAACGCCGTGTTGTCGACGACGATGATAACAGTAGGAGGAATCGATCGCGGTCTTCGTCGAGACGTCGGCATCGACAAAGATCGCAATCGTGCGATAACAGATGCGATTCGTCGCAATCGCCGTCACCGCCGCATTATAAAGCCTGCTCTCCGTCGCGCCGACGTCATTCTTTGTCCCGTCATCAGCCACGTCGGCAACATAACGATCTGTCACCGGAGTCTCCTGAGCATCAGAGTCGCGACATTCACAATAGTCAGCGACGACGTAATGGTGATCGACCGGCTGCGCCTTCGAATCATCCATGCGATATCATCGATGATAATAATCTTCGACGACGTCGGGTCGACAATCGGTCAATGAATAGCAGTCGTCGTCTATCCAGACGACGGCAAAGTGATCGAGATAGTGGCTACGGCGACGCGATTGGCGATATGGATGCTAACCACCAACGAGATGATACGCGATCACATCGTTTCGCTACCGATTATCCATCAGCATCTCGACGCGGCGGCGATGGCGACGCCGATGACAATTACGACGAGCAATACAATCGTAGACAGCAGCAAGACGGCGACGAACGCCAGCAGCAATTGCCGCGTGAACGTTATGTTGAGGATCTCATCAAGTCATCGTCTGGGCATGTTGGCGGAAAACGTGTCCTCCAATTGACGCAAAAGCCATCATCGCATTCCAGCGAGCAGCAACATAACAAGAACAATGCCGACGGTATGTGTGGGTTTTTAACATGGTTAATTTGGATCATTGTAGCGTGTAGTTATTGCTCTCCAATATCTTTGTTCCGCAGTCATACGTATATTAGGGATATACCGGTTAATCGGTATATATAGGTACTTTTCGTGAGTAACGACATCGGCACTGTACTTTGCCGATACAGTAGTTGGAAAGCTCGAATAATGTGTTGCCAGTAGCGGAATTTGAGGGGGTTCGGTGAGCTCAAGTCTATCTTTATCAATCTCTAGCCTTTAAATATTTTCATACAAGAGTTTAGATATATTTAAACTGGTCCATATTCCATGTTTCAACCCTAGAGCCAGGACACCTGTTTTAAGACAAATAGGATCTGATCATGATTCACCTAGTCGTATTTTGGTTGTGGCTTTATAGTATTAATGCATATACACAAACGCACTAAAACGTAAATTAATAAAGCGCTCCATTCATACAAAAACTCGTGCATGTCGGCGTCGCGTTTGTACATAAGAATCAGCTACCACGGGATCATCGGAGATAATTTCGAGTAGGGGAGAGGAGCTTGGCCAACCATGGATCTTGCCAGGAATTTCTGGATCCGCTACGGAGCAAACAGTTTTGGCCTATGATAGCCTCGCTGTTGTTCCAAAATCCTACCATCCCACCATGAAAATTCGAGTGGGCAGGTCGGATTTTCGAAATTCGGGACAGTAGTCGAATATGAGGTTTTATGTTCTAATGATGGGTCAAGTTCTAAGCCTAAGCAAGTTAGACCAAAGCATGAGCGTAAACCTGTGATATGTTCCGGTATGGTTAAATGCTATTTTTAAAAAGTTATTTTGTCATTACAAATGACCCCCACACTCAAAATATTCCCCTATTTGTCGACCAGGCGCCCCCCGGTTAAAACACACGCTTTCCCAGTGCCTTGCGAATATCCACGTACGATCATCTGTAGTTGCAACCCTTATTCAAACTGCATAGCTCATAGAAATTAGTTGAAATAATGCGACTGGCAAAGGATGTTGACATTGATGGTTCATTACTAGTATTTGTATTAGTCTCGGAGTTGCACATTTTATACTTTTATATTTTAGGAAATCTTAGTTCAAAGTCCAACACACATTCTGATATCAATGTCTCGTCAATCTCGTCCAGCGGAGTGGTCGATTGCTCCACTTACGATGAAATTACAGCTAGTATTATGGATGTTCACAATCAGCTTTTCTATGATGACGTAACTACTTTTTTTGCATTATGAAAGTTTAACACAGTCTTGTACTATGTATTGCTGCCTAGCGGAATGAATGCAGGTAAGCAGTTAGCAGGGTTATTTCATAAACGTGAAATAAAACACTACGTAATTAGGTGATTTACGACAATGTTTCAAAGCACCGAAGGTTTCATTGACACTAAATTACGCTCTGAAACAGTAACGAAATAAAGGTTTTCTTTGGTATTGTGTCACGTAAAAATAAAAACTAGTTTGAGACCTTTGAGAATCCAGAAACCTATGGATGTATCGCCAAACCGGGGCTAAACGTCACAACGTTTGTTAGTTTGTCAACTTAAATATAGTTTGCAAACATTGGCAATTAAACCATGGCGTGCAATCCGAGATGAAAAATGGGGCCAACGTTTGAATTAACACGTATACATGCGTTATTCGTGTGTTATTGTTTAAGCTTGAAAATGCGTTCAACACATCAGAACTGCCTCATCCTGAAAAGCTGGACGGTGGAGCTATTGTGCTTGAAGGCGAACCAGCTCTTAACATTCCTTCTGCGCCGTCGGCAGCCGAAATGCGGCAACGGGCACAACTTGCCAAAGAACGCGAACAAACCATTCCAGAGCCGGATTTGATTGAGTTTGACGGCGAGGAACTGGCGATTGAAGAAATTGAATACGACGCAGCTATGCAGCAAAAGGTAGGCAGTCATCGTACACATTCTGTTTAGAAGTGTTGCTTAGTTATGTCCGGCGGTAATAAATTGCGCCATGAAATAAATTGAGCCATGAAATAAATTGAGCCATGTTTTTGTTCAAATATTTCGTATTTGTGTACGAAAACGTTCACAGTTTAGTAATTTCGCTGGTTGGCTATACAATATCATTTTTATCTGGGTCAACATACTCGTATTAATATTTTTCAGTTTACCTTTAGTGAAATATCTATTGTTCAGTACCAAATTAACCGCTGCTGATGTTTTAGTCTAGTTTGCCGTATTATTCGACTGGGTGCATCGACAACCCAGACGGCGGCATGTGTCACCTGCTTCACCAATTTCAGTATATCCCATCTAGTAGTTTGATTTGTTGGTTTGCTTTAATCCTTAAGGATGTTGGCGATGACAACACATTACATACAGATGCCCGTAGTTTTGTCTACCGGCATGTGTACGAAATTGGTAACGATGAGGATGATAATTCTGAGGTGAAGCAACGCAGTATAACGAACTCAAGAGACAGTAACAGTTGCTCATTGAATCGCGCGCTCAACAATACCGCAACTACGGGTATAGCTGGAGAGGTTGCTGCAGAAACAAATGTAAATAGCATAGGCGGTAGCTCAAACGCAATGCTCAGAATGAATCGTATTCATTTGAAGAATCAATCCAGTTAAAATGGACCGTAATAAGCTGAATGCGAGCGGATATCACAAAATACCGGATCGGGAACCGACAAATGAAATATGCGGCTAAAGCCAGAGCCGGATATTAAATACTTATTTCAATAAGAAGCAAACCTTATCAAGTCAATTCAGCAGCAAGCAGGATCTTATATTGTATTACCGACCTGGCATGTTTAATTCCGTCATATCGAACAAACGTTACTGTGATGTATTGTAATTTTGACCATAAATAGCAGTGTAAAAGAGACCTACAGCGTTTTTAATGATAAATATGCGGCATCATAAACTACCGTAGCCTGAACAGATTGTCTATTTTTCTGTCGGAGCCGGAATCAAATATCCTTTCGCATAATGGCAGTATGTAAGTACGAAGCAGACAGTGTTACTTAAGTTTGTGTACTAACAACAGTATAATCATGATGTGACTTTTCGCTACCTTACTTTAGAGTCATGGAGTATTACTCGGTCGGTGTAGCGAAGTGTCGCATATTATATTACACGCTTATTGTTGATTAGTTTATGTATGTTTTTCATGATACTTCGCTGTTCCTGTATAACAAAGTTTTTAGTTGTTTGCTTCTGCTTGTTACACTTCACTGCCAGAATTTGTTCATGTAATCATGATCACATCAGATCTTCTGGCGTAAATTTTGAAAAAAGTTCAAATTGAAGGTTGTGAAATCAGTTTATTCCTGCTCAAACAAAAAACTTTTCCCAAACTGATATTAACGGTTCCGTTGGGGCGTCTGATTTTACACTCTAAACTGGTTCTTACGCATTGGATGATTATTGGTTTTTTGTTATGTTTTAATTGTAATATGGTTGGATTTGTGTCATTACTGTAGTATACGCGTTAAATTTTCTAAGCGTGTTATCGTTTGCGGGTGATTTAAATGCTCCAAAACGTTGGTTATCATGATGCCACACCGTGCCCAATCAAACCATACCTACCATGGTGCGACCCGATAGAAAAAACCAACGTCTGTACTGTAATAAAGTTGTCGTAATACATTTCAGCTGTTAATATTCGATATAGAATACTGGAGTTGGAACCGGGTGTCGATTTGCTGTGGGAGCCTAAGCCAGATATTTGGTCGCGCTCTAATACATACGTAAATCTTAGAATCTGTTTAATGTATGGCACCATTTACCAAAACTCGTTCCTTCTTACCACCATGTATTGTTAGATTATGTTGTTCCCGAATCGTATGCTATTTTGTACTGAATATTTAGACGCTTAGGATTATAACTTTGTACATAATTTATTAAAGTAGGAAACATCGAAAGTTTCGCTTAGTCTACATTGTAAAACTTGTTGCTTTTTGTAAAAAATGAATTATAAGTTTAAGTTAAATTTTAAATAAATTAAGTTAAATTTTAAAAATAATGAGCTTGTAGCACAGGGCATTGCGTGCAGTACATGGCCAGATCGCTATCATTTACGGTCCTGAGGTCATTTTTAAATAGAACTCAATTATTGAGACTGACAGTGTGCGGTATGCTTGTGAAACGTAAACGTTTACGTGAATTGAATATGTTGAATTGTTATTTTCGGATATTGATCGAATGGACACTAATAGTGAACATTTTTTGCTTTTTCGATTAAAGATTTTATTTGTTGTTTGCACCAAAAAACAGCTCCTCAAATAAGAGTAAGTACAACCAGGGGTCTGGTTCTGGGTCCGGCAGAAAATAGACCTCCGGCTCTAGTAGAATTTGTGCCAGATTGTCCCAGCAATTCATAAACTGAAATTTTTCATAATTTTACAAACATGATATCGTTCGGTACTGTTGGTGTCAACTTTTGCCACAAATTTTAGAAGATAAATGTCTATTTATTAGACAAACCTAAAACTGAAATTTTTGCGGCCAATGTGAATTTTAGGGCCGTAACAGTAGATTAAGCGTATTCTAAGCCTAAGCGTAAACGTTGCAAAAGCGTATTCCTAAGCCTAACCTAAACAAAAAATGTCTAGAATGTAAGCCTACTCTTTTATAGACCCACCAGAAACCGGTACGGCGTTAAAAAACATGGGCCAAATTTTCTATTTCGGGTATCCGTAAATATATTTTCTGTTTCGGATATCCGAAACTCGATTTTGGGTTTTTGAACCTCAATTTTAGTTTCTTAGGCACTTGTTTTAACTGGTTGCTCTAAAGGAAGTATCGACCCCAGGGTGCAACCGGAATTAATACCGAAACCGAAAAGTCAAAAATACAGAACCGTAGCCAAACCGGATTGCATTTCGAACAATTGCAGCATATCTGTAATGAAAAATTGGGCCCATGTATAGAACAGGGCCGGATCGTTTTCCGGAGGGGCTATAAAAGAGTTTAAGCTTTAGACTAATTTTTTGGCTTAGGCTTAGGAATACGCTCATCCATAGGCTTAGGCCTAGGAATATGCTTATACTACTGTTCCGTACACCTTGTTATACTGGCTAATATTTACTTGCGTTGGCCACCTGAAGTTGATTTGGTTTGTATTCGTCTGATTTAAACCACTTCAACGGAAATTCTATCTGATTTCAACCTACCTTCGAACTACGTATACATGAGAGTTCTTACAGTTGTGGGCTTGCAAAAATTCAGTATGATAAGGAAAAAATTTCATTTCACATCTTGCTGGATACTGTCATAAGCTCGGCCCTTACTTTTAGCTATGTAACAACCAAAACATTCCTAAGTTTAGGCCTCCTCAGCGAAATAAACACAAGTGTATATATACGGTCTAGTGAAAAAGGGTTTCACAGTATTTGCAAGCCCCCCGTCAGAAATTTTTGGAGCTTGGTTAATAGCGGGGCACCATTAAAAGAAACAAACTGCTGTTTGTTCGATTAAGCGCGATTAATTTCAATGTGGTTTTTCCTTGGAACATAAAACGACTCAAGTATATATTGCTCGAGCGAAGGGTGACATAATGTTATCTTTGCCGCAGTGATTTAAATCAGACGGAGACAAACCAAAACAACTCAATTTCAGGTGGCCAACGCAAGTATATATTAGTCGGTAGCAATCTGAATACCCGGACTATTGAGACAGACAAAATAATTTTCCAGGGAAAAATTGTAAGATAGATGAACCTTATTAGTTTGTCACAAAAATTTATGAGTGGACAAATGGAAAGGTATGGGATCCTATCATTTTTTTACAAAAAACTATCTGAGGGGAGAAAATGTGGGTAAGGTAATGACAATATTGGTCGAAATCTTCAGTTTGTAACCCGATATCTGGACATTCGGATACATATTTCTTTCTGGTGTAATTTTCGTTTGTCGCTTACTGGTCGAAAAGGTTTGCCAGGACAAATTTGTTATCATTGCGCGATGCCGAGTGTTGCATTAACTTTACCGAAGATAAGGCGCATTTTGCATGGCTTCAAAAATTCAAGCCCTTTTGTCTGTGCAAAATATATATTTTAACAAATGGCAGAACAAAATTGTTTGATGTTTTTTTCAATCAATTTTAACATTGGCCCATTCAAACGTCTTGTAATGCCTTAGGGCAAAAATTCTAACAAAAAATCAGGGTACATTAAACTTATGCCGGGCCATAGGTCGTGGTAATCGGTGTTTGTTTCCGTTTCCGCGGGCCCGTAGTAAAACGGGTTGAGGGCAAGGGACGGCTCAGAGCAATCCATGGAAGAATTTTGGCTCCCCGCTTAGATAATTTTTAAACTTGCAAGTCAACAAAAACCTTTATATGCACCTCCTGAAAATTTTTTATCCACATAGCAAGGTGAGCTGGCTACGGGCTTGCGTTTCCGGTGTAGAAATACCAAAAATTCGGTTTTTATGCTCAAAATTATTTAAAAATCACGTACTTATAAATCTTGCAATTTTTCATTACAAATATGCTGCAGTTGTTCGATATGAAATAAAAACAGAATTCATCCACAATCTTAAAAACTTCGGTGCATTGCCTCAATTGTTTTGTCAGAAAAATAAAACATCTTTGAAACGTTTATATTTCAATATCTGCTTTCTGTTTCCGCTTCCGTTAAAATTTTGATCACTATTCGTTTTCGTTCCGTTATTTTTACTACCCGTTTCCTGCCCATATATATATACTTCAATGTCAACGCTGCAAGAGCAGTTTTGATGTGTTGCTATCCAGCATTTTACAATATTGTTTAAACATTGTGCAGGCTACGTTTCACAAAGTTAAGATAATTGCGTTGCGTTTCTTGAATGCTCTCTGGATGTGCTATCTGCCTGGAAATTTTTGTGAAATTTTTGTTAATTGTGCACAGAAACGTCGAAGTGTTGTCTAATGTTTTTGATAATGTTTTCGTCACGCAAAATTGAAAAATTTCTTAGCATTTCATCATTAAAGAGTACTTTGACAGGGAAAGCACCCTTCCAGAGTCGTTTCTATATGTGCCACTTTGCATTAGTATTAGGGCCCGTGTTACTTTAAGGAGCGTCCAGGTTACTGGTGGCTCTATAAAATAGCAGGTTAGATTCTAGATTGCATTTTTTGCTTAGGCTTAGGCATAGGCTTCGGCTAAGGCTTAGGAATTCATTTTTGGAACGCTTAGGCTAGGCTTAGGCTTTGGAATACGTTTAATCTACTGTTATGCCCCTTAAGGTAACATTGGCCTGTATTAGTACTATTCAAGAGTTAAAATTGTATGTTGAAACTTTTTTACAAATTGTACCTACTTCATAAACATTTTTAGAAGGATCGTTTGTTTATTTACAAGCAAATGTGCTAGGATCGACTTTTAAAATTAATTTTGTTCAGGTGCTGCTATTCGGAACGGTCAACTAGACAATGCTGTAAACAGACCTGTACCCAACGGGGGTTGCAGTGGGTGTGTCCCACTTTCCGGAAAAATTTTGGCGTAACCCCATCTCCTTCCGAAATCCTGGTAATGCCTATAGGTAGAAATCGTTGTATAAACAGAATGAAAACATTCTTTCGATTGTTTTTTTCTTGCCTTTATAAATTGCAAACAAAATTGCTTAAGTTAAATAGAAAAATTACATTATCATCTTTTCACATTCGTTTTGTTTGCGCAACTCTAGCATATACACAAAAGATTGCATTTCAAAATTATCAGCCTGAGTTGCTCGCTATAAATCTTCAATGGTGTTGCCGTAAAGTTCAGCTGTTTATAACTTCAATATTGAGCAAAAATAGCAATTGTAATCCATTTTTTAGTTTCAACTTGATTGCAAAATGTTTGGGTGAACTATAAAATTTGAAAATAAAACCGACTAAAATGAATATGATCAATTCAAGGCTTTGTCCTTACTGTGATTGCATTTTGGGCTCATGTTAACCTCGCTGCTGTCTGTCCCAAAATCCCAAGATGTATCACAAAAATTTTACGTGTGTTCGAAGGCGGGATTTTGAAATTTCGGGATATGGTCGAAGGTGAGATTTTGGGATTTAGGATATGGTCGAAGGTGGGATTTTGGGATTTCGGAATATGGCCGAAACGGGGAATTTGTGATTATGGGATTTCGGGAGTTGGTCAAAAGTGGGATGCTGCTAAAGCCTAAGCCTAAACCTAAGCCTAAGCATAATTCTAATCCTAAGCCTAAGACTTTTGCAAGGGTCATTTAAGATCTATCTGTGTTTAAATCAAAGCGTATTGCTAAAACCTCAGGCTGAGCCTAAGCCTAAGCCTAGACCATTTACGGTCCACTGTATGCTTAAACCAAATCCTACTCCTATAGTCTAAGCCCATGCCTAAACCTAAGCCTAAGTCTTGGCCGATGAAACCAAAGACTTAGTCCAAGGGTCATTTAGGGTCTATGTTTTAACCAAAGCCTATTCCCAAAGCCTCAACCTAATCCTGTGGCTATACTTGTACCTGCGGTCTAGCCCAAGGGTCATTTAAGATCTAACTTATGTTTAAACCAAAGCCTATTCCTAAAACTTCAGCCTATGAAACCAAAGCCTAAGCCTGTGTCATTCACGGTCTCATATATGCTTGCTTTAAACCAAAGAATACTCCTAAACTCTAAGCCTAAACTTAAGCCCAAGGATATGCCTAAGCCTAAGCCTAAGCGTGAGCCTAAGCCTAATCCTAAATCTGAGACTTAACCCAATGGTCATTAAAGATCTATGTTTAAACCAAAGCCTACCTATTCCTAAAGCCTCAGGCTAAGTCTAAAACTAAACTTACGCCTGAGCCTAAAGCAAGGCTAAACCTAAGCTTAGCTTAAACCTAAGCCTAAGTTTAAGACATAGCCAAGTCAAGGCCTAAGCATAAGTCTAAGGTACTTCTAAAGTGTAAACAAAAGCTATATTTTTTAGATCGGACGGCAGGTCTGTGAAACGGCAGTATAGTACACACGGGCCGCATTTGTTTATAAAAAAATCAAATTTCCGCATTCCAGTCATTAAAAAAACTAATAACGTTAATAATATACTGATGAATTTCTTACAAAACCATTCGGCAACAATTGCATGTATGCGAAGCTTGTGAAAGTTGGGAATAAACTTTTTACTTTCAAAAATATTCTGAAATCAAACAAACTCACCGAAAAAAATACATCTCATTTCATGAAACACGTTCAACTGTATTAACACTGTGACAGCTGCCAATTTATGCCTATTACTGTTCGTTCAGTATTATGGTCAATAGTCTTCGTCCAAATCAAGCCTACATTTTAAGCGAAACCTGAGCCAAATGCTAAGCCGAACACTAAGACTTTAGCCTGAGCCTATTTTACTGCAATTAAGCGATAAATACGACTTGTTTTTGTCAAACGGTTCTTTGTTCAAATTCGTTATTTGGTTGTAAATTGATATTTGTTTCCTGCAACAGTTAAACGACACTAAACGAAGAATCAACTTTACAAATATAAGTTGTCAATATGGCTGCTATGCTACTGATTACATTTGTGTTTGCAACAGCGCTTCTACTTTCGTACTACATTCAACGCTCGGTTGTACGTCTGCGTTCGCTACCACCTGGTCCAATTGGTTATCCAATATTTGGAAGTTTTCTGCAATTTAAAACTGGAAAACTGTCTGATTATTTGAATAAATTATCTGACCGCTATGGCGATATTATAAGCGTTCGTTTGGGTTCAAAATTAGTTGTTTTTCTTAATTCGAATGATGTGATTCGTGAAGCGTTTACTGAGAACGGTGATGTATTTGGAGGCCGTCCTCATGATCAGCTGAT
This sequence comes from Enoplolaimus lenunculus, assembly GCA_030248215.1. Lineage (NCBI taxonomy): Eukaryota > Metazoa > Nematoda > Enoplea > Enoplida > Thoracostomopsidae > Enoplolaimus > Enoplolaimus lenunculus. The sequence goes on along the minus strand of JASANG010003345.1, from coordinate 351,420 downwards.
GCTTCCTCGACGCGCAATAGGGAAAGGTACAGCGAAGGTATTGTCTGAGAATGGGAGGGCTCAAAGCGGCCGTTGGCATCATTCAATGGTGTCCAAAAATTAATTTCTGTTTATATACGTTGGACATTCGTTGTATCCGTGAGATGAAACGTATGAAAACGATGCTATTACTAGTATGCCTTTGTAGGTTCGGGCATGTATGTACTAGGGGATACAGCTACCCCCTACCCTGGGTTTCCTAAGCAATTTTTAGTTTCTCTATATCAGACTCCACTTGCACATCTCCATCCAATATCTCAGGCAGCATCGTGCACCCGTATTCGCGTTTTTTATCCTGCAATATTCATTATATAAATGTTATGGTATTGCATATTTTATTATAAACGAATTTTTTTGCTTATAGGAGTCGTATGGAGCGAAGGCGAAACATGGAAATTTATGCGTCGCTATACCGTTTCGGCTATGCGCGATTATGGCATGGGCAAATTGAGTATCGAGGGTAAAGCGCAACTTGAACTCATTCATCTTGCGAACGAACTAAGTCGCTCGAGCGCGCAGCGTCCATTGAATGCAAATTCACTGTTGTCGATAGCTGTATCGAATATTACGTGTAATATTATTTTTGGAGACAGATTTGACTACGATAATCCGAGATTCAAACAGCTCATTGATATGTTTAACAACGAACTCTTCGCCAAAAGAATTGTCGAAACTGCACTAAACTTTTTGCCGTGGCTACGCTTTCTGCCATCATATGCAAAAATACAAAAGAACCGAACCTATGAACTCGAACAATCATGGCAATTTATTCGAGGTATTGCGTAGGAATTTTTACGACAATTTGTCGCCTGACAAATTGCCGTTGCAACAATGTCAAGGCCTATTCGCTTACAGGCTTAAGCGCAATCCTAAGTGTCAGCCTATTAGCCTAATCCTAACCTTAAGCCTAAGCCTAATCCTGAGCAAAAAATGTAATCTAGAATCTAAACATACTCTTTTAATATAGACCCACCAGAAACCTGCACTGCAAAAAATGGTGAGTCAAATTGACTCCCTCCGAAATAGGCTCTACGGGACTACACAAACTGAGTCAAAATTCGACTCCATCAGAGTCAAACGTGCAATTTAGCGAGTCAAATTTGATTCTATTGGAGTCGAATTTGGCTCAGTTTGTGTAGTCCCGTAGAGCCTATTTCGGAGAGAGTCAATTTGACTCATCGTTTTTTGCAGTGTGGACGCCTCTTAAAGTATCATGGGCCAGCGTAATGATTGGCGACGCATTATCAAGTTAACATGAGTTCACATCAGAGTTGCACGCAAGCCGCGTATCTCTGTGTCAAACGACAAACACATTTAGGTTTAGCTATATTAGCATGGTGTTGCGTTGTTTTGCTTGCATATATTGGAATAACGGTTTGCTTTTTCATGCATCAGGGTGTAACCAATGTTCTGCATTTGACTCTCAGGCAGAGGAAATCAACTTCCGTACCCGGTAGAATTTTTGCCAGAGGTTTTGACAATTTTAGTCGTTACAAATTTTAATACTTTAGAAAAGGTGTGCCGTGTTGTAGGCTACTTTGTGTCTTTATCTTCGAAAATTTTTTGAACTTTGAATAATGAACATTTCTTAAAGAGACGCTTAAAAAGTATACTTTGACAACACTGTGAGAAATTTGTGCTTTATTTAAATTGCGTTCGTCGCACTGCGAACTCTGGTCCAGGTTTCGGCAAAACTTGCTGACAATCGTCAACGGTATTTTTCTCCTCGGGTTGCTCAATTCCAGTTACTCACTGCAGTGACCCGACTAATAAGGGAGTAATATGAGGGGGGCCACATTTTGAGTCCCAATTAATAGGAGTTGTATCGCTAAGAGCCCGTAAGCGGATAAAGTCTCTGAACCCTAATTAGAGTCCATAAATTTCAATTATCCCTAATTGCAGTGCATAAATGACTCCTGGACAAAATAAGGTTGAGTTCGAAACTTTAAAGCGTACTTAAGTTTTGAAAGTACGTTCCTAAGTATAGCCTTGCATTATCGCTCAAGCTGTTTACACAAAGCAAATAAATTTTTATTTCAACAGATAGTTGCAATACCGAATATATTAGAAACGAAAGGTGACGGGGCATGGGTTAAAAATAAATAACAGTCCGTAACCGAATAACAATTTTGTTTTACTAGAAAAACTTGCTCAGCAATTGAGCAGCATAGAATATGCTTCATATTCCTATTAAAAGGATAGTAACTAGACCAGCACATTCGTTCGATGTAAACCTGGAAAAATATTAAGAAACAATGGCGTCCAAAATCATGTTGACTATTAATGCTTCTGAAACATATTGCGAAGAGCAAATCTATTTTTATGTTGAAAGTTTTTGGCAGATTTACTAGGCATTTTAAGAAATTTCTTAGATAATGGCAGGGTTACAGAGAAATGGCTGAAGTATAGCGATCTTTGCTTTTGCCAGATGTATCGATGCTGCCAGAATACGGTGAGAATTTTGAGCCTCTAGTCGTGACTATGCAGTGAAACAAATAACTCGGTAGACCTGTAAACTCGCCTTGTTTGAGAAAGTATCTAAAACAAAATTGGTCATCAATACTCTAACTCACCAATTATGTCGCCATACAGTGTTCTTATGAAATTCAATTAACTATGTTAATAGAGAGCCAAAGGTGAGTTTAGTACGTTCTTGTAAAAAACTTCAATACACATTTTAAGCAAAACATTTACAAAAAGAAAATTACAGAAATTTTGCTATCCGCAATATGTTTCAGAAGAATTAATAGTCAACATGATTTTGGACGCCATTGTTTCTTAATATTTTTCCAGGTTTACATCGAACGAATGTGCTGGTCTAGTTACTATCCTTTTAATAGGAATATGAAGCATATTCTATGCTGCTCAAGTGCTGAGCAATTTTTTCTAGTTTGAACCGCTTTACCAAGCTGCTGATTAATCCATCAATCTGAACAATGAAAACGTTGGGGTAAAACTAATCGTTGGGGTGAAACCAACCGTTGGGGTGAAACCAACCGGTGGGGTGAAACCAACGGTTGGGGTGAAACTAACCGTTGGGGTGAAACCAACCATTGGGGGGAAACCAACCGTCGGGGGGAAACCAACTGTTGGGGTGAAACCAACCGTTGTGGTGAAACCAACCGTCGGGGGGAAACCAACCGTTGGGGTGAAACCAACCGTTGTGGTGAAACCAACCGTTGGGGTGAAACCAACCGTTGGGGTGAAATCAACCGTTGGGATGAAACCAACCGTGCGGGTGAAACCAACCGCTGGGGTGAAACTAACCGTTGGGGTGAAACCAACCATTGGGGTGAAACCAACCGTTGGGGTGAAACTAACCGTTGGGGTGAAACCAACCGTTGAGGTGAAACCAACGGTTGGGGTGAAACCAATCGTTGGGGTGAAACCAACCGTTGGGGTGAAACCAACCGTTGGGGTGAAACCGACTTTTGGGTTGAAACCAACCGTTGGGGTGAAACCGACTGTTGGGGTGAAAACGACTGTTGGGGTGAAACCAACCGTTGGGGTGAAACCGACTGTTGTGGTGAAACCAACCGTTGGGGTAAAACCGACTGTTGCGGTGAAACCAACCGCTGGGCTGAAACCAACCGTTGGGGTGAAATCAACCGTTGGGGTGAAACCAACCGTGCGGGTGAAGCCAACCGTTGGGTGAAACCAACCGCTGGGGTAAAACTAATCGTTGGGGTGAATCCAACCGTTGGGGTGAAACCAACCGTTGGGGTGAAACCAACCGTTGGGGTGAAACCACTCGTTGGGGTGAAACCACTCGTTGGGGTGAAACCATTCGTTGGGGTGAAACCAACCGTTGGGGTGAAACCAACCGTTGGGGTGAAACCAACCGTTGGGGTGAAACCGACAGTTGGGGTGAAACCAACCGATGGGGTGAAACCGACTGTTGGGGTGAAACCAACCGTTGGGGTGAAACCGACTGTTGGGGTGAAACCAACCGTTAGGGTGAAACCGACTGTTGGGGTGAAACCAACCGTTGGGGTGAAACCGACTGTTGGGGTGAAACCAACCGTTGGGGTGAAACCAACCGTTGGGGTGAAACCAACCGTTGGGGTGAAACCAACCGTTGGGGTGAAACCAACCGTTGGGGTGAAACCAACCATTGGGGTGAAACCAACCGTTGGGTTGAAACCAACTGTTGGGGTGAAACCAACCGTTGGGCTGAAACTAACCGTTGGGGTGAAACAACCGACTGTTGGGGTGAAACCGACTGTTGGGTGAAACCAACCGTTGGGGTGAAACCGACAGTTGGGGTGAAACCAACCGTTGGGGTGAAACCGACTGTTGGGGTGAAACCAACCGTTGGGGTGAAACCGACTGTTGGGGTGAAAGCAACCGTTGGGGTGAAACCGGCTGTTGGGATGAAACCAACCGTTGGGGTGAAACCGACAGTTGGGGTGAAACCAACCGTTGGGAAGAAACCAACCACAAGCTCTATAAACTGGTGAAAGTTATAACCGTAAAATTACATAGCTAACGGGAAAAAAGTGCTGAACCAAAATGGAAAATTTCGTGCACTTTCTGTAACGAGTTTTTTGACCGTAACTACTGAAGTCCACGCTCTTTTGGCAAATCCTTTGGCACAGATATTCCCGACAGACCATTATACCAGTGTACAAAATTTAAACGAAATAGGTCTGCTATTACTTGAGTACCAACATGCAAACACGCACTTGAGAAGCGCGAACCATATATATGAACACTATCATGTTCATATGATTATCAACAATATACACTGCAATGGAATATTTAACAAATTTTTAATGACCACAAAAAATAAGGATGGGTTAGGCGCGCGCCTGGTGAAGAAATTGTTCCCGTCTACACCTCGTGTTCGTATCACAAGTTACTGGTCGGCGAGTTGTCGAGTGACGAATTGTTGTGATGCTATTGTTTGTTGGTGTTTTCTTAAAAAGCAGACACTTTGACAATTTGTAAATCGATAACGTGCACACCTACTAACTAGTAGTCGTGTGCTAGCTGTCTATGTTTTCCATTTTTTCGCAAGTCTGTTTCCCAGTTTTCCCACAACCAAATAACTCAACCCTACACATGTGCACCCTTATCAAAATGGGGTAAGGCCTGGTGACATGCATGTAAATGCGTCAGCTCAATTTTATATTCGAGTAGAATAATTCTTCATTAATTGCTCTGGCACCTAGTGTAGTTATCCGAATAGGAAGGGCTGACTGATATTTTTTCACCTTTCCTGCGGTCACCTCCCTTGTTATTTACCCGAATACGAGAGACTGAGATTTTTGCGCCTTTAGAGATCACATTGTTTGTTATTCGGTTCCGGACTGTTATTTCTTTTTTAATCCATCTCTAGTTTTACTTGAATCCCGCACGTTTTATGCCAGCCATTTTCTATCGTTTAAAACTTCATTATTTTAATTATATTCTGCCAAGGCTTCGCCGCACTCTACTGCACTAAAAGTATTAACATTTTTACTTTGAGTAATGAATCAAATACACTGCATGAAATTGTAATTCTGTCCAGGCGAGCAGTTATGCACTCTGGTCGTTGCGATTGCTTGTTTATGGAATAAAATCTACTAGCACAGTGAAGACGGTCCGGCTAAAGCTATTAGGGGAAGTCTATATTTTACAATTGAATTCGTTTATTTCGTTCATACCATGGAGTTAAATTTTAGAGCTAATGGAAGAACATAAGCAGTCCCGAACGCCTGGTGCTCCGCCACGCGACTTTCTTGAATCGATGATGGACGAAACGGAGAGCGACAGAGACACAGCGCATCTGTTTGGTATATAATTAACTTCCATTTGTAGGTTTTAGTTCGGCAGGTATGATGGCGCCCCCTTATCGCCCCGTAGTTGCGATCCTGATGTTGTGATGCGATTTGCTACGTTGCTGTAAAATTCTCTGTGTCGATTTCTTTCAAAAAAACTTCACGATACCTTCAGTGCCAAAATTTTTTTATCTTGTATACCAAAAAACCTTAGCGACACCTTCGGTGCTACAATTTTATTAATTGCATATATATTATGCCCGTTCCCCGTGGGAAATTTCTAAATCAACCACTGGAGACAAGAACGGATTATTTGAGATTAATTTGAAATATTTCAATAAATTCTATTTCTTTTGCGATTCCTCTTCTTCATTGATGGAGGCTTTGTTAAAGTTCCAATTTTTAGTTTTCCTTCTGTTTAAAAATCAATTTTGTGTATTATAATTTTTCAGATCAGCATTTGATATATACTATAAATCAATTGTTTCTTGCCGGAACGGATACAACTGCAACAACAATGGAGTGGGTTATTTGGTTTTTGCTGAAGTTCCCTGAATACCAAGATCGATTATATGACGAAATTGTTGACGCGTTTGGAACGCATGATCCATTGGTTTACGACGTAACGATTTTAACTTTTGTTACTGTTACGTTTTTATTTTATGGACGTGTACCCCAAACGCCTAAACTAGGTTTTGGATTAGGTTTAGGCCCTGGACTGGGCGCTGTCAGTTGTGCGCAAGGCTCGCAGCTGCATAACTGAATTATTAAGCACTGATTTGTATTTTCGTTGAAGGCTACAGAGGTAAGTCGTATACACACGCGTACTGTATACTATACAGCCAATACTAAGAGTAATCATAAGGTTGTGGCCACCCCACCGTCCGCAATGTTTTGTATACAGCTGATTCATAGAAGCAGAAATGAAAAAATTATAAAATTCACACCAAAGTGTTACAGAAATATAAAGACCCCGTCTCCCACCCGTCTCAATACAACGTAGAACCGCCAGTGATTACGTTGTCTAGATTCATACGCGAACAGATGTATCCCGTCTCCCTAACCGTTTCAAGGGCTGCTTGTTACACGTAGTCATTCTCAGCACAGAGAAATTAATATTTCACGTTGTTGAGGTTAGCAATCAAAGGTTACACTAATAAATGCAGGTATTATTTCGGCGTTCTTGAGTTGTGATGAAAATCATTCAAACGACTCATGCAGGAAGGTTTCGTGCGGTGAAACTATTACTAAGAGGAACAGTCATATTTAAAATTGCTCCGTTACTACTAACGTTTATTTTATCAAGAATTCATGCTAACACTGGCCATTAAAGTGCAACTTGCGAAGAGTTGCATGACGCCAAAGTATGGCATGTGTTGCGCTTACCAATTATTCCACCACGTTTATGAGCAATTAGTGGACGGTTTGAACACATCAACTTTGTAAAATAAAAACAGAGCAACTCTGAAATTTGAATAATTTAATAAATCCCTAACTTTACCGCTTTGCTCTCCCCATAACGGAAAAGGGATTGGCCGAATAGGCAACGAGCGTTGTGTACGTTCTTTTGTATGTGGTATGTCTTCAGTGGTTTAGTCCTTTTTATATACGGAATCTTCATTCCGTATTTTACTAATTCGTCGCAAAGACAAGTGGAAACATGAGACTAAACGAAATCAAACTAGTTCCTTTTTCGGCATGTTGTTTTTTGGCCATGAGTAATAAGTTGCTTTAGTGTAGTAAAACAAATTTTTATTAGATCTTAAAATTTCTTTATCAAGTTCCCTATGGTAAGACATTCCAAATGCTGGTATATCATAATTTTCTAGCCAGTGCTCTTTAGTGTTCATGTGTCAAACTGATCATTAAAGGATTGGAATGTGCATGTCTCGTCTCCATAACCATTTCAAGGGCTGCTTGTTACAAGCAAATATTGTTTGGTTTATTGAAAATCGTCATAAATGCAGTAGGACAAAAATTTGGCAAACTCAGCCAACTGATATCTAATTTTGTGCATTATTATTAGAAATTGTTTACAAAGCAAATGTAGTCTGACAAATTAATAAAACATCCGCCAGAACTTTATCCGTTTTAATTGAACTCTACTCCAACGTTGCATAGTACAGTATGCAAATTTCGTCAAAGTTATTGTACATTCCCTCGTCAATTAAGGTTTAGGCTTATAGCTTAAACTTATTCAAGTGTTTTCCGAAACTTAACACTGTGCCTAAGCCTGAGCCTAAGACAAAACCAGTGGAATACGCTGTACAAGAGCTCCATTTTTATATTCATTTCAGCAGCGTCGCAGAGTTCCTCATCTTGAGTCATTCATTATGGAAGTTCAACGAATGAGTAGTATTGCACCACTCTCTTTACCGCATGCAACCACTAAAGCAGTACAACTCAGGTAAAGTTATACATTTGTTTAACTAGTAAACGTTTAAACTTTGCTAATCCGCGGCTTGTTAAATTGAGGTTAAAAATGGACTGAATAAGTAAAAGTCTCGAGAAAATAGAGTAATAGACCATCTATGATATACTACTCGCGATACAGCAAAAAACGTCTGGGTCTGCTTGTAAGGCCCGGCATCGTTTAAACACTTTATTACGAGAGCGCTATAGTGTATGGTACTCATGAACGGAGACGTAAAGATATATCTTATAGCATCGCAAACATACATAACAACAACACAAACACATTATTTCTTTTGGTTCATTTTTTAGCTTTTGTCCGACTCCAACACGCTAGTTACAGCCCTGTTTTGTATACTGATTTTTACGCGGTGGTTAGACGAATTTTTACATTAGAGCGAGTATTATATTAACATGGATGATCCGTAAATGCATTGAAATATGGAAATCAACATAGAATTTGCCGAAGTGCAGTTAACTTTTGTTAATTGATATTTTCATAGAGCAGGTGGCGACGGGATTTTCATGTTACCCGTTGATGTATGTAGAAAAAATTTCAAAAGCCTGGGCGGGATGGAGCGACCGCAAATTTCCTCACTACCTTCTCTTTAACCAGACAGTTATAGAACCGCTTTATGATCTTTATTTTGAAAATTTATGTACATTATATTTTGTCATGATCGAGCTGATTAAGTGATACCTAAATTTGAAGTTTGATGAATGTGATTTAAGGCGTCTTGATACGATGTCGGGACTAAAAATTTTTGCTTGAAAGTTAACTTTTTGTGCACCAGAGAATATAGTTTGCGCAGTTGATTTACAATGGCGTTGCTATTACAACTTTACTATCCGTCCATTAGTTCACAAATTCTGGCGTAACATCTTGCTTAAATAGTACAAAATGCCTTTCACGTTAGTTGTTTGCAAAATATCGGAGTCCGAGAAGCTCATATTTAATTTAGTTTTAATCAACACTCAACGACCAAATAAGCGTGTATGCGCATAATGAACTTGACTTAAAGATATGAGGGCGATAGTTTTGTTTCAGGGGATATGAACTTCCCGAACGAACTGTGGTGTATGCAAACATAGCACGGGTTCATTATGATCCCAAAAAGTGGTCAGACCCATTTGAGTTCAAACCAGCGAGATTTCTATACGAAGATGGGAGCGTAAATAGCCGAATTCCTAGTTTTATGCCGTTCAGTGCAGGTAATTACCGTAATTTAATGTTTGACTTCTTTGCTCACATGAGTTGAAGAGTTCGGCGCATAACAAATGTTTTCTGCAACAAATTCAATTATACCTCGGTCATTTTTTCAGCAGATGTCTACAGCTGACTTTCTTTTGATAAGTGATCAAAAGAATATGTGATTTTAGTATCCTTCGCTTGAACATTAAGAAGGTATTTGTAGCCGTTTTCAGTCAGTAGCTTATAGAAAAGATGTTATTCAGTTTTCCGGAAGATTCAGTTCAATACCTGATAATCTTGCAACCAAAAGATTTATAAAACGCGTAAGTCTGGTTTAAACTTACATCATTTTAGGTAAACGTATTTGTCTTGGCGAAGGACTGGCTCGCGTCGAATTGTTCCATTTTACCGGAGGATTAATACGGCTATTTCGGTTTCACAATCCTAAAGGAGTGAAAAGTCCACCGGAAGGCAGGCGTGTTGGTCTCTTGGTGCATCCAGCTGCTTACGAATTTTACGTTACTCGAAGATAAATTCAACGATTAGTTTAATTCAATATAGAAATATTCAAGAGACCTTCAAAAGAGTTAATTGGAATAAATAACCACTGTAAAAAATATTTTTCCAACCGTTTTTAGCCAATGGGTTTCATGATTCATTCCTAACCCAGTGAGACAGCTAGAATATCTGACTATTACTATGATGTCCCATTAGTTGCTGGTTATAACCGAAGTAATAAATAGCTTTAATCAGTGAACCGGACGTGGTTAGCATGAAAAACGGGGTAGAGCGCATAACATTATTTTAATACCTGGAGATGCCGACGGATGACAAGGTTTATAATACCGGTGATAATGTCTTTCAGGATGAACAATTTTGAGTTGTCCTATTTATGATTCATTGTGCAATTAATTTGCAATATTAGTCTACATTTCAACCAGCTGTTTTAAAATCTGTTGATTCACATTTCTAATATTTTATAATGGGTCATCCACGTTATACTGTCTACGCTATTGTAAAAAATTGTCCCCACGTACGAGCCCCTAAGTCTGTAATTTTATTGTTTCCAAATTACATGTCCAAATGTCACTCCTGTCCTGTGTATACCCTGCTGACAACTCGTACTCTCTCTAAACGACCTATGCTTGGTCACGTTGCCGTCCATATCCATGCTAAATTGTCAATACGTTATTTAAAGGACAACTGTTTTGTCCAGAGTCTGTCAGAAGGGACTCAGCATATTTCATAACACAAAGTTTGTCGGAAGGAGCTTTGCTTTGCAATTACACAGGGTCTGTTCGAAGGAACTCGTATTGTCAGAGACTGTGTCCAGACAGTGTCTACATAGTCTTTAGTCCCTTCGAAGGACCTGCTTTCTAAACCCACTATCTAGTTACACCTTCTGTGAAGTCCTTATAGCTTAAGGACATTGTCGTTTTGTCCCGCCCTTAAAACCAGGTGTGTGGACAATTTTTTACAGTAGCGTAGACAGTATTACGTGGATGACCCATAATGTAACAGAACTTGAAATAAGTTCATTTTTATGCTAAACTAAATAGAGTCACGTTTTGTTTCGGCGACTGTATATTTCAAATATTTTTACAGCCGTTCATTTTGTGTTCACTCGTGTTTTATACACTATTATTTGAGAAAATATGCGGATATATATTATTACGGCTACGACGAACGAATACTTCTGCAGACGGATCTGGTTTTCATACAGATGTTCGACGGATGTGGGTGCACCAAACATAAGCTAACTTGTCTGAGAACCAAAACCTAATGGTATTGCTGTCAAATCTCACCCCCGTGACAGTCATTTTTCAAATTTTCGGCTCCCGGGGAGAAGTTGTACAAAAGTGACTTTTTGCCTTAGGATCAGCAAACTTATTCATGTATTAAAGTATGAAATTAGGCCATACAAAAATACCTTTAACTAACAAAGTATTAGTCGAAGCACCAATGTGTTGGTAATTTTCAAATTCCGTGCGACGAGATGCCTGGAATGGTTTGTATATTGGGGCTCTATCTTGTAAAAGCTGTTGTTACAAAATTTGACGTTAGGATCGCAAGCGGTCCTGTGTGTAACAATTATAATTTATAAAGTACTCTAAAATACATGCGATTTTCAAACTATCGATTGGAGGTCAGAACTGATATAAAAGCAACTTCGTGCTGCTGCATCGTTTTAACACAGTTTGAATTTCTAAATGTGACAAAACACATTTGCCTGTATTAATACTGAAAGCCGTTAAAAGATAGGATGAAAGAAAGTGCTTCTGCTGCCGCTATTGTTTCAAACAAATATGAATCTTCTGCAATCAAACTTTCACCAATTGCTTTCAAAATAATAAATCTCTATTATTTATGCTAGTCAAAACAAATTCACGACTTCTGCCAGGTTTGCTGATGCTTTGACCAATATGCAGCTGAGATTCAAATTATTTGCGGTTCTAAAATTATTTTGAAAATTGGTGTTATTTTCAAATACTATCGAGGTTTAAAACGTAATACTTAAAGTTCAAATATCTAATATTTACATGCTTATTTTGATTTTTAGCTAACTTCTTCTGACGAAATCAACAGCGTCTTTGTCCAAATCTACTTCTACGTCGTCGTTTGCTTATGCCTTTAATGAGAACAAACCAAGAGTGATCTGAAAATAATACTTTGACAAGTTATTTTGTCAATTGAAGGATGTCAATTTTAACGAGAGTATTAAATTATGTCAAAGGAATGTGTTTTAACACGAATTGTCACAAGTTTTGTGCACTTAAAAGAGTTAATTGTTGTGAATTGTAATGGATCAGCCGAGTTAAAACACCTGCGCTAGTGTAAAAAGTTTTCCAACTACCTCGTTTGACAGTGCATATAAAACCACATTCTGCTTTGCGATGTGAGACAACTCCAGCAGTGTAGTTAGATAGTGGTAAATGTCCTTACTCTTTACGAAGGGAGAGACGACAATACATATGTGTTTCCAGGGCTTCAGGACACTCAAAACATAATTTATTGCGGGGTTCACGTTATAACAGGGGCAGCTAGGGACACGTTTTGTCCCTATTAGCAGGGTGCAACCGGAATTCCGGTTCCGGTAGGGAAATACGGCATTTTTCACTATCCGGTCCGGTAAAAAATCCGGTATTTTTTCACCGGATTTTCCGGTATTTTCAGTATTGAAAATTTTTTCTCATTTGAAAATTTAAGAAAAATTGGCATATTATTCTAATTTATTTATCTAAAATTGTTCGAGTGTGTATGGGCAAAATTTTCAATTTGTGCCAAACTCCATAATTTATCATATGTTTCCACCTACTGAATTTGTTTCAGGATCTTGGCATTCTAAATAGTGTATTTACAGCATTAAAAGCGATAAAATAGCGCTTAAATTTAATTAACAAGACTTGCATCATAATTTACATTAGATACAAAAATTACGTATGGTTTTCCGCTCCGTTCGCTTGCGATGTTTTTCAGTGTGAACGTGAAGTCATGTTTCTGTAAACCAGCCATTCTCAAGTAATGGTTAAGTTCATGCTCAAAGTACTAAAGATTTAGTGAAATGGCTTGCCAACGTATATGAAGTTGCACAGTTGTATAAACCGTGCAACATGGTAAATTTTGTAAATTGAGAGATAGATAAATTCCAGCGCTAAAGTTTTAGACAACACACTTTTAATATACCTATATGTATTAATATTGTTCATGTTGTAAAGTTTTTGTTCGGCATTATTTTCAGAAACCTAAAGCACAGGATACATATTGTTTACAGGCTGACGGCTAGAAATTGAAATGCAAATACTCGCCAAGAAACGACATAGCTAGGTGCAAAGGTACGCTGTCGGTGAGAATCGGTGTGACATAAAGTGCACGCTGGGGCTTCACGCAACAGCCAGGGCGCATCATGTTGTACTTAAGAATCGCTATAGTTACCTGAAAAGTGATAGGGCTATAATCAGGGGAACAAAGCTTATCAACGAAAACAACTTTTTAAACTATCACGTCATAGCAGTTTAAAATTATGTGAATGTACCGGTCAAAAACGGGGATTTCTGATTGATCCGAAGGCGGGTATGGTCTACTTTCTGGTCGATCCTGGAACAGTTTTAACACAAGTTTCCGCACTGCTATGGCTGGGTTTATACAACACGGTTTCTCCGTTTACTAGCGGCGAACAAGTAATTAACACAAAATACTGAACATAAGCCCGTTAGACCCGTTTATAACAATTTACTGATTTTCCCTAGTTTTGATTCTTGTAGCTTCTGAACGAGGGCCATGCGACCGAAAACCTTTACGACAAGTTTCGGGAAAATGCAATGCATACTCGAAAAATAGGCAAATTCCGTCAAACACCGCTTACGGGACCTCCGTCAAGGCAGAAATTATGTATTCCGAGTATGAAAATACTGCTATGTTTTACGTGTAAACCAAAAATCGTCCAAGCACCAGTACTAGCTAAGCTATCGCAAAACTGTAAGAATATTCTAGAATCACCGTAATCATAACACAAACAGAATCATGGCAAATAGACAAAAATGGGGGCAGAATTAGCAGGAATGGAGGTGCGAAATGGAATGAGCACCTGAAAAATAGATCACAAGAAATATGTCATGTTGGAATTGGCACAAGAGGGTCAAAAAGGGAAGAATTTGCAGAAATCGGATAGCGCATTGAACTGAGCGCGTAGAGTTTGGTAGGAAAATATGGTTTTGGTACCTGAAAACAATATGAAATATAGGTAATAATGCACGTCAATGACATAAGTGAAATTAGCTGAGAACAAGACTGAGACGGGAGGGGGTTTGTACACCAAGATAAACGACATAGCTAGTTGTTTGAGGAATTCCGAGAGCACACACTGAGGCCAAACCCGACAACATTTTTAGAAGCACTTCACAATTTGTCAACTATAAATTGATTAATAACTACAGGTCATGATTAGCTCAGAGATTGACTGTTACATTCAAAACAACTGTTCTTGGAGCAAGTTGCCAAAAAACATTAAACAGGTTGTTAAAGCTTTGTATATATTGGAAATAGACCGCTGGTAAAGCTAAGTTTAGCAAATTGGAAATTGAGCGTAGCCTATACAATTACGTACGCAGGTAAGTACCTATTACGGTTTAATATTTTGTGAAGTATAGCAGTTTTTATTAAATAGCAAATAATAGCAATTGCTTTGCGTATTTTGTCTGTTATAGCTTCTTGGAAACTCTCAGAAGGAGTATGAAAAACAAACACTCGAATACAGTGTCAAAAACCAACTACGACATAAAGGCAACCTAAGTATGTGCTGCTTGTTTTGCGGTTACCTATTTAATTAATCGAATTAGGTTAAGGATTTAATTTTTGCAAATACACAATATGGTAAATTGGTTAAAACAGTTTTTCTTCGTTTCATTAATTTCGTTTTATTCGTTTCGTTAATTTGGTTTATTGTTCGTAAAACTAATAACAAAATCAACACAATCATAGACTTATTAAAATTTTGCAGTAAGCAAAAATCAAAAATTTCAAATCAATATTATAGAAAATTTTATAACCAAAAACGAAATTAGATTCAAATCATCTTATCTAAAGAGAATCTAGATGTAGCAGGGAAAGCCTGTCATAAATGCAAGCTTTTATCAAGTAACATATCGCTGAACTTTTTCAATTTTTAGTCTTTAAGAAGGTACGGTGACCACACAGGTGAGCTATAGTCGAGCATAGGAATAATATAAGTATTTTTAAGAGCCTTAAATATCATGTTAATCATTTTATAAACCTTAGCCGAATTCTGTGCACAATTGTGCGAAAATTTTGAGTTTTGAGCGAAGAAAACCCTAGATCACGGAAATAATTAAGGGAAGATAAAGAAGCAGTACTAACCATGTGTATGAAAAACGCATTTCTATTCCCAACATGCGTTACAGAGCAGATATGATATGCTACGTTTAACTGCCATTTACGTGAATAAGCAAAATAGGGTGTTCAATGTATCCTGTAATTTTTGACCGGTTGATAACATAACGTGCCGTACTTTGCAATAGGCAAGTAAATTTTCAAGTCACCTGCAAACAGTTTTGTATGAACGCCACGAGTTTCATCAGTTATGTCATTCATATATAACACATATACTGATCCAGGAACTGAATCTACCTTGTGGTGCACCTGAGGAAACATTTTTATATATTAAAATTTGTCATCAATACGAACCGGATGTGTACAATTACTAAGGTATGAATGAATCCACTTTAAAAGGGTATCTTGAATACCAACTGATCGGAGCTCTATGAGAAGCTTGTGAACTGCCGTATCCAAAGCTTTGGCGAAATCAATGTAAACACAATATCAACTCCAATCATGTTAGGATTATTTAAAACATCAATATGATCGCGTAAACAGTCATTAATATGAACAAGTTATCCCTTGGTGCGAAACCCATACTGAGCATAAGAAAAAATGTTTTGCTCAGATATGTAAGCTTTAACTTTGTCAGCAATAACTTTCTCCGTACGTAACTTTAACGAAAATAGCAGTTATGGGTTTTCTTTTTTAAATACAGGTGTAATTTATGCTTCAGTGAAACCGTCAAGTTAGAATCCATCATTGTATGTACTGGGATTTATATCCTGAGCATGGAAATTTCGTGAGCATTTTAGCTTCTACATGTTCGTCTGGTGTGCATTCTGTAACGTATTACTTCAGTTCGCCATGTGAAGAAAGACGAAGAGCAATATTACAAATTACTCCTGCAGTACAGCCGAGAGCATTTAATGCTTTATCCATATCACTTATCCGATATCATGGTGCGAGGTTTGCGAATTACTCCATTCCAGTATTATATTGATATGATGCAAGTAAGTCTTGTGTGTGGTTGTGTGGTATGCTGTGAATATGTAATGTTAATCGTTGTTGATCGTAATTTGTTATATACGTCAATAAACTGCAAACCTTTCGTGATATGGGAGTTTGTATTTCTGTTTAAAATATGTAAACGGACCAAATGTAAATAAGACGTAAAAATAATGAGCTATAAATTGGAATGAGTGCTTTCTGCTTTCGTAACTTTTTTCTTTTTCAGGATCTGATGACAATGGAACGCAGTTATGATGCGTTACCTAATTTTACTGCAGCAGATTGTAAGTTTAACTCCGTGTATTGGCGGCGCTATTTTAATATTCAAATCAGGCAGTACAATTGTGATTGTAAAATTGTCATCGCACGTTTAGATATTTCTATTTCTGTCTTATTTTTTCACTTCTCAGTTCTTAAACGCTTTATGCGTTGCAATTTTAGGTTTACGGTTGTTGGGAATTGGTCGCAATCAATTCATTGATCTTATGAATCGCTCCCGATCCAATCGGCTAAATTTGCCTTTAAATTCGGTAAGATCTGTGTTAGATTTATTAGTAGTTGGAGAAAATCTTACTTTGAAGCTCACATATGTAACGAAAGTTGTTGCAAATTGTAAATCGAAAAATCTTATTATGAATATCTTAGTATTTCGTTGTAACTAGAGAAAATGTTTCCTAACCGATAAAAGTTCTCTTGACCTATAATTGGTCTATTATCAACGGAAAAGGAAGTTTTGGTAAAAAGTCAAGACTGACATTACGGAATTTGCTTGCAACATATAAGACTATGATTGAGACCCCAGTACTTGTTTACGTATGGAATAACTTATTTTTTGTCTGTTTTGCATTAAATATTCAGAAATTGTTTCGCAAAAAGCCTTCACGTAGCGTTTTACCTTCGAAACCTGCCGACGTTAATATTGAATCATGGTGGATTGTACAACACGGATCAATATATGAAGAAGATCTAAAGGTTTGTTGTTTCGATTTGAACAATATTTCCGTACGCGCTGTGTGATGTCGAAGAATATCAATATGAATTTGTTTTATCATTTATATAATTAACGCTAGACCATAGAGCATACGTAATTTGGGCAGTTCCAGGTTCAGCTTACTTTTGCAAACGCTCGCATCGCGTTATATTGATGTATGTATATATATAAATAGAAACTAAGTTATGCAAATACGTAATGTCTGGGTTTCCGAAACCCTACTTTCGTACGACTTAGTACTTAAGTACGGGTCAAGTATACTACTTAGGTTCGGGCTAAGTAAATGCTTAACTATTTTGCCGTTTTTGAAAGCGTACTTAAGTTAATACATAAGTCGCTGACTAAATTTGATATGTTTCAACTTAACCGCTTAGGCATACTAACCCGTGCTCGAAAATTTAAGTATTTGCTTAAGTGGGCAACTTAAGTAATTACTTAAGCATAACTTAAGTAAATACTTATGTACGATTTCATAAATCAGTCAATAAGTTTCATCTGAGAATAAACTTAGCGTTGCAAATATTTGCAACTACTCTTACTTAAAAAATTTGGGCAGATGAAATAACTAATATTTATATGGACCAGATTGGAAAGCCGACAAATATAATGGGTATATTTAAGCTTACCTGGCTAGCACTGTAGCATTTGAGATTCGCGCTATACTTATTTCAACTATAAAGGCAAAATTTTTTACGGAATCACGGCAGAATCGGGTTGTTTGATTGTGAGAAAGCGGCTTTCAAGTTTCAGGAAACGGTTTCTTAACTTTGGTTAAATGACTTTTTTACTATCATTGTTAATCTAAATCACGATAAACTTGAAAATTGGTCTTTAGAACTGCTCACCTGCAGAACGGAAAACAATTGAAGAAATTCTCGAACAAGGAAAACAATTTGCGGGCACTTTTGATATAGCGGTGATTAAAAGTGATGGTTTTTATTGTTTTTCGTTTAGTTTGCCGTAATTACAGAAAACCCGAGCCGAATAATATATGTCGGTTGATTACCGTAAATTAAACTAGAACCGGATATTCTTTCGCTTCCTAAGCGACACGATATGTAACAAATATATTATTAGGTGGTGACAGCTACTAAATATATTGAAAATATTTTCAAAACCAGTACTACTTATTGTCTGTTTGCTCAGAGAATGTATTATTAATCAGACCTTTTGTACTCATTTTGTGAGTTCAAAATTTATAAAAATGTCAGCAGTTTTTTTTCTTTTCTTGCTTGAAGATTATTTTGTTTTGTATTTTGTTTTTAGGATTGTATAGTAGAGGACTGGTTTATTTTGATGTTCCTGTTCATGATAGCGATGTCTTTGTAGGTACGTAAGATGTTCTTTATTCCGTACTCAGTGATTAAAACATTGTCGTGAAAATGAGTATTCTATTTGTAAGCTCTAAAATGGTTTTTGGATTGTATTGAAAAGAGGAATGCGGCAAAGATATTTGGTAGTCTCGGTATTTCGCAGGTCTCAGTCTCGTTTTTGACTCTGTGGTTTAGAACCGAGACCAGAAGTTTCGATTAAACATTCAATGAATAATATTGCAACAAAAGCTTGTTGTTTTTCTTTTTTTGTTTTTTAGTGCCACCTTTGGATGGATTTGTGATGAATCGTGTTTTGGGTGATTATTTTGAAAATTTGCTGTACAAAATTTTTGTTTCGATCGATGAACATACAACGCTTTCGGATGTAAGTGAAATATATTTTTATAATCTCAAACATTATTTCTTTTTGACGAGGCTATTTGTGGAATACGTATGGTATTTTCATCAATTTGGCAGTGTTATAATATAAGGTGGGACCTAGTGTGTAGTATCTGCAAATACCCAATCAAAAAGATTGCTTTCTTTGGTAAGTCTGATTGTAAAAAAATCTGAATTGTTGTTTATTTTTTGTATTTTTAGCTGGCCGGTTCAGTGCTCTTGATTGATGTTTCGTTAGTCAAGGTAAGTGATTTTGAGCAGCATTTTTGTTTTCATATGGTGTGTCCAACAAATAGGATGTCGTATACTTATTTGAAAATATGTCTTGTTTTTGATATTTTGGGCCAAATGCCTTATATATTTGAATTGGTATCTTTTTAAATTATTCTTAAAACAACTTTATTGGAAGAATTATTGGGTGTTCCTAGACTACAGCGAGTGGGGGGCAAGTTTCGACCAACTCGGTTTAGGCGGAATGTCAGATGAAGAAGATAAATTTTAAGTGCCGTATAATGTATTGACCAACAAATATAGTCCGACGTTAAACGTGGTCTAAATATATTCTGCAATTCCTGCATATTGTAAATCTTTTTACAACTCTAAAATTGTGTAATGTAACGTACATAGTGCCGTTGTTAGGGCTATCATTAATGACGGCTTTGTTATACACATTTAAGAATGAGGGCTTGGAAATCTTTGTGGAAAGTGAAGCGCAAAAGCTTTGTATGCTTTGGGAAAATTTAGTTATAACTATTGCTGAGTTGTATCTATTACTATGTTAGGCTGCAATTTTTTGTTGGTTTGGATTTATAGTTTGCTGTGGTAGTGAA
This sequence comes from Enoplolaimus lenunculus, assembly GCA_030248215.1. Classification (NCBI taxonomy): domain Eukaryota; kingdom Metazoa; phylum Nematoda; class Enoplea; order Enoplida; family Thoracostomopsidae; genus Enoplolaimus; species Enoplolaimus lenunculus. The sequence continues at coordinate 331,639 of JASANG010003345.1, read as the reverse complement.
ATGAGTAACGTAATAATTAATTTAGAACGCACTATCTGTGTTTTGCCGACTTGGAATTGCCAAAAAGAAGCATATTACGGAAAACGTCGAACTGCATCCATCGTGGAAAAAGTAAACAGACTGTAATTTTAAAAACGCTCTCAAAATATTGGCGTGGCGGCAAAAGTTGCCGTTAAAACATGTCTTAATTTGAATACAGAACATGGCGAGCAAATACAATCGCACATTGTGTGGTTACTTGAGAACAAGTCAATCTACGGGACATTGTGAGTGGGAAAAGATTAATGTTGTTAAGTTTAAGGTTTATCTGAAGCTAACTATGGAATATCTGAAGCCAGCTGAAGATGTTACATGTATTTTTAAACGCGGGTCTATACTTTAGTAGTATTTCATAAGTCGTTTATTAGCTACAGGCTAATTTGCATAATTTGGTTAAGCTTAAATTAGGACTTTTTACCGCATTTCACTAATTATTAGAGTTACAAGGAATCTAATTTCAGTGCTAAAGGGTTTTTGGGTACGAGAAATCTGAGTAAATTGTTTACAAACCAACATAAGCGATAACTGAATAATTAGCTAATAGCTTATTTGCATATTAGCATAATTATTGATGTCTAATTTAGGACTTTTTAAAATATTTCATTAATTATTATGGTTACAAGCAATCTAATTACAGCAGTGAGGGGTGTTTGGGTGCGAGAAATCTGAATAAATTGTCTACAAACCTTCAAACCCGATAATTGATAGTTAGCTAATAGATAATTTGCATTTAAGCATAATTGATAAGCGTGTTTTTACAATATTTCCCTAATTTTATTAGGGTTACAAGCAATCTAATTTCAGCAATAAAGGATTTTTGAGTACCAGGAATCGGAACAAATTGTCTACAAACCTTCAAACCCGTTAATCGAATAGTTAGCTAATAGCTAATTTGCATATTTGCTTAAATTGCTGTAGTAACCGTAATAACCGAAGTGTTAAAGCTATGGATTCGGAGTTACGGTAAATTAAAAGCAGTACGTGTGCCAAATTTGGAAACTCGGCAATTTTTGGCTTAACGGTTATAAAACCTATCTCCAGCATTGGTGATTATATGTGCCGTGCACTTGTGAGAATATGAGCAGTGGTGTAGTGTTAAACTTTGCTTTCCCATTTTACATTTTGTTAATATTTTAGCAGCATTGACGAAGATGCGTTTATTGCCAAATTAGCGGAAGAAATGGAAACTCCATCAAGCGAATTGCCCCCGATAAGTGGGCTTTCGCAACCGTTGCTGCCTGATGTTAACGATCTGCCGCCTGTCACAACGGATGGTTTCAAACCTGAACAATTGAATTTAAAATCAAAATCGAAATCACTTCTTCTGGACGATGACCAAGAGGACAGCCACTTTAATCGTACGATAATTAGTCAGTTGGAAGATGCAGCAGGTTGGTGGTACAGCGTGCAATAATAATAATAATACGTTATATTTTTCGGTTTGATTTTTGGAGTGGGATTTATAGGCATATTTTATATTTTATAGATTTAGAAGTATTGGAGAATAAGCAGTCAGGTCTGTTTCGCCTTGGAAGAACAAAAATTATTTAGAAAATGAAAGTGGCTGAAGTTCTGGTTGCAGCCTGATGTTCGTGTTATTTTTGGTGTTGTCTGTAGAAGAGATGACATCAAGGAGGCAGGTTGTTTTAAATTTTGAATTTCTGGGTTGTTCAACTACCTGGTTAACAAATTTTGGTTCTTGAATCATTAACTGATTTGGCTCTAACAAACAAAGTGCACAACAAAGATTCAGCCGTGCCAAGAATTCCATCCACTCTTAATCCAGTGAAAGCAGCTCGATGGCTACACCGAAAAACACGACTCTGCCCTAAAATGTTACTATGACTTGATATGAGTGCGCATCTAATAATATTTATTTATGATTAGAGTGAACTTGAGAACTATTTTGTATTAACATGTGTTTCGTACTGCTAGCTGACTGGACAGACCAACGAAGTAGTATGCTCGGCGATTCACTAATTTCTAATACTACTACTGGAGCTGAAAATGCAAGTCGTATAGGCTTTCTGTTTGATTCAACACTAACCGCTTGCCTAATGATGGGAAATTTGTCGTCTGTAAGTTTTCATTGAAGGATATGGTTAGTAACAAAATTGATAGCGTTCAAAGTTCCTTCATTATTGTAAATTTATAAGTGTACTTGCAAATCTTTCGTACTATTTATCGTTTTCAGATTACGAAATTCGTGCTTTGGACTTGAGGCTAGCAATATGTTACTGAATTTTTGAATGAAATTGCGTTCTCGAGGAGCCACATTCCGGAATATCGCTGTAGTTCGGACCAACTGCATGACAGCATAGTGTTACTGCTGATTTTTTGTAAACCTTTATCTTGTAAGAATTTAAATATTTATGTAAATTTGTAGAGTCTGAAAACACACGCAGTCACTTTGTTTGAAGTTGGAAAACTGACAGACGAGCAATTGCCGTTTTTTATTGAAGAGTTGGAAAAGGTAAGAAACTAGCTTTAATCATGATAACTGCGTACATGTCACAATTATTAAAAACTGTCATGTTAAAAATGCTTTTGGATTGATTGTTGAAAATGGAACCGCTCAGCCCATATATGCAATCCAGTATTCTAGGGTAACGAAAAATTCCGGACGGGCACGTAGGGATTACGATTACCTGCAAGTGCGGATGAGCCTTTTTTGGGAGACTGAATTTTACTAGCTCCTCTGGGTACGGGTGCTTAACCGCTAATTTAGAATTGTTGGTTTTAGCAATTGTTGTTGTTGTGGTTACTTTTGATTCCAGTTAATTTTGGTGTATTTCTAGATACGTCCAATGGACTCTGAGTCCGATTCAGAAGCAGTTCAGTACTGGGAACATGCGTCAATTTTACGTGAAACTGTCCGGTTTTTAAAATCATTGTGTGAACTAGATTTAATGCGTTGCGAAAGTTTAATGAGCCTTGAACGAGCTGCACGTTGCCGAGTGTTGAAAAAGAATTACAAGTATTTTTTAATTTTATTTGGGTTAACTTTTTATTTTCTTTGAAATATTTTTTCGATAGAAAAATAGTGATTGGTTTAAAATGCAATTTTGATATGGAGAATCCTCTCAAATTAATTTTTACCCAACATTATTCGGACGATTTAAAATGAGATCGTTACATTTGAAATTTTGAATAGTAGTGTTCGGAATTTATAGTTTCCAGTTAATTACCTTAGAATACTGGTTAACAAGTAGTGTGTTAAACACGGTGCATGTAAACGTGCTCGCAGCATGTTTCTATTGCGTTGTTCAAGACATTTTCTCAACAAGAACACAAAATCTCTTATATAGCTTAGTATTCCAACATCAGAAATGTAAATTAATTTGCTTTCAGATTGGTCATCTCGATGGCGCCACTTAGCAACGAAGTTACACCGGTGAATTGCTCAGTTCCACCACATTTGGGTCCGGCAATTTCTGAAGTATTTCTTTGGCTTGCGTGTTTTTCGTTGGTTTTGTATTTGAGAAAGCACATATTTTCAGAAATTGAACTTTGTGGATAGAGTGGATCTTATGTTATGTTACACTTATATTACTATCCGTACTTCTAAATAATATAACATTTTGTTCAGCCTTTTTCTCACTGCTTCGATAAAATTATTTTCATGCTTCAGGTGAATTCTCCGTGGTTTAAATTGTTTATTTACAATTTGACCAAGTGTGGACCGACTTCGATGCTGCTCACCAAAGGTACACGGCTCAAAAAGTTGCCCAGTGTACTACGGGTGAGTCTGTGATTCCTCGTTGTTTTTGTGTGTTTGTTTGTTGGCTTGTTTGTTTTTATTCATTTGTTGTTGGGTGGTTTGTGATATTTTAATTTCTTTGTCTGCTAGTTGGTTGTTTGAGTTGTTTGTTTTATGTTTTTTAGGTTGTTTATTAGTTTGATGTACCTTGTGTGTATTATAATTTCAATTTTTAGTCCGTAGTAGTTACTTGTTGTTTTGTAGCTATTTAACACCATTAGATTTGCGTTTATTGACTCAGCATTGTTTTACTGTTATACATTAGATTTATACTGCGTTGAAAGCAATGAATTATTTTTAATGATTACAGAAATATTCAAAATTACTAATGAACACTTGGTCACACGATCCTGGCGTTGTAAATGCGGATTCGTGTCTGCCTCAATTGAACGAAGCGCTACAAAATTCGGCTGTATTTGTACAGGTACATATTATATTACAGTTCGGCGGATACTGAGTGTTCTGGGTGTTGGTATCTCATTCATCATGTTTAAAGTTTAACATAATGTCGTAATCGAAGGGGCATACTATTTATTCAAACCGGAGCCTGCTATTGAGTTTTTTGCCAGAATGGGATATTTCGGATATAGTGTGTTGAAATGGGATTGTTGAAGGTAATTGAGTCGCGCTAAAGTATATGTTTACTGAATTAAAATTACTTGTTAGCTTGGATTTTTCATGATATTTCGCTAAGTGATAACTTAACAGCTGACTTGCTTTGGAAGATAATCGCAAAAGATGTTAACTATGTTCACTTGCCACAAGCAGATTTACTACCGTAGATATCCGGTATCCGGTAGGTTTATGCTTGACACCGGAACCGGATATGGATATCGTCTTTGCTGGATATTAAACAGGCACCTGATATCAGGTCGCACCCTGTGTATTGCATAGTGTTTTTTGACTTCAGGGCTACATTGAATCACCTGAGGTTGTGCACGTCGCATTCCCATCGACCAGTAATATGAACGCAGCCGCTCAATTTACAAGTGGTTAGTTTCTTTTTTCCAGAAGAAGTTGCAAAAGTATAAATGACCTTGAAACTTACGAACAATGTGCAAGTTGGCAGTTTAAGATTACGTAAAAAATTTCGAGAAACATTTTAAATAATAATCATAATAATAATAATAATAATAAATAATACGTACAGATCTGTATTTTATATTTTGTTACGTCGTTTTTCTTTTATATTATTATGTTGTTTCCTCCATTGGCCTACTACCAGCGGTATCAAGTTTTCTGTTACACCAGCAGATTTTGTTTGTATGCTTTTCCGTACTCCACAAAAGTTACCTGGTGTACACGACATGATATTGCAGAAGTTGCCTTATACAGTCAGAGTCACGGAGAGCATTAACTTCCATCACGATCGCCTTCTAAACCTCCGGTCTGGTCGTTGCCATCTCGATGACTGCGCATTTAATTCTGTTCATGCATATGGCAATGCTAGAAAATTATCACCAAATTTTCTTCATTTTGTTTAAGAGTCTGGTCCGATCTCGAGTCATCCTGTGATAGTCAAATTGTGCCAACTGTTGGATCTGCCACGCTCGTGTGGTTATATTACGTTAATTCGCATGCACGCATCTGGAGCTAGACACAGTCAAAGTGAACTAGATTTTGAAGGGGAATCAACTTCAAATGCCGCCCCTGGTAAAGTAGTCGCCTGTGGCAATGAGGGTGACGGCAAAGCCCAAGTGACAAGAACAGTGTCAAATTTGTAAGTTATTTACTGGGCTCCGCCTGGTTTGTCATATTCCGTGCTGATTGTTTTTAATTGGTATTCATTGTGATTATGCATCGCCCAGGTTAAAGAAAGTGGTGGTGTGAAGAAAAATGGTATCCGTTCAATTTTGCCAAATTACTAATTTTGTCAAATATGTAGTAGTGACAGTAGAAATTTTAGTTTAAAATTAACGTGCAAGTAATTCAGGAGTATGATAATTTGTAAACTTATTAATTTTTCTAAAATTACCTTTTAAGTATAACTAAAGAACGTTTTAACTTATGTTATTGTTGTAAAGGTTCACGTAACCGAGAAACATATTATTTCGACAAATAGAAATGTTTTAGGTCAGGTTCCGATAAAGACCCACGCCGGCTTTCATCATCTCAGTCAGTTGGCGAGCCCTCAAGTTGTGTTGTCAAATATGACGAATGGATGCTATTTGATTTGACCTACGGCATACCGTTGTTTGATTTTGACCTGAATCAACAGATTTGTGGGCGCTTAAAGCAAATGGAGTTGTTGGAGCAAGACAGGTTAAATCTGGCATGACTAGGGTTTTTAAAATAGAAGTTACGCATTAGAATCACTGATTTTAGAACAAAACGCGGGATGGTTTGTCCATCAACATATTTCTGCCCGAAAAATACCTTGTCGTTTTGGGAATGTATGGAAACGCGGCCTTATTGGTTTCTGTACTTTTAAGCTAAATGTCTAAAATTACTATTAATTTAAGAGCAAAGCATATCAGATTAGCCCCGTGGCTAATCTGTAAAAAACCATTTAGTTGCTTGTTAATTTCAAACGTTATTGTTGCGTACTAGTATCAATTTTATTGTTATTATTATTTTATTATTATTATTGCTTACTATTTATATTATTTTTATTATTTCAGTATGGACAAACTAACTGCCGGGAACCGAAAATTATCGCTAAAATTGTTGGATTTTATCCGATGCTTTCAAGAAGCCGTGCCAGGTTGTGACTCTACGGACGATCGTAAAGCACCGTTTCCCACTGAAAGTTTGTACTTTGAAGAGTCAACTGTTCAGCATTGGATGGGAGATTAAAGTGTTTTGAGGAGATTTTTGTTGGAGTTACCGTGTTTTTGTGGTTGATGGTGTTGGGAACACCAGTGATGTGTATTTTAGCGTGAAGTTTTGATGATTTTGATTTGTTGACTTGGGTAGTAGTAATAATGTCATTATATACAAGGAGGTTAAATTTTTTTCTCCAATGTCTTGTTACGCATCGGATGTGGGATGAATGTGTTTTGGAGGATATTTTAAATGAAATTCTATCTGGTTTGTTGGTAATAGCCTAAAATAGGTGGGTTTCGCTAAAACGATGTGTATTGTATCATTGATTATGACGACGTCATTGTTTAGACTTGAGTATTGATAATGGTGTTATATGCAGTGAGACTGTATTGTTGCGCTAAGGTAGTCATTGGAATAACGAGGGTTTTATCGTTTCACAAGGTTAGATTTGCGGTGCTGTACGGGTATTCGCGTTCGATGGTGGATAGCGCTGGATGAACGCCGTGCAAATGAAAGATATTGCTGCACTTTTTCTTTTATGTAACATAATGCCTTATATTTAAACAAACTCGCCTAAAAATAATTATTCCGTATTTATTTGTCTTATGTTACTTTGAGGGCCATGCAGTTTTTCCGCGGAACTGCAATAGAGCAAGCTTAAGCTTTAGATTTATTTTTGCACAGTCTTATAGGCGTAGTTAATATCGGACCTGCAATAGACCAACTTATTTTTGCTTAGGCTTAGGCTTAGTTTTAGGCTTATCCTTACGCCGATGCCCCCGAATGTAACATAGGCTTATCTTTACGCCGATGCCCCCGAATGTATCATTGGTATCATATTTATGGTTTGTGTTATTTGAGGTATTCCATATTCTTATATATTGTGTACAGCATTTCACTGACTGAATCAATTTTATTTGTCAAAATTGTTTAATTCATATTCTATATGTTTATTGTATTGTATTTTTATCATTGGATGATAAACTTGGATGATTAAATCAATTGGCGCACGTTGGCGGCAGCATCTAAAAAATTTAAATAGAGGATCGGTGAATTGGGGTTAGTTTAACTCTTCAACATACCTGGGTCCGCCCATTACAGCGGTTGTAGGTTTAGGGTCGGCTTAATTTGTTAGGTGTTAAGCATTATGTGTTTACAAAGAGTATGAGAGTCAGAGAACTCAGCGAATGATTCAGATATATTTGACGGGGGAACCGCACTATATATAATGTAGAGAAAAGCTTCACGAGCGAAGTGGTAGAGAAGTTAAATGCAACTTTACTTTACAAAAAGTGGGTTTTAATCCCTTTTGCGATCCAAGGCCTTACTAACCCCTTGGATCCGCCCTTGGCGTCAGGACTGTACAATCTTCTATATCTAAAATCATTACATTTTAGGCATGGAACAATAGTTGGCATAATGTCTTGCATTAAATATACTGATATGATGATGCACTATAGCGTTTTATATTTTAGAAGGTGGTGGGTGTTATCTTTTGGGGGTTTTCCATAACTTTTAAAAACAAGGAATACATTATGCTCAAGATTTCTTGATGTTTCTAGGCGTGTCGAAGTTGAATGAAACTTCAAGTAATTTGCAGATGAGAATATATCGTTATGTTTGTAAACAACGACTTAAACAATAAAAGTTGAGTTTATACTTGAACTTGAACACGCGAGCGATAAATTGTATTTGAAAACAGTTGCATTCTGTTCTGGTAACTGGAGCCATACCTGAACCTAGATCAGCGCAAGAGAAACTTAACCCTTTCTCACATGAATATTTTCAATTTCATATGACATGTAATTTCAAGGTAAGATTCGATCACCAGTCTCACGGGTGGGAGGCGTTTATGATGACCATTGAGGTATAGGAGCTTGACGCTCGAGCCCGAGTAGGCTCTCACGTCTTGTGAAGATTTTGCACTGCGCATATTATATTTTATAAAATTTAAACACTGCTCTCAGTGTGTGTATTGCTCGTATACATTATTGTATAAGCAACAGAGTTTGACTGAAGGACAAAATAATTAAGATGCCCAACGGATCAAAAAAGTTATTTTCAAATTTAAAGTTACTCAAGAGATTCCGATAGATCTACACCTGTCGTCAGCCACTGACCAGCCCCGAAGGTACTGTGGCCTCCAACTAGATATAGTTAAAGCGACTGCAGAGCGTTCGTTATACAGTTACCGTACCTAGCCGGGTCTGATTTTAGACCTGGGTTACCTTCGCGGAGAACACCGTTCACTCTTTAGTATAACATGGTAGGGGGAACCCTCCCGACCCGAGTTCAATTAAACTCTGTCAAAAAAAGCAACACTTAAAAACAGCTTTAAAACAAAAACAACGTTGATGTAATAATCAAGTGCAAGTGATGAGCATTTGCACTTGAAAGTTTTAAAAAACTTAGTAAAATTAAATTACTCTTGAAAATTAGGGATGAACTTTAAAGTAAAGTGTGATGTTCACACTTTACTCTTCCTTTAATTTTTGAAGGTCAAAAACGAAAACGTTTTTGACATAAATGTTTTTGATAGAATCAATCAACTTGGAGGCAACGGATGCGATACAAATTGATGTAGTGAGTTTATTATGCTTTTAAAATTTGCCCGCGAAAGGTGAGGCGGCAAATTTTGTAAATTTTGTTTAAAAAACGTCAAAAATTGAATAGTATTTCGCTAATTAATGTAAAGAGGAATTTATCCCGACAAAAGCACAAAAGTATAAATTGTGCTAAAGTCGATGTAAACAAGCTCATTAAGAACCGCATACCGTAAAAATAAAGTTTAAATTTTATAAACTTACTAAAATTTTCTAAGAATTGGCCAAATTTAGTCTGTTGGTTGGCGTAAACTTCCAAAAAAATTTATTCAAGCGTAAAGTTTTGCTTTTATCGAAACAAAATTGCTTTAAAATTTTAAATATAGCACAAATTCGTATTTAAAATTTTAGGCTACGATAATGAGCCTATTTGTCAACCAGGATCAAGGACAAATAGAGCCTATAAAAAGGTGCTCGTTTGGTGAAATGGAGCAGTTTGATGTCGAAGAACTGACTTTGTTTAGTTGAACGAATTTTAACTTTTATTGTTTTTATCGTTTGTGGTTGACTAAGATTTAGGTCGGCAACAGCCCGCATTTTATTTTAACTACTCTAAGCATCTGACATCTTGCTAACTGTAACTATTGATAATTATTGTAGGCCTGTATGGGCACTTACTACTACAATTGTACTAATTATTTTAAGAACAAACCACGAAATTTGAACAAAATTTATAGTGAATTTTGGGAAATTAATCGCGATATGACTACTTTTTAATAACTTGCGGGCGCTATATGAAATTCTTGTTGTCGAATGCTAATTGAAAACAATTTTTTAATTAATTCTTTAATAAAAATAAGTGCTGCTTGGTTGGAATCGTAACATTGGGAGGTCCCATCGATACTTTGAAGTAAAAAATTTTTTAACAAAATTGACAAATTGTTCACGGTGGTAGCTGATTTGAGTCCAGAATTCTATAGAGGCTTGGAGCGCCCGTCTGAATACATTTTATGAGGAGAGATAGAACTTTAAGCCCAAACCGGAAGAAAATTTATCTAGTTATTTACAAAACATAACTGTTGAGGCACTTGTGCCTATAGTGGATGTAAGTGTGTGAACTCCTAGGGAACATAGATATAAGCCTAAGCGGAAGACTTAGCCTAATCCTGCGACTAAGTCTACGCATATAGCTAAGCGCAAGCCTGAACACACCTCAGCATAAGCCTAAAACCTAAGTTAAGCAAAAAGTCTAAACGTAATGTCTAACCCGCGAGTAAACGGGATACCCCTCAGAGCAACATGAAGCCAAACACCCAAGGTTAAGTCTTAACAAATCCTAAACCATGGACTGGGCGCAAGCCTAATCACAACTTTAAGTCTACGCGTAAGCCTTTACTTTAAGCAAAAACCAAACCCGCGAGTAAACGGGACGCTCCCCAGAGTAACATGGGCCGAAAATTATTTAATTTAGTATCCTGTTTACATTTCCTATATTTTGATCACTAACGGATTCTGTTATTTTTATTATTCGTTACAACCTGCAAAGCTTCAATAGTGTATAAAATGGATGGCCCTAATTCATATATAAATGAAAAAGAGAATCATAACAATACCTAAAACCTAATGCTTTATTTGAAGAAGAAGCAGATGGAAAGGTAATAATTAGAGCCATACAAATATCAAACCATCACAACATGTGATTGGCAGTGCTGGGCATATCCGGATATTTTTTATATCCTGATATCTGGTGCACATCTACAGTTGATTTTTAGCCTAAGTAAATAGTTACAATATTCAACGAAAACGATCGCAACAAACATGCAATTAGAAGTTAGAACCTTTGCCTTTTTTGCAACATTAAGTTCATCAAAGATTTATATGCTATTGAGTTCGTGAACCTCCGCATTTCTTATTTCAGCTGGTTTGCATTAAATAACCAACTGCAACCGTTTCGGATTTTATTGGTCAAAATGCTGTTCAAAATAGGAAATAAATTGATTTGTTGTATTAAAACTGTGAAACCTGATGCCTGCTAGTAAATTGGTTAATTTAAAATTGGTTTTGGTTCACAACGCCTGTATTTGAATTGGGCTGGAAAATATTTGTTTATATATGTACGAATGCATGAAGAACATGAGTAATTTTGAATTTAATACTTATATACCATAACTGTTAAGGTTACAATTTAACTGGGGCCATTAGTGAAACCATAAAAAAATTATATTGGCGAAAATTAATGGCTAACCAAAAATACGGTTCGTTTCACTTGTATATAATCTGTATTTGTTTCCATGGCTATTGTATAGAACAGGGCCGTAACAGTGGTATATATAATATTCCTAAGCCTAAGCTTAATTCTAAACCTGAAGCCTAAGCGTAAGAATGAGCTTATGTATTTACCTAAGCCTAAGCTGAAGACTAAGTAAAAAATTAATCTACACTCTAAAACTTAAGCTTACTCTATCGCTGTCCCGTTGAAAAACATTCCGCTCTTGATCATTTTAAATGGGCCGTTTCCGTTATAAAAGTACCGGAAATTCTGTTGTTTTGCTCTCAAAATAGTTTTTAAGCCATATGTGAATCGCGAAAATTTTCATTAGAGATATGCTGCATCTGTTCGATATGACATAAAAATAACGAAATTTATCTAAAATTTTAAAAAATTGTGTGCATTTGCCATTTTGTCATTTGTTAAATGGACTAAAAATTATGTTCTGAATGAAAATATTAATATTTGAATTTGTCAATTCTGCACAACATATATACACTGTAAATTTCAGTGAGTTGATTTTAACTCAAAATGAGTTGAATTACTCAGTCTGAGTTAGGACTATCACAACTCAGAATTTTGAGTTGATCCAATTCATTCTGTGTTAATTAATCAACTCACCCAGAGTCAACTCAGATTGAGAATTAACTCTACTGAGGGTGAGTTAATGTGTACTGATATGAATGAAGAAATAACCAACTCGCTAGCTGAACTGATTAATCAACTCATTGGAATTTACAGAGTATATATGTAAAACAGTCTTACGGGCACACTCGTGATAGCTATTGACAGTGGAGTGACAAATCTGTGAGGGGCTAATCGCAAAGTCAACGTGAAGGGCCTCCTAAACCAAGAAATGCTAAAATTTTTCAATATGAATACGTGATAATTATTAGTATTCAGACAAATTTACAGTTTATTCAGCTAATATTTATGTGTATTTTTTGAGGTTTTGTGAGCGGCTTCTTGAATATGAGGGACTCCGCCCATTTCTTATATTCGGTGCACTAAACATGGTATTGGGTACTGGTTGCCGTTTAGTGACGTGGCGATTTCAACATTGAAGGGCTCATGTATAGAACAGGGCCTGAATAGTAGTATGAGTAATTTTTAAGCCTAAGCCTAAGGCTAAGCCTAACCCTAAGCCTAAGCCTAAGCTTAAAGTTAAGCGTAAAAATGAGCATATTCCTAAGCCTAAGCTTAAGCCAAGCAAAAAAGTTAGTCTAAAGTTTAAACTGACTCTTACAATCCCGCAGGAAAACGATCCGGCCGTGTTCTACACATGTGCTCGTAGATGTGTCGTAAAATCGTTTCAGTTACAGAACTACTACAGCGCACTTCGCATACTTACATTAATGGTTCGTTGATTTTGCAAAATCGCTAAATCTTAAAACAAAGGTTGGCGCACCTTCCATATAATATGATTCACAAATACTAAACCGAGTCATAGATATATTTTTTTTCGATATTCATCAACCTAAATCCCATTGCTAATTTTCATAGCGTCGGCAAAATCGATAGCGAGAACGAAAGTTCTCTTGCGCATAATTTACGCCGCTTTCTGGCTAAATTCTTAGAAAATGTAGTTTAGATCGGTCTCAGGAGACGACAGTTTACACTTTGCGTCAATGCTTTTGTGCCAGCTATATATATTTCGCGCTATCGGTGCTTCTTTTTGAATTAATGATAGATTGCATTTGATAAACTTCTATAAGTCGGTATTGAAAGCTACCGTTCTTATATGCTTTTTGAATCTCGGATTCGATGCTGCCGTTAACGCTTAAAATCGTTCTGTTTTAAAATTAAATAAATCTTAAAAAGTTTTAAAGTATATAACAGTGTATGTAATCACAGACAAAGTATCATATGGTAGTAGACAGAGAATGGTTGGATTTCTGAAATTTTACCTAAGTATTTACTTAAGGTATACTTGAGTAATTATGGGTCATCCACGCCCTTTTGGGTGCCCGCGTTGTCCCTACCCACTCTCATTATACACTGTCTGAGATGTCAATATGTCATTGTCTGAACCTTTAGACAATGAATATGCTCTAGGCATAAATATATACTTGTGCTGACATCATTATCGGGAACTGTTATTGTCCATAGTCCCTCGGAAGGGACTCAATTTTTGCGCTGAATGCTGTGTGTGAATATGTGTGCACAGTGTGTGTTTTTAAATGTGTGCGCGTGTGCTAACATAATGTCCTGACATCCTACAGGCAACATGTATTTATCCAGAGTCCCTTCCGACAGAGTCTAGACAATTAACACTGCCTAATTACAGCTATGAAACTGTACCTTGCCTCCAGCTAGTATGTGTATTTCGATGCTGTTCCTAATGGGGTGGGTGGAACATTTTTTACATCGGCGCGTGCATTTTAGCGTGGATGACTCATTACTTAAGTCGCCGACTTAAGCAAATACTTAAATTTTCGAGCACAACCAAAGAAGCGCCAAATATCGGCTATTGCCATGGCAAGGAACTAATAGTTTTGCTTTATATTAAACGGACATCATGAGTCTACAACCTCATTTAGACCAAGGCTAGTGTGTCTGAGCGGTTAATTTGTAGTATATGAAATTTAGTCAGCGACTTAAGTATTTATTTCACTTAAGTACGCTTTTAAAAACAGCAAAATAGTTAAGCAATTACATAGTCCGTACTAAGTACTAAGTCTACTTACTAGTAGGGTTTCGGAAACCCAGCCAATGCTTCCTAATTACACTTGAGTCGCTGCGTGAAACTGAAAAATGGTTTACTTTGAGGTTGTGAATTTATTGTTAAAAACGATGATAGCGTATATTTTACCTTTTCAAATTTAGCAGTTGTAACGAAGGTTCAAACAATTAAAATGTCTGAAGACTCAGCTATCTGGTTCACAGTTTTAAATAATGCTTAACATACTATTTATTTCTATATTTATAAATATATGTTTATATTTCATCCATGGGTGTAGCCGGAGGGCGGGGGGGCGTTCCGGTGTCAAACCCTTAACCTTTTTGGATTTTTGTTTAGATGTTTTTCGACATGGGATCACTTTGGAACAGAAGAAGTCCCTTGGATACTTTTATACAGAGTAACCTCCCTTTAAAAAGTCTTGGCTACGCACATGACTCTATTGCCAGGAATGTGTCTCGGGTACAGTCATAGATCTACCTTCAGTTCCGGCTGGAAAATCGTCCTCCTGTGTCACAGGCTAGAGGAATTAAGCTAGGCTAATTTTTGCCACTAATGAGTCGGCCATCTCCGGGAGAGAAATTGGGGTAATCCAATTTCTCAGGGGGAATTGGCCTGGGGACAAAATTGGGCTGTGAGATCGGCTCCGGAATTTTTCTCCTCCAGTTGTTGAATATTGTACACCCGAGAGTACTGGCTAACCTTTATCCAAGAGATGTATAAATAGTATGAAGCTATACAGAAACAGTTGGGTGCCTCTGTGAATAACACTATTATTTATTATAAATGTGCGCTAAAATGTGTTTAGTGCATATGTTTAAACCTATTTTAGTAACCATTAGCGTGTATTCAACGGTATGATAATTATAAGCTGTAGTATATATTTACTGTGTGAAAATTTGAGGATGATTTATTTTTTCACTCAAAACAAAAGAACGCTATTTTCATCTGATTTAAAATTGGATAGAAGCTAAGTACTTTAACATTAATATTAAGAATTATGGCCGATGTAAAGAACAGGGACGGAACAGTATTAATATAAGCATATTCCTAAGCCTAAGCCTAAGCGTAAGAACGAGCATATTCCTAAACCTAAACATAAGCCTAAGCCTAAGCCTAAGCAAAAAATTAGTCTAAAGCCTAAGTTTATTGCAGTCCCACAGAAAAACGCGCCGCCCCTGATTTTTACAAGAGCCAGAATTATTATACTTAGACCAAGTCAAAATACTAAATATTCCTGGTTTCGGCTTTTGAATTTTTGAGGCTTAACATTGCTTGAGCTGCATAGGCTTAGGTAAAGCCTGTGCCGAAGCTTATAAATGTCTTAAGCTTTGTGTAGGACAAAGTGTAGGTAAAAGATTTCTGGTTTCATTTTTGTGGCAATTCCAGAGCTTGCTCATAAAATTCGAAATTTAGAAGAAGACTTAGGCAGGTTTCTGGTTTTTGTTCTTTCATTGAATCATACAGGACCCGAAAATTTTACGGCCTTGAGGTAAATTGTAAACTATCAGCTAAAAAAAATAAAAATTTACGTCTCAAAAATGAAACTCAGCATTTTTTTATAACTTGTGTTTCGTCTGCACATTCCTGGTATTTTCAATTATTTGACGCATGTTTTCGTAAAACTTGGAAAACGAGCTATGAAAACACATAACATGAGACAAACAGCATATTTTAGCTTCTGTTATAGTCGTCGGTTAGCAGTATAATTCTTTAATGTAATATATTTGCAATTCCTGTTCCGGTTCGTGTTTCTGTTTCGACGAAAATGAATTCATATTCCTGTTCCTGTATCCTATGAACGGGAGTTCCTCTTGATTAGGGTGCAACCGGAAGTGAAAAATACCGGAGCCGAAGGTTAACAAAATTTGTCGGAGCCAGAGAGAAGCAAAAGTAGGTACTTAAAATGATCTTTAATTTGCTAATTTTAGCAAATACCTGCATGGTGTTGTTAAATCTTGTGCTTTTACGCATATTTCTTTCGAAATATTGGCAATTTTTCCCTCAAAATTACACGAAAAGTTAAAATAAAACGCACCAAGCAAATAAACTGATTAAAACTATGCAAAGTTTTATCGCCGAAATTGCCGTTACCTTTGGCAGAAATTCTACCAGAGCCGGAGCCGGGGTTAGAGGACTGAGCTAGAGGCAGACCTCTGACTTTACCATGATATATATATAAATATATACATATATATAATTATATATAGATATATACAGATATATATGTATATATACAGCAGTTGAATAATTTTATGTCACAATAATTGTCGTTAAAATCAAAAGCTCCCAAAACCTTTGCGTGACATTTTGTAATAATAAAACTTTTACAGTTACTATATTTGCAGCCCAAAGAGGTGGGGAACCTCGACCTAAGCCTTAACAACGATCAACACTATGAGGTTGCATTAAGGTTTAGCACTAAAATCACATTCGCATTCTCTTCGCTTTTCCTGCGACTTGTTTTGTGTGATTATCATTTGCGCAGTTGCCCCTTTTAAAAACTACTAGATCCGCTGCCTGGTTACTACTATTGATAGATATTGGGGGTTTCGATTTGAAGTTTGATAGTTTACGAGCTCTGCATAGTTTCCGGCATCACAGAAAACTGCGATTTTAGTCGGATTCGAGCAAATTATTTGTGTTGGCTGAACATTTTGTAAAAACAGTTTGTTGATTTTGAACAGAAACTGCTCGCAACATATCTGTGTTGTAAAAAGTTTCCAAGGTTTCTTAAGTTACATCGGTACAGCAACGTTAACCAAAAGTCGCGGGCTAAAATCACAAAAAAGAACGGGGGTTAACCTCTAACCGCTGTTGCTACGTTTTTGTAACTGACGTTTTGCGTAAAATTAAAATAATGCTCAGTTCACGTTATACATCTTTATTGACATTTTTTGCTCGTACGGTGCGTAAACGAAAAATATATAAAAAAGACCCTCGCAGTATGTTTATATTACCTAGTTTAGTCTAGCTGATAAACTCAATCTTTCAAAACCAATTATGCGCTAAATGACTACTGTCTCGTTAGCTATTTCAACATCAAAACAACTTGTCTCATCTAAAAATCGATTAGGCAACCGGTTCTAGTTTGAAAATTAGGCTTTTACATTGCGCTCATATTGACAAAACACATTATCGGATGCAAGGCTACATTTTGAGTTTATCTCTCAATCGTTTCAGAGTTCACGTTTATAGGGTTTGTTTGTAAGTTTCAGTTTGTTTGATTAAACCTATTGTCATTCTCCTGTTTACGTTTCAGCAACCAATGTGTGGCTTTATGTTTACCTGGCAGCGAGGATCGGTCAATATCAGCCAATTATTGGAACTAAATCTGTCGGGTTATCCCAAACAGGATGATACATAAGCCATGAAAATTTGACATGATTTCATTTTATAACTTTTTGTTAAAGTGAGCTACAGCTGGCCAATTTGACTTATATACATTCGAAATGGCCATAAACATATGGTTTGTTTAGTTTTTCGACAAATGACAAAACATTTACAGTGAAACGCTTTTAGTTATAACCGATTTTGAGGGCAAGTACTTCCCAGTCTACCTGGAAAATTGGCACCAACACTGATTTAGGACTCGCTGATTGTTTCAATACCACCTTTCACATCAGTTTAACAGGTAAAAAATATTGACCGGTTGCTTTGTATCGAAAGGACAAATTATTGGGATACGGTACCGGTTTGCTTGTTATGACTCATTCAATATATATATTCATTGAGCAAATTAGGTTTTATGAGACGGTAATGTTAATAAGTGAATCATTGTGTTCTATTAAAAAGGGGCAAAACGTTATCAAGCTTGCAAATTTATCTTACGGTAAGTCGAACTAAAAGTGACGTTTACGTAACATGACATCGATTTCTAGTGCTAGTATTGCATGATACCTGTGTTATTAATTTTTAATTTTCAAAGCAGGGAAGAGATAAAAACGGTCATGGGTCTCTATTTTGAGTCCGAATTAATAGGAGTACATTTCCCTAATTAGAGTCCATAAATGGATAGAGTTCAACATAACTTACGAAACAACAAACATCAATTAGTGCGTAAATGCTTCGTGCACCAAATTAAGTTTAATTCAGAATTTGATTCATTACCCGAAGTATAATGTTGCATATATTCATAACACTATACTCCAGTCATAATGATATATTCATAAAGTCATGAGACCGTAGAAAATGATTGGCATATGTAAAAATGTTGTCCAAATATTAACTGAACTCGGATCGCGAAATAAATAACAGTCCGGAACCGCATAGCAGGAAGGTACCATTTAGAAAGGGGTAATAAATATACCCCGCTCTCTTATTCGGGTCACTACAGTACGCTTATTTTTTAGGAAATTCCGACAATTTCTTCATCAAAATTGTAGCAAAACTTAAAGTCAATCTCACCGAACGATACAATTTTCTAAAACGGTGTAAAATTTCGCCACCGGAACTGCCGGAACGTCCGCAAAATTTATATAGGAGAGCTGGAACCGGATGTTTTTTCTTAATGCATGTTGAATAATATACAGATTAACATTTTGCTATCATTTACAGAACAATATACGTGTCAGTCTACTTTCTGAACACTAGTGCTGTTCACCGGCTTTGAGTCGGCCGGCTAAAGGTATTGGCCGAGTGCTCAGTAATTGCTTATCGCAGAAAAAGCTAAAAATACTGTTATTATTAATTTAATATTTTTAATAATATTTAGATTTCGATTTAAAAACCTTTATCTGAAATCTGAAACGTCGCCTACTCTTATCATTATGGTTAATGCTAAAGTTGCATCAAAAGCTGAAACAACTTCGGTTGCAGTTCTGTTCTGGACACTCGTGCGGTGTGATAAAGCGCTTCGGACGATCTAGTTTCCATGCCTTTTACAAAGTATAGTAAAATTTTACGCGGGAGTAAATATAATATTTTTTGACAATAATAAGAGGAATAATAATGTATAATCGGATTAAATCATCCCAAAATTTCTTCATTGATCAATGACAGTTTTGAAAAGCAAAAATTTCACAGCTGTAATATATAAAATATTTTGAAACAATGCGGTAAACTGTCCTATATTAAAGCTTATAGGATATTACTGAACCTGTTGTCAACGTATATATTTCACAACCAGGTCGTTTCTTGTTGAATTATGAGCCTAAAATTATTGGTATAGCAACGAGTAACATAACGATACCATTATATAAGTGTTTGATAAATTTTTAAAAGTTCTACATTGGGCGACCAATGACCGGTCGGACGGACAGTACAAAAAAGTGCACAACACTACTGACGTCATATTTGTTTTAATTGGCAACTGGTCATTACAAATACAAATAATTGTTATTTATAGCAGTTCAGACTATTGAAACAAAAATGTTGCAACCAAACATGCTTTTACTGTCACATCCTGCCGGTAGATTCAGTTTTTTAATCCAAACAGCTGTTTTCGGTAACTGACTGGAACAAATCAACCGCCAACTTGGAGATGAAGTGTTATGGATACGGCGACCGCGGACCCATGTAAAATTAAGGGGCGTCCAGGTTTTTGGTGGGTCTATAAAAGAGCAGGTTTAGATTCTACATTACATTTTTTGCTTATGCTTAGGCTTTAGGCTTAGGAACACATTTTTGCAACGCTTAGGCTTAGGCTTAGGCTTAGGAATACGCTTTACTGTTACGCCCCTAATAATAACATTTGCCGGACCGCGATTGATACAGTGTATTTGTAGCTAAATAGCTGAAAAATATCGCGCAGACAAAACTAGAGTGCCAACCCCGTTTTTGCGAAAATTTAATATATTTTTTCAGCATCAACTTTCAAATATTAGCTCTTCAACTTAACTGCGGGACAGTGCCCGGTATAACCTCACCTCCTGGTTACAGGCGGAATTCAGAAAAACATAAAATTTCAGAATATTAATTAATTTTAACGTTATAAAAAATAATTATAATAAATAACTCAAAATAATCAAATTTCACAATATGTGATGCTATTAATCGGGAACGTAAACAAAAACCCAGCCAGACTCTGGCGACTGATTTACTGGTCCATCTTGGCACAGTGCCTAAATCTCGACGGGTCGCAAGGAAGGTTTGGCACTGAGCCAACGATCGAAACAACAATAACAACGACCCCAATTGCATCCGTTGGTTCGAGCAAAATTTTGAAACCACCCGTAACCTGTCATGGATTGGTGCCAAAAATTACTGAAGGCGAATATTATTTTCATGATAACGATTCGTACAATTTACGGTTGACAACAAACGTGAAACTGCGTATGGAACTGGGTCATCGGTCGTGTTTTCAGGTTAGTCTCCTAGTTCGAATGGTTCGTTCAGTGAATACCGGATCG
Source organism: Enoplolaimus lenunculus (assembly GCA_030248215.1). Classification (NCBI taxonomy): domain Eukaryota; kingdom Metazoa; phylum Nematoda; class Enoplea; order Enoplida; family Thoracostomopsidae; genus Enoplolaimus; species Enoplolaimus lenunculus. Next base: position 311,232 of record JASANG010003345.1, on the reverse strand, counting down.
TGCACAGGCGCGTAGCCAGCTCAAAATGCAAAGCGAAACACCAGAACATTTCAGCAGGTGCACGCGTTCGTAATAAATAGCTTATATATAACGGGGAGTGAAACTTTTAGAGATGAGGGGTAAACGTTTTCTAGGGGGCTGAGCCCTCAGGGTGCCCTATGGCCACGGGCCCATGGCGATACCACCGAGGCAAAGTGATTTTGTAAGAGCCATCAGAAGACTGGAGCAGGTTTTTGTCTTTTTGTATGTATATATAAATTTTACACAGTTTTAACATCCGTAACGTGGGAACGTTTAGTTAGAAAAAAATAGTTAGAAGACCATTTATTGACGAGGTCTGGAAGGGTTTAAAGTTTTTAATTATAATTTAGTTTGCACTGCTATCCGGTGTCGTACGGCAATTCATGTATAATGTGGCACAGTGTTGGAGGACACCATCCCGGCCGGACGGCATTGCACTAATCAAAATACTAGTGCCATTTAAGTCTTCGAGCATTGGTATCAGGAGGACTGGTGTCAATGATATATCCTGTTCCAGGTCGATCTCGAAAGTGATTCGCCAACCGCCGCAACGAACACGTCATCACAGTTAACTAACCAAATTGTAGAATCATTTCCACAGCCTCAAAACACACCAATCCATTCGCTATTTTACGCCGTTGAATATCACCGGTTCGTCGAACAATATCCAATCAGAGACCGGTATCAATTTGGCATACCTCAGCTGCAATCTGAGTGTAAATGTGATTGCCCAGGGGGTGACACTTTCTGCACCCCTGCGCATAAATCTCAACCGTGTCATCCAAATAATCCACAAAAAGGTCAACTATGCTACAACGTTTACCACGCTAACGCTCTGAGCACTGGATGCCCTACCCACAAAGGTTCGGCATCTCTTTGTTGCCAGGTCCGGGTGGAACCTTATGACAATCGCCTCTACACATCTATTAAGCTTGGACCCCCTATACCATCAGTAAACGTATCAATAACAATCTATGCGTACCTGAGCGACCGTTGGGCGTTATTTCGGCATTACAACAGGCAAATTTTACCGTACAAAGGCAACTATTTACATTTGAACGGCTACGAAAACGTTGCAGATATGTTTGTGTTTGCAAAAGCGAGTCACGCACTATATCGGTTACAATCGCAGCTTTACGCATATCGAATGCATCCGGAGCATACATCCGGAACTGAGACCGAAACCGGAAGCCACCAACAGCCTATGTTCCGGCTTCTAGAATTATCACCAATGAACGATATTCAACAATCAAATTTAAATCGATTTGGTGCCCTACGATTTGATAATCCATCACATTCCACGTCTCACCCCTCAGACGGCATATGGGAACTGAGCAATGGCCAAGGAAAACTATCTAAACATCATCAGCCTAAAGTTATCAACTGTAAGCACCAACGCTACTTAGATAGCTATGATTTAGACTCGCATGTATATTGTCTAAAATCAGCTGGAACGAATTTGTCTCAGCCTAATAATTTGCCAAATTTTGAAGCTTCCGACGTTGCGACCTTAGATGCAAGGTATATCAGAACTCTCGCCCTATCTCCAAACACCATAGCACCTACTGCATTAGTTCTATCCCATAAACAAGGCAGTGCTCCGGTCCTTGATTTTGAACTCGCGTTACGTCAAAAAATTAACGTTGTCAGCCATTTAACCGCAAGTTACGTCCAACAATTTTACGTCTCAATTCGTCTCGATAGGCATTCAAACCGATTCCTAAACATTACCTTAATCCAATCCTACGGCGCTTTTCTGATCCAAGTGTTTCAAAATCCACCGAATTTGAAAAATATTGACGTTGTGCTTAGTGTTTCTACTAATTTACCGTTTGCCGCAAACTATACCGAAATATTACCACTACCAAGCCATATTAGCTCTTCTAGGCTAGTCTGTATCCATCCTGCTCGTAAACCCGAGCATAAGCTATGCAAATTATCCAGCTATGTCTCCGAACCACTAGTTTGGTTTCAACTCAAACATAAGTTTGTCGAAAACGTTGGAACATGTCATGGGTGCAACGAAAACATTCCGGCGACAAGTGGATTTTCTTGGTTCCTAAGCAAATTTAATCCTAAAAATTGGTTTAACGGGGTTAATTCTGTATCCGACGCAGTTGCTATTATCATTGAAATATTACTATATGTCATAATTGCAATAGTAGTGTTAATGATTGTACGTAAAGTAATCGTTCCGCTTGCAAAATGGGCACTGCATACCGGAAAGTCGAATTCGGGTAACAATGGAAACACAACTCGGAGCAAAGAACAACATTATCATTATTATCATTGTGATGTCCCAATACCGGACGAGCGACAATCTGAATTTCTTACGCGTAAAGTATAGCATGACTCTTCAATTCTAACGCACATGCATTTAACCATTTCAATTTAAGAGAGTGCTATGAGCAACTAATTGCTAACTGCACACTTGTAATCAATGCACCACAATGCACAATATTTAATGCGTTACAGGGTTGGGCACCGGAAAAAATCAGCGGAAAAAACGGTTTTTTTAAGTTTTTTCCGAGGGGGTGGAAAAACGAAAAAAAAGGCAAAAACTTTTATTTATAATCTCAGTAAATCACTCGCAAAACAGTGACAAAACATCGGGGAAACCGTGAGAAATTGATTTTTGTCACGTACTAAAGTTACGGCGACTCCTCAGGGGCGGACGCAGGGTGAGTAGAGTTGTGTCTTCTATCTCCCCAGCAGTCCTACGGTCCTAAAAAGTATGTTATACAAACGGTTTTTTAATCAAACCGGAATACCAGTTGCATCCCTGCTACTAATATATTTCTTTAATCTTAAAGGGATCGATGTATCTATTTTTACGATTTTTATGTTCCTCTTGGTCAATGTATAGAACAGGGCAGAACAGTATTATAAGCAAATTCCTAAACCAAAGCCTAAGCAGAAAGATGAGCATATTTCTAAGCCTAAGCCTTAGCCTAAGTCTAAGCCAAGCAAAAATCAGTCTAAAGCTTAACCCCTTCTCACATTGAGTTGCCTATAGGCAACTGAGCGCAGTGTATATACGGTAAATAATATATATCGCACCGTGTTTAACCATTACAACATGTATACATAGTACTAAACCACCACAAGACGTGAGAGCCCCCTTGGGCTCAAGCGTCAAGCTCCTATAGCTGAGTGGTGATGGTATACGCCTCCCACTTCAGTCACTGGAGTTCGAATCATAGCATAAAAGTAGGTCTCAGGGGAAATGGAAACTATTCATGTGAGAAAGGGTTAAGCGAAAAATTTTCAGTTTACTATCTATAACCCCTAGTGGTTATGGTGTGCGCCTCCCACTCCAGTCACTGGAGTTCGAATCCTAGCATAAAAGTAGGTCTCAGGGGAAATAGAAAATATTCATGTGAGAAAGGGTTAAGCGAAAAATTTTCAGTTTACTATCTATAACCCCTTCTCACATAGGCAACTCAGAGCAGTGTATATACGTTAAATAATATATATCGCACCGTATTTAACAATTGCAACACGTATACATAGTACTAAATCACCACAAGACGTGAGAGCCCCGTCAGGCTCGAGCTTCAAGCTCCTTTAGCTGAGTGGTGATGGCATACGCCTCCCACTCCAGTCACTGCAGTTCGAATCCTAGCATAAAAGTAGGTCTCAGGGTAAATAGAAAATATTCATGTGAGAAAGGGTTAAGCTTATTCTATTGCAGTCCCACAGAAAAACGTTGCGCCCCTGATCTTTATGGGCCTTTCTTTTTAATGCAGCATTTATTGCAGATAAATGCAGCGTTGAGTACGGAACCTAACTTATGATTAATTTCATTTTTATATATCAATAAAACTGCAAATCCTGTTTGCAGATTTTTTGCCGGACTCAACCCCGCAAGTTTGCAGCCACCTTAGCTGGCATATAAATTTTTTAGGTATATATGACAGCTCTGTAGTGTGTGCAGTATGCTTTATAGTCATGCGTTATCAAATGTTGATACTTAATAAAATTGTAATTTGATCCTTGTAATGTCATTTATTCAATAGACAAATCATCCATCAACGTTTTTGCGTTTGCGGAAGCATTGGTATATCATTTTCAATTTTTCCGTATTTTCAGGAAAAACGGGAAAACATTTTTTCCGATCGATTCATATTTCCAGAAAAACTGAACTCTAATGCACTACAATTTTGAGCAGGGGTTAACAATGTAAAGATATGACGTCCTTTTCTTGCAATATTCTCTACTTTTGCACAAACTTGTTTTTAAACTGAGATTCGAACACAGGTATCACGGGTGGGAGGTGTTTATTATCACAGCTCAGGTGTACAAACTTGACACATGGCGCTCGAGCTAAAGGGAGGTTTTCGCGTCTTGCAAAGATTTTCTACCTTACCTACATATACGTATATTGGCCCATGTTACTTTAAGGGGCGTCCAGGTTTCTGGTGGGTCCATAAAAGGCGGTTCAGGTTCTAGATTGCATTTTTTGCTTAGGCTTAGGCTTAGGAACTTATTTTTGCAACGCTTAGGCTTAGGCTTAGGAATAGCTTAATCTACTGTTACGCCCCTTAAAGTAACATTGACCCGTGTATTAATTGTTAACAGTTTCCGAGCTCGTATATACAGTATCTTGTGACGTCATGGAGGTTCCGCGGCAATTGACGCGTGCGCAAAGGAGGTGTGGCAAAACGCGTGTGTGCCCGTACTGGTGTCTTCCAGAGTACACTAAGGGTTTGTTGTCGGTTCCAGCAGAAAATCGACCTTTGGCTCGTATAGAATTTTTCCGGCAGGTTCCGGCAATTTTCTTTGTGAAATTTTTTTGTGCAAGTCGTTTCATTCAGACTTTCAGTCTCAACGTAATGGATGAGCCTATAACAAAGCTTATGTCTGAGCGCAAGCAAAAAGGAGTCACATGTCCGGCGAAAAAATGATTCGCCCCTTCAACATGGGCCGTTGTAAGTTTTGGTTTAGGATACCACTGACCACCTTGTTTAGCAAAAAGGAACTTTAAAAACCGATTTTTGACATTTTAGCAGCTTTAGCGGTAAAGCAAATGAACACCACTTTATTGCGTATTTCGGTTCGCCAAAACTTGCTGATCTCTGCCTCAGTGTGTTTTTCAACTCCGGTTTTGCCCTATATGCTTAATGCTTCAAGGGTAAAATAATTTTTATAGTCCGAAATCAAATTTTACGAAACAATACCATCGACTCAAACACGTTGAATTTAATTGAAAATTTCTATATGCTCATTCGCAGCATAACTCCCAAACCTCAAATTTAATAAAAATCATATAATTATTGAAGTGAAAATTCAAACAATAATTGATTATAAATATAAAGTACAACGTTATAAAATTTTTAAGCTGCATGAAAAGTGTATGGTAACTGACAACTGGGAAATTTATAGAACAGGAAACGTGTGATTATGCGTAGCCGCCTTACACATAGTGGGAAGTTCCTATATAATTAATACAGGGCGACTGTCCTGTACCAATCTTCAATTGTCCAAACATTATAATTATCTGCTAGTATTATTGAACCACATCAAATATTTGGTTGAATTTATTCCACTCATATAGCCACACGCCAAAAAATAATCGCTGCTGTTACAAATCCTTAAGAAACGCGTTTTTTCTATAGTGATATGCTTTCCGCGAAAAAACAAATTCAATTCTGAATAATATGACTGCGAGGCACAAGTGAAACCAATTACAATTAACGTTAATCAAAATTTTGATTGATGATCCGAACAAAATCTCAATGCTTCAAGCTTTAAGCGTGGATGGAATTCATGCATCAAGGCAGCCAACTAATCTGCAACTTCGTTCGAGACCTGTTCTATATAATGGTGAAACTTTTGATACTAAGTATTAAACCGCTTATTCAAACCGAAATATTTTAGCAAAACAAGAGCACTACAAAAATAGCCAATTATTGGCTGGTGCGATCGAAGTGGGACTTCAGCCAAATCGTATAGTAGGGTGACTGTGTAACACAGAACACCTAAGTGATGAACATTACTTCAAAAAACCTGAGGAATCCATAATCCCCCCTTGAGCATAAAAGTTCAAAAAGAAAGAAATGATTTGCACAAATGTATTGGAAATCACAGTTTTGATGATATCGAACCTATGTTAGGTTTTGACGCGAAATCATTCCACCACGAAGGGCGTCCAATAGCACCCGGTGTTTGCAATATCGCATTCCAAAGGTTTGGATATATCTAAAATAGCAACAAATTTCTTGTATCGGATTATTTAGGCTCGAAGATATACTCTAAAATGTCATGGTTTATGATGTGATTGTTTAACCATTTTTATGTATAAATTTAACCAGGTTACACCGAATCTGTGACTACATTTACTACATTTGCGTCAGCAACTTTGCAATCACGTTTAACATTTTGCTAATAAACGTATTTTGAACTAAGCATTTGCAGCACAGCATAACATCAAAAGCCTAGCACTTTGTAAGCTAAAACAATCAAATACATCAAAAATATACACCATGAGAGCAGAAAGGCCTTTGCTCAAAACCAAGCTGACATTGAAACTGATGTCAGACTGCCACCTAGACGAAAAGCCTCATTCCTAGGTTCGTGTTCTCAACTGTGTATGGCACCTATTTGCAGCTGGCGTTAATTTGTAATGTTTGAATTACTGAATCAAACATAAAGTAAGTTAAGCAAGATTTTTCAAGGTGCCATACAGTCAAGAAAAAAAATTAAACGTGCAGTAGTCAATATCGGGATGTCGTGATTGGATAATCACGTTTCAATTTTACTTTGCTCACAACCAGTCGCGTCTACTCAATTGCATTAATTCTGTTGGTGACAGTACATCTGTGTAAAAAAATTTCTCGTTTACAGATGTATTAGTATATTTATTTCAAAATATATTCCAAAATAGCGACAGGTCCCATTGCTATTTTAGAATACGGTTCCTAACGACAACTCACGTTCCCGTCTGCTTTCCCGAGCGCCGAATTGAGAATGAAATCAGTTGGGGCGATAACATCAACCAACGCAATGGCTTCATCTTTCAGCTGGGCACAACCGTCAAGGATTGCGGTTCTAATCCGGGTTCCAAATTCAGGTTCGTTACAAAAACGTCCTGAAACAAAACGTATCATTCTAGTAGCTGCTTTAAATGTTACCACGTACATTTTATTTCATCGTCTTTTTAATCTTGTTATTCACTGATTCCAAAGCTATACAGAAGACATATTATTAAGTAGCGTTGAGAATATGAACACTTGTGCAGGTGCTACTTAATAAAATTAGGTTTAGTCTTTCCAAGCTTAACTGCTGTTAGACTAACTGGTTGATCGGGTTTAATTCCACGATCAGGCGTGCAGCCGAACTTTAATTATACAAGGAGCGCAAATATCGTTTGATTATCAATGTGAAACGAGAAATTAGTAGTATATAAAATGTAACTGAAAGCATATTACCACCTGCAGTACAACCAAACTCAGTTTAAAATTTCTCAAAAGAAAACACAAGAACCCAAAATGTAAGGGATTTAAATAAAATAAAAATACTAAACATTGCTTGGACTTACCAATATAAAACGTTGCCATGTGTTTGTCCACGCACCACGCAGCCATTACACAGGCAAGCTTGGTCAAAATCGGTTTTAAGTCTGACGGAGTGTTTACATCTTCAATCAGTTGTTTGAAAGAATTGATAAGTGTTCGCTGAAAACACTTGCCGGTAAATTTCTCAAAAACATTTTCCTCAAAACCACACGCCAAGCAACCAAGTCAAGTGCCCCTAAGGTGGTCATTGCTGTCAAACAAGTAGAAAGCACCAAAAGTTATAAAATGAATGCAAGCAGTAAACGCCAGGAGCTGTGCAAATCGCGTGTTAGCGATTGCTACCAAGAAACGTTGCATTTAACTACGTATGCGGCATACTATCGTGTTACCTCGTAGAACGCAATAGACAGCGTATGGCATAAATACACTTGAGACCGATTTTTTGCTTCAAAAACATTACACCCAGATTGTAATAGCGTGCGAATTCGATCCGATGACTGCTTCAAGAGGTAGCAAACAAGCCAGTTGTAAGCATCAATGCATACTAAAAACATCAAACCAAAAAAATATGTAGATAATTAGCAAAACAAAATTAACCACTTCAAAATTGCGTTTCACAAAACACGCATTCTTTAATGTTTGTAGCATATATTACCTGTTGGTGACCGATTTCGTAACATTCAGACCAATGAACGACTAGTTTTGACATTTAGCAGGTTTCGCATTTAATCTCGATCACAAATACTACTATCAATATCGCTATACTCGCCGCTTTATTTGTGTGATGCATGTACATCACATAAATTTTCTTAAAAACTGAACGTTTGCATAAACCTCATGACGCCTTACCATTCATTATAGAACCGTTTTTACACTGAGCATAATTATTCTGAAGAATCCGTGTCATATGCTGAAGAAAATCAACAGACTTTAATGGAGAAGTCCGCGACGGTTCTAAAACCAAAATATACAACTACGCATAGTATTATAATACTGGAGTACTTATAAAGGGAAACAAACTAGAATTAAAGTTGTTTCTATTAAATTTAACTAATCTTCATAGCCCCAGGTGCGGTTAGTAACTATGACCAAAATGAGTTTTAGCTTTTACAATATGTCACAATGTTTTATGTATTTCAACAATTTTCTTTTCTTGCTACTGCTGTTTCGTTTTACAAAACATAATGAGTTGAGATTGTCATTTTGTAAAACAACATTTTTACCTCGAATGGGTTCAATTTATAGTGAAACCAACTACCTGTAAATTGTTGCATTCAACCTCGACCCAACATCATCAAAACAACAAATAATAATAATAATAATAATACCAAAAACAAAACCAACATAATGCATTAGGGTTTAAATACCTGGTTCATCCAACCACGCCAACAAATAATTTGAAGTTTGTTGCAGCAAAACATTATTGTCACCTTCATAAGTGCACGCAGGGTCGTTGTCGGACCGCAATGTGCCAAAATTGCTAACTAAAACACTCAGTATTTCTTTGTTAACCATACAGTTAACACAAGTGGTCAAAAAGTAGCAATTTGGAACTTTGTCACTCGTCGACTAAAATTCATAACAAGTGCACAAAGCGTTAATTTTTTCTTACCTTTCAGGTAACCATGCCCGCCACAGGCTTCTCGCGATTCTTGAATTGCTTTTTGAGCAGTCCACGACGCGACTGGTTTTGTTACACATGACAATGCGTGAATTTCTCGACTAAGCTCTGACTAAAACTTCATGATAAATAAAAAACGTTTTAGAAAATATTCCGTTTTATTACCACAGTAAATTGAACAAAAATTTTGGAGAACTTCATAACAGTGACTGATTAAAGCCAAAAGAAAAAACATAATACGCTAATGCTAAGCTTAAACAAAAAAGCAAATTATATAATTATTCTAATACGTTAGCTTTATGAACACACAGTTTTTAATTTTAACGACTCATATAGATAAGTCTTAACGACCGCTTCGCCGAGAATCTTTCTATAAACAATTCAACCACAAACGCCCAAATGTTTCGCATTCGGCTCAAATGGTAGATTCGGATAGACGTTCTAGATTCGGAATCGTTATAATTGTAGTAAAGCATCGCCCAGCAACCTACCATGCGTCTCCATTGTTCACACCAAACCATTAATAAACAATAAATCTAAAGTAAACATACCATGTCACTGCCTTTATCATTAGACGCCAAGCGAACACTGTACTCGTAGAACAAATCGTGAAACTTTTCAGTGTAATACTTCTGAACAAACGCGAAGGCAAGATATGGTAGCAACCGGAATTGCTAAAAATAACTAATTAGTTTCGGTAGATACCAATTGATGTTGCACTAGAGTTTGAGTAAAAACTTGTGTCTTAACCTCAAAAATCTCAAATTTAGTCCGCAAAAATCATACTTAACAATATTTTCGATATGAACCCGAAAAAACAATGACAGCCCACATTATATTACAAATTTTACCAAAGCGCAACCGGCACAATTTAACGTTTTTAGGCTTGTAAGCATATACCTAGGGCTACGCCTACATCTCAACCAATACCAAATCTTAAACTTACTGTTATACGCGTAAACTAAGGCTTTGAACCAAAACCAAATATTAAGCTAATACTTAGCCAACGACATAAGCTCAGCCCTTGGTTCAGGCTTGAACCTATGCCTAGGCATTAGCTTAAGGAAGGTCTTAACCCTATGCTTCACACAGGCCAGAGCCGTAAAAGCAAACCTGTAAAGGATACTCCAAAACCGCATGTTCTAATTCATTCGGATCTTCAGAGGCGTTAAATTGGCGACGGACAGCCGAATAGCGTATAGCAATTGTTAACGCTGACTGCAAATATGAGCCACTCATCAGGGTAATTCCAACACGCCCAGACGATAAGGCACCCAAATTTGATGCTTGTCGCTTTTTCGGATCCTAAAACAGCCAGCCATCAGAGAAATAAACATCAGATCCTCCACCGTACCAATGCCAGCTACAATTTAACTCCACGTGTTCGCCTTGGTCTGTCATGAATTTAAGCAATAAGGGCATAATATTACTAACAACTTGGATACAGTAAATGGGCATCAGTGCGCTTTAAATCATTAACCAATAAGCGTGTGTCTTCTCAAAAACATTCAAAAGACAATCCAAAAATCTACCTTGTACGGAGTAATATACTCTCCATCGGGGGACACATCAGCAGCTCTGTTCAACAAATTCTCACGTGGAACTCGATAATTGTTGAAACTGACAAATCTGGAACGCAAATAAACTTTTTTAGAAATGTTAGCGATTACAAGCAGACGCGGGCAACATAAATTAAGTCTTCGTCAAGTATATTCAACTGTGCATAGCACCTGTCAAACATCAGTTGGCAATAGCTCATGAAACTTGCGAAAGACTGAACGCCGGTGCTCAAAATTCGATTGGCAATTTCCTTCAAAAACAGATCAAAAGCTGCAAAATTCAAGGTTTCTACCTGCAGCAGATCTGCTATTGGAAACGGTACTATTAACTTGCGACAGGTATACACATATCTGAACGGCCAAAGATCTGTATCTCAATTTACTGTGTGAAACAAAACACCGCATTTCCTATTAATAAAATTTCCAAAACTGCACAATATGTAGCATTGCCTCCGAAAATGCGTAAACATTTCGCAAAGTTTATGTTATTGGTTCTAAGACTGGAAGATTTATTTTTCTATAAGCTATTGCACAATATTGCCAACAACCAATTTTACAACACTCTTAATTTCACGTTCAGTAACGTCATTAAAACGTAACAACGTGACCTAAACACAAACTTTATATCACTTAACACATCTGCTACCATTATCTTTCCCTAAAAACTGCCAAATCAATCTACAGAATATGCTAAAATGTTCTGTTTTAGAACAATCTAAATTAAGTGGTTCTGTTGACAGTACTTAAATATTTTATTTGTAAAACGGTTATTGACAACGGAAAATGAACTAAAAAATTGCCCGAAATGATTCCGTTGTGCGCAGTGGAGAAAGGAGGAACTGAAAAGTATTAAAAATTTTACCCATTGTCAACACCGTTCATTCCCAGCTTCTCGCCCATATCACCCACAAATACACCCGGATACGCCAGTAAGGTTTTTGGATCACGAATGCTAACCACAAACGGATGTAGTCCCAAATTTTGAAACGAGCCTCGACCTGTTTGCTTGTCCGGGAGAAGCAATTGAGCAAACAGTACCATATGAGTTGCAGAATTTCCTAGATTACCAACCCACGCTTTTGCAGCTTCAATATCTGGTGTATTAATGATAAATTCCTAAAATAATACAACAAAAACAGTCACGGACAGAACGAAATGAAATCGCGATGGCGTTTCGTACCCCAGCTATAAAACCGTGGCTGCAGATAAAATAGATGCAATCGTGGTTACTGCCTACATAATTCTATCCATGACTGCATAATATAATTATCAGCCCAACTAAATATGAACAGATACGCGTAATCGCGTGAAGTTTGGTTTTGCTAATTTCTGCAAGCGTTTATTACTGCGATTGACCTTATTGGGCATATGGTAGGTTTTAATTATTAACAATGTCAGATTGCGATGTCCATATTATTTTGTATTAGTGTGTACAGAATATATCACCTGTCCTTTATAGGTCTTGTAACATTTGAATCAGAGAACGTTGAGTTTCGAAATTTAGTACATTTTTGGCGCCTGTTGTGTACCATTTTGCAATATATTCAGAGATCATAGGTATTGCAGTTATTTTGTAACAAAATCAGCTACTTATCCCTACTAAATTTATAAAATACGATTATTCTTATTATTATTATTCTTATTATTACTATTAGAAAATAAATAAACAACTTACCTTAGTGTCCGGATCATACTTTGCTGTGGTACGCATAAACTTTGTATTCGACCCATGGCTTAGTTCAGTGATTCCAAAACAACCAAAATGCTGAAATTGGAAAAACTACCGATATTTTAGCTACTGAGAAACAGCGGTATAACAATTTCTTGAAATTATATTAAGTCCTGTTCCTGCTACATGTACTTTAGTACTTCGATATTTAAATCTAAATTTTTCAACAAATTTGAAATACTGTTGAATCGATCCTTGAACACCTTTCAAGTTTGTACTTTAAGAAACAAAAAGAGGACGCTCTAACATGCAAGGTCTACCAGAGTATTCACAACTTCTACTAAACGTTAACATAAAGTACAACTAATTGTCACATAATGTAAGAAAACCCAAAAATTCAAAAACAAATTTCATACCTCGAACTTTTCAACCGCTTCCATAAAACAATGATGGCGATCGGTGCCCAGAATTTGAATCGCGTGCCAATACACCTGAAATATAAATATATGTTTCAAAATATGTATCAAACCAGCGCCCCAGAACTAAACATGATATAACCTGTCTCGGAATTTCCGAAGAGGCAAAATGGTACATTTACTTTAGAATGCACCGCTTGATCCTAGAGTCTAAGAAGTTTCCTTAAAATGGCGTTATGCCCTACCGCAATAAGTTAGGTATTTCGTTGCCCCACACCAACTGGTGCAACTTCTGTTGGGCCACTTGTACCATTTAGTTGCTTACAGTCGCGAAAACAATCATTGTCCGTGCATAAATCTAAGAAAACAAAAGTAATACACGAAAACTAGCCAGCTGTTAAAATATTATTCAACTCAACTCACAGACAAATTTAATTGAAGTTTTGCGGAAAGAGACAAATCATACGACGTCAGCGCAACTATTTTAGTTCGGTGCAACCGAGGCAATGCGAGCGTTTCCTGCAATATATATATATATATATATATATACATATATATATATATAGACTAAAATATTCATAAAACATTAAAGATAATTACGGTCATAAATAGGAGTAAGGAATTGCCATTAAACTGTGCCTGATGGAAAAAGTCATTTGAAAATTTGAAAATTATGCATATTATTTTGTATATTCAATTTTGGTTGCAGGTTTCTTATGAAGATTGACTCCAAGATATGGAGGCCAAAATTAGTGATAGATTTGGAAGATGATCTTTGTGCAGAAGAAATGATTTCAAAGTCATCGTCTCTGCACCGGTGTCCTGTGTTATGGGTGTGATCTGCAATTGCAGATTTTAGGTTTGTACTAGAGACCGTTGTTTGCAGGGTTCGGTCGGATATACGCTTGTGCTCGCAAATTCGTTTAAACAATGTCGGCTGGTGGATCCGACATAGTCTAGCTTACAGCTAGAACAAATGAACTTATAAACGATTGCAGAGCTCAAGGGCAATGGTACTTTATCTTTATAATTAAATAAAGATTTAACCCTGTTGTGATTGTAAATAACTATGCGGATATTAAGATTTTCAGCTGAATAAAATTCGTTAAAAATCTTTTTTAATTGTTTCTTCAGATAACCAGTATGTGAACCGAAAAAAGGGATTTTAAGAGTGACTGTTTGTACCTCGTGTTCGGCGATTTGCCTCGAGAAGGTGCCATGAACCACGTCTGTTGCTGTGGTCTCGCTGCGTTCGGTTGTTGTCGACGACGTTTCGGCATTGTGTAAATGCGTACTTTGTGATGAAATATAGTTTTGTGTATTGCTGGAAGTAAAAAGTTGTCTAGAATCAGTATGAGACGATTGTGAATGATGTTGGGTTAGCCAGTTAGATGGCTAGTCCAACATTCAATCGTGATAGACCCCTAACTTTTGCTATATTTCAGCAGAAAGTACTCATTTACACAATGCCGAAACGTCGTCGACAGCAACCGAACGCAGCGAGACCACAGCAACAGACGTGGTTCATGGCACCTTCTCGAGCCAAATCGCCGAACACGAGGTACAAACAGTCACTCTTAAAGTCCCTTTTTTCGGTTCACATACTTGTTATTTGAAGAAACAATTAAAAAAGATTTTTAATGAATTTTATTCAGCTGAAAATCTTAATATCCGCATAGTTGTTTACAATCACAGCAGGATTAAATCTTTATTTAATTATAAAGATAAAGTACCATTGCCCTTGAGCTCTGCAATTGTTTATAAGTTCATTTGTTCTAGCTGTAAGCTAGACTATGTCGGATCCACCAGCCGACATTTTTTTAAACGAATTTGCGAGCACAAGCGTATATCCGACCGAACCCTGCAAACGACGGTCTCTAGTGCAAACCTAAAATCTGCAATAGCAGATCACACTCATAACACAGGACACCCGTGCAGAAATGATGACTTTGAAATCATTTCTTCTGCACAAAGATCATCTTCCAAATCCATCACTAATCTTGGTCTCCATGTTTTGGAGTCAATCTTCATAAGAAACCTGCAACCAAAATTGAATATACAAAATAATATGCATAATTTTCAAATTTTTATATATTTATATATATATATATATATATATATATATATATATATATAAACGTAGTTAGAGATAATAGCAATTCCCTACTCTGGAAGTGCTATTTATAACCGTAATTATCTTCCTAATATACAAATGTTGTAACTCGGCAGAGATAGCTATCTCTGGGGTTTGGAATTTGGGTATTGGAAGGATAGTAGACTGGTTTTATGAATATTTTATATGTATTCCGGGGCCCCTCTATATATGTCAAAATATGTACTATATATATTTTCATTGAGGGCTTCCATAACTAACATATATGCAACAATAATCACATATAGAAAAAACATAACAATAATAAGACAACAATATCAATATTAAATAAATGACAATATTAGATTAAAAATGGTCAAGTTAAAATATTTAGTCATTTAATTTGTATAAACAATTTAAAAATTCTTACATAATGACCAGCGAATTCGTATTCAAACAACCGTTTCACACGTTTGAATGTAATTTCACGAATTTGTTGAAGAGTCGGTATCACTGAGGTCTGCTCAAACAACGGATCACACTCGAGCATATGCCATATTTGGTTCTAAAAATAAAAATAAAGGAAATTAACAATTTTAAATGGTTTATATTAATTGTAATACATGGATCGTGCAACGGTTCTCACCACTAAAATTTTTCAAAATTCAAGTGCTACTATAATTCATGGCTAACCATTTACAAAATTCACTAAAAATCGTAATTGAAATATAATGATCGTTAGTGGGAATCGAATTTTAAAATTTAATTATATATACTTTAATTTAACTGAACTTAGAACAGCCCAAGGGGGCACCGGAATAAATTTTTAAAAACGAAACTTTTTATGAGAGTGCAGGGCTCTTGCACACATTAGCTTCGGTTAAGGATTTTGAAGAATGGCTTGTCTAAACCAAAACTTTAACTAATAAATGTACGGAAAATCTACAATTACCTTTTTGTAGTCAAAATATTTAGATCGGCTTACCCGGTATGTAATTACGTCTTCGCCATCAAGAAATAGCTTGAGCTTCTTCCAGTCAAAAGTAGCCCGTTTCCGATATTGGTTCAGCGGGCCATTAGGAGGACTTTTGATCAAGCCGTCCATGACGCATTAATTTAATGAACACATGTTTAGTTTTAAAAGTTGTGTAATCTTAAAACGATACACAGTTAACAATACGTGAGCGTAGCAATTGCAATTACTGAAAAGATAAACTGAATACTTTTGTTAACCTGTGATATATCTGATGCAGATTTAAAGGGCCAACAATACGCAGAGGCAAATGGGAAACAATCCCATAGGACGCATGAAGCACCCTATAAAATATGACAACCAAAATTTTGAAAATTCAACATGGCTCAGGAATGTTGTAAATATGAGCACCGTTCATCAGAATTGGATTTTCCGGAAAAATTGAATCGACCGGAAGAAACGGTTTGTTCCGTTTTCTCAACGAAAAATTGAAAATAATGTATAATGCATTCGCAAGCACAAAAGCGTTGATGAATGATTTGTCTATTGAAAAAATGCATCAGAAGAATCAAATCACTATCTTACTGTAACGGTTTTAAACCTTAGAACTGGGAACTTGTTCAGGTTGCAAGTGCTAAATTTTAAACCTACGGAGTCTCAGCGGCGATCTTAGCTTATAGCTCAAACTTAAGCGTATGCTACCAGCAGTGCAGATTAACTACAACAGCGGCAAGCGCTGTGAGCAAACTTGTAAAACAACATAATAAAATTAAAGTTTCGGCGCATACAACTTTTCAAAATGTAACTCCCCCAGCACTCCAGAGTACCGGTTTAAACACATTGATCTTTTGCAAAGCCAAAACAAAGCAGCTTCATCACATTCGCCCTTTTTCGTAGTTGTGCCCTCACAACCCAGCCAATATCTCCAAGTAGTAGCATCAACGTAAATCGTAACACCAAATCAGTATCCCGACGATATAATTCCCAAATAATAAAACCATATAATAAGATACAACCAGATAAAATTGTCCAAGACCGAATACATGATTAAGCATGAAAAAACCGTTACACGCGAAAGCGTCGGTTGCCACCTCAAGTATTTAAATCTAGAGGATCCCGTGAAAATGGTGTAGGATATAGCCACTCCGAACTCTCGTAGACCCCGTCGGGATCCAAATAAGTTTCCCACATTCGATTGTCGTACATTCCTGGATTAACTGGTTCATCGGAACGAACACTCTCACTTACCGCGCTCGTTGTTGCTTGCTGCAGTACCGCTTGTTGTGCGTTTGGCGGTCGTTGTGACGACGTTTGCCGTATTACTTTCGGTTTAGGCTGCCACTTGTGGAACCATGCTGGCAATGACTTGTTTTCCGATTGACACATTTCGATGACCCGATATGCTCGCTCTAAACTCCGTCATCGCAATGAACTTGAACCCTTACCTCGACTTCGGCGTTTCGTCGGCTTGTTATTGTCATCAACGGAAGTACAGCCGGGCTTGTATGAGACAGATTCGATTGTAGCCGCCACGAGATTTAGCTCCTTCTGAGTAATTTCCATAGGATAGTTCCTTATTACTAAGAATCAACATTTGATAACACATGACGATAAACATAACTGCACACATTACTGTGTAACATGGGGGCCAGGACTAGTTAATGAGGGGTGTAATTTTTAGTTTATACATCCTGTGAATTTTTTTGTTTATTTTTTTTTTCAGCTGAATTAGCAGTTTAAAAATTTTTTAGGCTATCCCCTAATTCTGGATTTTAGTCTATTGCTGTACCCCCTAATTGCGGAATTTAGCTTATGTTGGAAATTTTTGTAATTTTAAACAAGCGTATATATGTGTGTTTGTGCATAGTGTGTTTTTATTGCGTGTGTGAAGGCACTATGAATGTACGTACTTTTGATGTTGTTGTTGTTGTTGTCGAAATCAGCTGAGCGCCTGCTTTATATATTGTAGATAAATAAATGCATATATGCAGATTTATGTAGACGCATATATATTGTGCATGTGCAATTTATTCTGGATTGTAAGCTTATGAATTTTGCAATGTATTGTTTTTGTGAAGACAGTCGCACGGATTCAGCCAAGGGGCATATTACAATCAGCGGGTAGAATGCGATCAGAGGAGTGTTTCTTGAATAACTTGTTCTGGAATTAAGGGTGTTAGTGCTTATAATTTCAGATTGGGGTTGAAAATACACTAATAAGTTTGCAATGCCATTGTGACTGTATGATTTATTATTATGGACTCCTTACGGATTGTTATTGGAGAAGCCTGTGTACTTATGTTAGCAGGAATAAATTTTATTTTTAAGTACAGCCGAGTGACCCCTTTTAGGAAAAATTTTAAGATGGTAATTCTGCGAATTGGAAAAACCCCGAATCAACCCTTGGAAGACAAAACATGGTTTTTAGGTAAATTTTTGTAAATTTTAACTAAAATTCTGTTTTGAAAATTATGGATTTTCGTCAAAATAGTGGATTTTTTACTTTTTATGCGATTTGAAAGATCAATTTTGCTTTTAAAATAAATTTCTTGGGTCAAAACAACATACTTTAAATTTTTGAGCTATTTTAAAAGTTTAAATTTTAATCTAAAAACTAAATTTTTAAGACAAAACAGCTTTTTGTTAGATTTTAACAAAATTGTAAGTTAGAAATTTTTAAGAAAAACTTTTTTAAGTTAAATTTCGTGGTTTTTCAACATTTTTGAAAAATTTTAAAATTTTATCATAAAATTCTTAGAACTCAATTAACCTTTCGGTTTACAGATATATAAGTGCAGAACAAGTTGGGTTCGGGGGCTCAGTGGTATACGGGAGCAAGTTGCTGCACGACGGCTTAGCGGATTTTGTGTTTTGTAGTTTATGATTTTAGGCTTTAACGATTTTGGGGAGTTATTTGTTATAGTTGCACGCGAAGTAAGCATTTAGTGTCGAGATAACTGTACTGTATTTTTGAGATAACAGTATTTGGAGCCCGTTGTGTACGATGCTTTGTGAAGCCTAAGTGAAATTTTTGACTAATTTTTGCGGTGAAGTGGAATTTTTGTAAAAATTCGTGTGCGATATTTATTGCTAAGACGGTTTGTGGAATTTTTACGATTGGAATATTATAGCGTGCATACGAGAATTCTTTTCGCAAGGAGCCCCTAAGTTTCAAATAATATTTAACAAATAGGTAGTTGTGTAATTTATCTGGTTAGACGAGAAGTTTCTTGGTTTGTATGATGTTGATTACAAGTATTCTGGGGTGTCAATTAGTGCTATTTTGGGGTTTTAAATGGTCTAATGAGTTGCCGAGTAGTAACAGATTAATATTTAAGACTGTTTTGCCCTTTAAGGGAGCCGTAATTTTAATGTTCTATATTCGGTTTCTGGATTCTGAAAATAGATATTTTGTGTTGCGCGATCTGAGATATTTTTGGGGCATAGGAAAGTTTAAGCATTTGTTTCTACCATTGGGCTTGAGTTTAATTAAGTTGTTTTAGATTTATAGCTCGTGCGATTTTTATTGTAAGAGAATTAGAGATTTGTGCTTGCTTTGGTAACCTTCGAACTTAACTAAGAAGTTGTTCCCCAGAGTGCTGACCGAGTTTGAAGTTGAATTTTTTAAGTTCGCAGTGTTACATTTGGAGGTCCCACCGAGATCCAATTTTCCTAATTGGTAAACGAAGTCTGATTGCTGGCTTTGTTTCAGTGTTAAACCTATTGCGATGGAACGTTCAATTGAAATTTCCGAGACCTGATTTGTTTTATGTTATCTAGAAGGCATTCCTACTCAACTAGTTTTTGTTACTTATTGAATCTATCAAGATAAGCGTATTACCCGCAAGGAATCCATGCAGAATTTATGTTTCGGTTTTTTGCTTATGCGTGTTTCTATCGACGTATGAATGAAAGTTATTTGAAATCAAGTGAAATAGTTCCGACATTGTTGCAGAATTGTTATAGTTTCAGAAACTTCCGGAAGTGAGCCTTGGTTATCATATAATACCAGCAACTGTACAAGTATAGCAACAACACTCTGCCTGTAAAGGGCCCTTATTTATTTTATTTCTCAAATTTTGAACCCTTCTGCTGTTGGTCCTAACCTTGGTGTGTAGCATAACGCTCAACTAGCTATTCTTCCGGCGTTGTCTATTTTTGAAATAGTTAGAATATCTAAACAGAATATAGTTTTACCCATACTGTAGCTACTAACTTCAACCAACTGCACATTTCGTATAGGAACAATTTTGTGCTCTGTGTAAGCGCATTTACTACACCGTTTTCTAGGTTGACATAACAATTAGTGAACATTTATGAATAAGCAAGCAATATTTTTATTTGAGTACTCATTTAAAAATTTTCTGTCGTTTCAATTATGAATTCTGTTGAACAATTTACCCGTAAGGGGGCCGTACGTGTCTTAACTCTATCTGTTTCATGTTATTAACTTAATATATTTTATGTTTGAAAATATCTGTTTTAGCATTTACGGTAGCAGCAGCTGATGTATAATGGTCAATGGACGATGAGGCAAAGAGATGTTTGAAGCACTAGCGAGCAATGGTATTATGGTAAGGGATTTGTGTGGTGTTGAATTAATTGTTCTGATCAGAGTGATCAAAAAGTTGTTGACTCTCAGCGAGGATGGTGCAAAGCCACTATGTACATATTTGTAAATTATATACAAAACACAAAAAAATAAAAAAATCGAAACAATTTTTTTAGTTTGAGCCATTAGCTACTTTATTGAAAATTAAATTGCTGTAACCGTAAGGCAGCCAATGTATTTCTTTACTTATCTAACATGATTCTTTATGTACTGTTTAAATATTATGTTGTGTAATCGTCGATGTATTTCAGGCATTTTTAGCGAACATCTAGTGAATTAGTATATACTTGATTCGGTGTATAAACAGTGTTATGTTATTTTTCGAAAACATTGCTTTCCGTAAAGAAGCCACTAGTGTCTCAAATGCAAAGCAAAACTTTGTATATAATTTAATATTATGGTTGTTGTATTTTTAGGAATTCTTATTTTAGGAAGTTCAGTTGATTAACTCTACTTTTTGAATGGTTAAGCGGCTGGCGATAGCTATCGAACGACTAGCCAATATTTGGAGAAGCGCCTAGGATCAGCTCTAATACTTAGACTGTGGTTGGAAAGTAATTTTTTTGGGGTTATGGTCGTTTTTTGTTATAGGAAGGAATTTAGGTTAACTCGCAGGAGCTCGTTTAGAATAAAGTGTGGACAGTGTAGCATGAGGGCCAGGACTAGTTAATGAGGGGTGTAATTTTTAGTTTATACATCCTGTGAATTTTTTTGTTTATTTTTTTCAGCTGAATTAGCAGTTTAAAAAATTTATTTTAGGCTATCCCCTCTTTCTGGATTTTAGTCTATTGCTGTACCCCCTAATTGCAGAATTTAGCTTATGTTGGAAATTTTTGTAATTTTAAACAAGCGTATATATGGGTGTGTTTGTGCATAGTGTGTTTTTATTGCGTGTATGAAGGCACTATGAATGTACGTAGTTTTGATGTTGTTGTTGTTGTCGAAATCAGCTGAGCGCCTGCTTTAAAATTTTATATTGTAGATAAATAAATGCATATATGCAGATTTATGTAGACGCATATATATTGTGCATGTGCAATTTATTCTGGATTGTAAGCTTATGAATTTTGCAATGTATTGTTTTTGTGAAGACAGTCGCACGGATTCAGCCAAGGGGCATATTACAATCAGCGGGTAGAATGCGATCAGAGGAGTGTTTCTTGAATAACTTGTTCTGGAATTAAGGGTGTTAGTGCTTATAATTTCAGATTGGGGTTGAAAATACACTAATAAGTTTTAATGCCATTGTGACTGTTAACAAATAGGTAGTTGTGTAATTTATCTGGTTAGACGAGAAGTTTCTTGGTTTGTATGATGTTGATTACAAGTATTCTGGGGTGTCAATTAGTGCTATTTTGGGGTTTTAAATGGTCTAATGAGTTGCCGAGTAGTAACAGATTAATATTTAAGACTGTTTTGCCCTTTAAGGGAGCCGTAATTTTAATGTTCTATATTCGGTTTCTGGATTCTGAAAATAGGTATTTTGTGTTGCGCGATCTGAGATATTTTTGGGGCATAGGAAAGTTTAAGCATTTGTTTCTACCATGGGGCTTGAGTTTAATTAAGTTGTTTTAGATTTATAGCTCGTGCGATTTTTATTGTAAGAGAATTAGAGATTTGTGCTTGCTTTGGTAACCTTCGAACTTAATTAAGAAGTTGTTCTCCAGAGTGCTGACCGAGTTTGAAGTTGGATTTTTTAAGTACGCTGTGTTACAACTGAGCTGTCAAATACCATAAAAGGTGCATATGCCAGCCAAGGTGACCATAAACTTGCGGGGTTGAATCCGGCAAAACATCTGCAAACAGGATTTGTAGTTTATTGACATGAAAAATCAAATTAGTCCGAAGTTAGGTTCCGAAATTAACGCTTCATATATTTGAATAAATAGTACATTAAAGAGAAACATAAAAAATCTCAAATAGATACAGCAATTACTTCAAGATTAAAGACATATATAGTAGCAGGGATGCAACTAAAATTACGATTTGATTAGGAAACCATTTGTATAGCATACTTTCTAACACAGTAGGACTGCTGGGGCGATAGGAAACACAACTCTACATACACTACGTCCGCTCATGAGGATCCACCGCAGCTTTAGTAAAGCGTTGTTGAACTTAGAACCTGTAAACATGTGTTTCCCTGGTCTTTCAAGAAGTTTATGAGAGGCATGTATCCACCAAAAAAGTATTTAAAGGTTGACCACTAAAATGGTGTATGGCTCCTCGCTCGCTTCGCTCACGAGTGCTTCCGCTATATCTCGTTGGGTCTCCCCTTTTAGAGTTTCCTGGATCCGCCACTGACTCGGAGCGTGAGAAATGCGAATTTCTCACGGTTTTCGAAATGCTTTGTTGCTGTTTTGCGAGTGATTTACGGAGATTATAATAAAGTTTTTTCCGTTTTTCCACCCTTGGAATAAACCGAAAACCGTTTTTTCCATTGGTTTTACCGGTACCCAACCCTGCCGGTCACAGACTATAAACGAATATGACATGTTTGGTAATGAACGCTTTACGACCAAGGCTAAACAACTGATAAGCAAACAACTTAATTAGCTTCCGCTTACTATTATTGTGCACATTTTATTGCAAAGTAGATACAAAAGAAAACGTATATAAAAAGCACAAAACTTACACTCAAGGTCGTACCCAGAGGGGGAGGGTTTAGAGTCAACCCATCTCACCTTTGTAACTTTTGATCAGTTTAAAAACGTTTTCAGTTGGTGATACACGAGGCGAGACGCTTTTTGAAAGTTTTTATAAAACGTAAACAATAACCGTTTCTAAAATCCTGGCTAAGGTCTGGTTTAGTATATTATGATTACCTTCTATAACGCACTTATGTTCATTCCTGATCACCAAGCAAGTCCAGGTCTGGCAGGTTTATCACCGTGAAAGATAGAACTAAAACACAACACTAAATGATCAGGCGAGAAAATCAGACACCCCTCAAAGTACCATTGGCTGCGGTGCTATGGCGACCAGCGGGAGGGGGGTGAGAGGAGAGCGTACTGGGAGGCGAAGCCGCTGTGGAGAGTCGCGCGGTGGGTGCCGGAAAAGTTCACACGCAGTGCAATATTAAAATAAATTTGCATTGGTAGTATGACAACTACTACAAATAGACAAAATCACTGGACAGTGCAGCGGTTACCGCATGACACCTGGGAAGTCAACAAATCCACTATTTGGCTAATCGCTCGTGAGTTTTCGTCGTGGCCATAGATATGTACCTACACTGCAAAAACTGGTGAGTCAAATTGACTCTCTTTGAATTAGGCTCTACGGAACTACACAAACAGAGTCAAATTCGACTCACTGAGCCGCACGTTTGACTCTGGCGGAGTCAAATTAGACTCAGTATGTGTAGTCCCGTAGAGTCAATTTCGGAGAGAGTCAATTTGACTCACCATTTTTTGCAGTGTAGAAAGTAAACGGACAGTATAATAACGGAATTGGACAGCAATAAAAAACAGAAATTTAAGTATAAACGCTTCAAATATTTATTTTCTGCCAACACAATTGAAGCGTGCAAATACTCACCGGTTATTTAAAATTTTAAGGAAAAACCGCGGATGCGCCGAAACTTGCAAAATTTTGAATGAATTTCGTAATTTCTATTTTCTGTCGAACCTTTGAAGCATACCTATCGGTAAATAAAAATTGCGTTATATACGTGACTAAAAACAAATGTTGAGCATAATGCATGCTCCACCATTAAAAATGTGGCTTGGTGGAAAACTGAATTTCAATCCCAGACAAAGGCAAAATTTAGACATGTGAAATTTTCGTGTATGGGAATTGAACTAAATTTTCAATTCATAAAATTCACTCAAAGCGTTTTTAAGAATTGAACAAAATTTCCATTCCATAACATGCATGTTAAAACAATAGCGTGTTAAGGAATTGAACACCAGTGTAAAAGTGGTGTTCATTGAATTAAATTTTATTTCAGTTTTTATATCGCTCTGACTATGTCAATACTTTTACTCACTACAAACATGGCGTTTAGGAATTGAAACATTCGTCTGACCTGTGTGCATTGCAAGTGACATTCAAATGGAATGTAGTGTTATGGAATTGACAAAATTTAATGAAGGTTTTAAAGATTCAATTCTTATGAACGCGTTACAATATATTACTGTTGTTCGAGAGTTGCAAAGTTATTTTGATGTAAATTTGGTAGGTATTCACATAATCCAAAAATGAGTTCTACGGTATTAAGGAAATGATTTTACAGATAAATTGTCTATATTGGAATTCAAAATCAATTTGAATTTACAATGTCAATAATTTGGAATTGAACGTAAAGAGTCTAATCAAAATGTGCAAAATTTTAAAGTTCTCTCCCAGAAAGCGTCCTCTAATCTAAATTTAATTCAAGAAATCCTTATCCGATAAACAACGAGATTGTTGGAATTGAAATTTTGTAAAGGTCTAATAGGTAGGATTGTTGGAATTGGATTTTAAAACAATTGCGTGTATTTGAATTGAAATTCAAGATTTGAGGAGATTTATTGTCAACTCTGTTTTCATCTTTTATGTATTGAGGAATTGATTAATTTTGTAAGTTCAGATTTTTCGTTGAAATCAATTTACTTTAAAGCCTTAATTCAAGGACTACTGGAGTTGAATTGCGAGTTTTATGTTAGATTGTAGATAACGAAATTTCCTGGAATTGACTATTCAAGAAATGAACGTGGTGAAATTTTGTAAACACTTTGGACATGAAGTTTCATTGCGCGAAAGAATTTCAATTCCTATATGCCTCCTATTTTATGAGTTTTCAATTCCTGAATACCTAGTAGTGCAAAATGTGGAGTTCTGGAATTGAACAAAAACGTGAAATTGAGATGTGGAATTGACGCTAAAATTTTCCACCACCTCACAGTTTTGATTGTGGAGTATGTATAAGACTCCAATTCTTAAAGAAACGAGATGCGGTTGCATCCTGCACATACATGCATGCCCCTGTGTTTTGGATAAGCTGTAGGCGCTGAGCAGGAAATGGAATCGAGAAACGTGGTCCGGGTAGTGGGTTGGTACATCCTAGCCGTAGCCCTTTCAAGAGCTCGTTCCATATTGAATCAAAACAACCGCTACCTTTGTCAATTCCAATGTAATTCAATTCCAGTAAGCTCAAACACAATAAGTTAGTAAATAAGACAACAAAAATGCAGATTTACTTTGCAAACAGAATATATATAGTAAAATATAAACACGGAAGGAACTAATATTAAGACTACATACAACTATTGTCAATTACAAGTATGACACAAAAACCAGGATTGCTGGACAGGGGTCAGTTTGAAAGTTTTGCGATCCGTGTAATTTTCGAAATCATATTTTCTACAATCAATGGCTACTCTACTATAGACAGATGAGCACCGGATATTCGAAAATGTTTCCTACGAAATTCATATCGGGTATAAACGAAACAAAAATGATAAAATATCCGGATATGTATTCCAAAATAAATATATACATACACGAATATATATGTGAGAGATATCCGATATCCTTCACTTCTGTCAACCTGGATGTAACCACATAACCGTTTCAGTTCCGGTAAAAAACCATATTCGTTTCTGTTATTCTCACTATTTGCTTAAACGCTGTCGTTAACGAACGAACAAAAACCGCAGGACGGCAACCCAAATGCTGCGATAAGTTGGGTTTAGTATTAAAGATAAATAAAATCCAATAAGTCTTCAGTCTTTTTACAATTCAAAATCAAAACATTTTTAGTGTGCGTACATTAACATCACCATACTAATCGTTTCCGTTAGTGGCTCCTATTAATACATCCGGATGTTAAATTTTAAAACACATAAAATTACACAAATATATATATAAACAGTCATATTTCACATTCCCAAGGTGTGAACCGGATATTCTACTTGACAATGACTTCATTCTTACAACCTATAGCAAAACACTAAAACAAGGTCACGATCAATTAATACAGAATAGCACCTCGGTTTCAAACAAAACATACTGACATAAATCAACTCAACCGGCTCTTGCACACTTTCCTCACATTTACGGCCAAGAATTAAGATTAGGCTTTAGGCTTAGGTAAACTATTCCTAAATCGAAGCCTAAGCCTAGGTCTAAGCCTAAGGGTCGGATGTATACATGAACCTATTTTTCCTTACATATCGATAGGAACTACAACCATATAAGTTTTAAAATTTGGTTCTCACTTTGCATTCCGCATTTTAATAGATATCCATTGGCACCTTGAGCCTCAATTACACAATACGGCCAAATGTAAAGAACAGGGGCGGAACAGTATTATAAGCATATTCCTAAGCCTAAACTTAAGCTTAAGCATGAGCATATTCCTAAACCTAAGCGTAAGAATGAGCATACTCCTAAGCCTAAACCTTAGCGTAAGAATGAGCATATTCCTAAGCCCAAGCCACGCAAAACAATTAGTCTGCTTACTCTATTGTAGTTCCACAGAAAAACTCCTGCCCCTGATCTTTACATGGGCCCACAATACAAAATAACGAACGTAAAGCTCTTCAAATAGATAAGCCATTGCACGTCACATATTTCAGACATTAATATAAACAATATTTACACTCAATTACACATGTGGGGGTTGCAACGAAATCTCGCCTTAGCCGAACATGGTTACATTCTAGTAGGGGTTTTCCGTTAAGAATTGGCAAAGGATTAAAACCAATTTCCTACCTCAACAACAACTTTAATCAGGTTTTTCATCGCCGGCAGACCAAAATTTTTTCACTGCTTTAAACAAAAAACATGTTACTTCAAAATTTAATCTAAATTTTGTACTTTAAAGACAGAAACGGATATTTTAAAATAATAAATTTTGATAATACAACAATTGCAACAGTCCATGGAAACAAAGTATGCATCAGAAAGAATATCATACATTCATGCTGTTATGTCAAATACAAAAACTTGACGGGAAACGGAAGACAAGAACACGTATTCAAGCCAAAGTGCAAGCCTAACTAAAAGTGACAGCATCGATTAAAAATTTAAAATATTTAAAATATTTTAAACTGGTCAGGAACATTATTCCGTTTGCAGAGTACAGCATCACAGCAGGTGTGACTTTGCCGTTTGCACTACCGGGAACGTTACATCGGATCAGGTTTAGTTACAATTTAGTGAACAAGTTGTAAGTTTTCGAGTTAAGAGTTTTTCCGTAATAACCAAATGCTGGTAAGGGTTATCAGAATTGAAAATACGAACCAAGTTTTCTGCATT
Organism: Enoplolaimus lenunculus; assembly: GCA_030248215.1. Taxonomy (NCBI): domain Eukaryota; kingdom Metazoa; phylum Nematoda; class Enoplea; order Enoplida; family Thoracostomopsidae; genus Enoplolaimus; species Enoplolaimus lenunculus. Next base: position 283,507 of record JASANG010003345.1, on the reverse strand, counting down.
TTTACACAACACAGGAAGGCGCGCACACAGACAAAGCCATTATTTGGAATGTCAGTTGTGCTTATCATCAGTTAGCGATTGATTTTCAAACGAGAAAACTATACCATACTCCAAAATTTTAACATACCCATTCACGAGGGTTTCTCTCATACAGTTATATGTTTCTTAAACTACAGTTTCGAGCTCCTAGTCAGAGGGGGAGGGAGGGGCAAAGAAATGGATTCTTTGAACTTAAATATAATTTTTCTGACCCAAGTCCTTCAACATCAGGGCCCTTATACACTTTTCCCCCCACAGCTTAGGTTAAGTCGTAGAGTCAGGCTCAAGTAAAGGCTTAGGTCAAAGGTTTAGGCAAGCTTTTTTTATGAAAAAATATACTTAACCTAATACGTTTTTGGGGGATGGTGGTGTACACCTTTCATCCAGTTGCCTAAATGACACATAACCAAAAACAATAGCACACCAATGTAAAAATACAATACTGCTGAAAAAAGTATACACCACTCTACACTGTGACACCAAACGAGATTCATTACAAGCTAGCAAAAAAATTAAAATGCACACAAACACTAAAATGCTGCAAGAGTTAACCAATTTCAAAAAATTTCACCTCAGGTTAAAGTTAAGTATCGTTACAGGCGTAACTGTTAAAATATATTAAGCCTAGCTGAAAACTTTGATTGAGTTTATTCTTCGTGTATATATGGCGCAGCCTAAGCCGTTATTCAGCACAATTACGAAATGAGCTAGTCCAAAGCGGAATAACCACTTGGCTTAGCACTAGGCGAAATAGTTCAAAAAAGCTGCGCGTTTTAAGTAATTACTTAGCCAATCAGAAACCAGTATTTGCATCAGCTAATTGTATTTGCGTATGGCATTAAGGTAGTAAGACAATCACAAGGCATACACTTGTAGCAAAGAGAGAATTACTGAGACTAGCCCAAGCCGTAATTTTACCCTGGAATAGCCCAAGCCGTAATTTTACTCTGGAATAGCCCAATTCAGAATTGGGCTGAAATACGGCTTTGGCTACGACATATACGTATTTATATATCCTTGAACCAGCTAAAACAATCTTGTCGTTTCCGTTATTCATTGCGAAAAATTTGTTCATATCCCAATACTCCAAGTATAATAAAACAATCTTACAGTATACAGGTAACACACATAAACATAAAACCAACAAAAACGGACAAACTCAATTCAATGCAATACTATGTAAAAAGCTAAAAGTTAACTTAAAATAACAAACAATACAACACCGACGGTCATGTTTGATTCGGACCCAGAAAGCAAAAGAAACACCCAATTGTCCCAGCTCGACTGTGTTGCACACTACCGAACCGGCGCTGTAAAAATACCGGATCTGCTAACGAAACCAAAATTACGGCTACAACTATGGCGTTCCGCTACGGTCTTTAAGATGACCTAAGCTACCGCAATAAGAAGTATACATCCTCACAATTCCTGATGCTGCTTAAATAAACACGTGATTAAAATGGCACATAAAAGCTTAATAACAAAAACACTAGCATAGTATATATACTGTAGCAATCTCAAACTTTAGGCACACTACTTCAGGGGATTGAATTAACAAATATATTAACCTGGTAAAATAAGCTATTTGTTAATTTTTTAAACAAATTCTGAAAAATCGCTACCAAGCTCTGCCTCGACAACCTACTGAAATTCCGGTTATCGCGGAAAGCAATTCGCATTTTCTCAAAAACAGATTCCTTCAAAAACCAATCTTATACGCAGTCATGGGTGTAGCCAGGATTTCAGTAAGAGGGTATTTACGTTCTATGATTGTTTCGAAGTGGGGGCTTTTGTATTAAAAACTGAAAAAGCATCTGAAGCTTTTTTACAAAAATCCTTAAGGAATTCTTGACCACTAAAACTCTCTTCTTTGGAAACGCCCTTTTTACATTGTGATAAAATAGGTCTTTGGCAAAATATATACAGTCCTTTGGTATTTTGATTCAAAACCAAAAAAGCAAAATAAAGCCCTATTCACATGTGCTAGTTTTAGCTGCGAGAAGTTGCAGCTGCAACTTGCACTTGCAAGTTTTGCAGCTGCAAATAATTCAATAAAACTCATAGCTAAAAATTTAGTTCACATGAGTAAGAATTTACTGCAGTCGCGTTCTCGTTGGCTGATGAAAAAAACAAGTTCTACATACCGAAAATAGCAATATATCTAGGCCGCATGGACGAAGAAAGCCTGGTGTCTACACCCTGCAAAACGTTTGCAGACGTCCGAATTTTCAGCATTGAAATACTAACACTGATGTCCACTTGGAAACGTATTAAAACTCAAATCTAACCATGATTATCCTATTTCTGCCACTGCAACATATAATATACCGATTACAAAATGCCATAGAGATTATAACATAAATACAAACAAAAATGTTCAATATATAGAACGGACGGAATGGCCAGGGGGCAGCTAAAAACTTATGGAGAATATATTTTGATATGAATACAAGACACACAAGCTGAACTACAAGCATACATCAGTCAAACAAGCGAACTGCGCTAAACGTACAGACCAGATGCAAAACAAATTTGTGTTGAAAGCGTACTCAACTTAAATTAACCGTTTAGCATTCACCGGTTAGAACGTTACACGGAGTTTTACCTCCTGATCAAAAACGCTCCGGTTTTCAAACAAGCGAATCGTTGTTGCTTCAGATTAAAAATATCCTGTTCAAGTATAAAACAAATCAGTACGAAAAGTGTACTAAACTTAGGAATTCACTAAATGATGATTTCAAAAGTTATATTTTTCAAAAATTAATGATAGATGCTACTACACACGTTTGAAAATACAAGCAACAGTCAACGACTATACATTGCGATTAAATTGCAACTGAGGAAAGAGCAAACAATAGCAAGGTTTTGTCTTAGAAAGGGGCAGTAGCATGCACCACAAGCATAATATGATTTTAATTTTTGGCACTTTCATTGCCAAAAAGTTTTCTTTGAAAACAATTTGCTTTCAAAACTGCCGTAGATACTGAAATATTTTATCACAGCTAAGCGCTTCAGCATCGACATTAAAACTCCACATGTTGAAACTAAAAAAAAGTTTTCCATAATAGATTAATTTTCACTACCTGGTTCTAACCAAAATTGATTTGCATCTAGTTGTACCCTGGCTATGTGACTTGAGTTGGTCGTCGATGTGCATAATATAAAAAAGCACGAAACTAGCACCGAACAGCTTCGAGTTTTCTGACAAATTTTCTTGCTTTTTCTTATTACTGGATTGATCATTATTTTATAAACAAATATGAAACAAAATAATAATAATAAAACAAAGCAATCGAATGAGTTCATAAATTAATAATTTCGTCAAATTGAGCGATTAGTGAACTGAGCGACGTTGCAGAGCTTTCATACTGGTCCGCTGTAGCCACATGTTGCTGTTTTTGTTGTAGTTGCGTTTGCTGCTCTTGTTTAGCGTGTTGTTGCTGTTGTTCTTTTTGTTGTTGTTGTTGTTGTTGTTGTTGTTGTTGCTGTTGTTTTTGTCGCTGTTGTTGCTTCTGTCGTTCCTGTTTTTGTTCTTGCTCCGATCGTTGAATCTTCCGTTGATCCATAAATGTAGAATCAAAACCACAGCCAGAACTAGGCGAATTTTGACTGGAATAATTTTGTTTCCGGTGCGAATCTGAACCAATTTCCGCTGTTTTTTCATCGTTTTTGATCATACTATCAAATTGAGCACGTTCATTTTGAGCATTTCGATAGTCGTGTTCTGATATTTTGCTAAATAAATTTGCACAACCCGTTTAGAAAATGCTATTTGAGCTCAGAGTGAGTTGCCTTATCTGCGACGAGAAACAGAAAACATAAACTTAATATTTCATGACCATTTATCACAAATGTAATCCCCCTTTACTTAAAACACGTACTGACCAAAACATAGTTACAGGTCTTAGACCTTCGCTTAAGTTTAGACTTTATTTAAAATCAAGCTTAGAGTTTAGCTTATACTCAGGGAAAGCTGAGATCCACGCTAAATCATCGAGACAGATTCTATGCATTGTGCTTTTATTTCAACTGACCATAGTAACAAATTTGCAACTCGAAAACAAGAACTACTAAACCAACCTAATGACATTTACCTTGTACAAGGTGAACCCCAATATTCAATAAACTCCCTCAAAACATCAAGTCCTATTTTTATCAATCAGTGGACACCTATTAGTCCCCCTACTGTAGATTGGGTTACCGATTAACTAACCAGATAACAGTGGATTCTTCCAAGCTTTTCGCCGGCTTTGATTGTCGTTTCGGTTTTGGTGGCACAGGTGGTGGTAGCTGATGCTCAGCGTACGCTCGCATTTTGATCAGTTTTGTCCCTTCACTGTCAGTATACCCCCCAGGCACAACTACGTCTCCCACTAGGTTGATGCTATTCAACCCGATTCCGCTGTCCCCATCACTTACATACTTCAAATTTCTATTATCACTCTTCGGCTCCTCTACCTGCCCAGATTTTCCATGAAGTGGACTCGCCGCCGCATTCAATGCTTCAATTTTTGACCTTATACTTCTCGATGCAGTGCCAACTGCGCGCAATCCTTCCCCCTCACACTGTACCCCACCATTAATATTATTCGTATGCCGTCTTAAAGCTTGCTGTTCCAATCCGTCAGCCAACCCTGACGTAGGTTTCCGCGCACCTCCCACCCGAAAACTTCTCACAATCGCAGCGCCACCTCCTCCTTTAAGCAGCCTCAAAGGACTGACCTCATCCATATTTTCTTCGTCATCGTCACAACACTCGTTTGTATACCCAGTTCCAATATCAGATGGCGCATGACTTCGAGCCTCACCCTGGTCTAAACCATTCTTATAACCGAAGTTATTTTTCGCTTGAATGCCATAATTCTCCCCTTCTGACACACACCAATTGCCCAACTTTCCAACAAAACAATCCTGGCCACTCCCTGAGACACTATGACAACTTTCGGTCAGTTCAGAACTTTGCTTTTCAACCCCAACGATATGATTATCATAAACACCGGTAACCATTCCACTGGCAAACTGTTTGACAGCCACAGCTTTACCGCAAACATCATTTTCATCTGTCCTGCTAGCTCCTTCCATTTCAGCTTCAGCTTTATCAAGTAGGCGCTTTGAAATTTTAAAGCTTCGGGTTAAAGCATCATTTGACTTCAAAGAGCTATCGCTATCAGCGTGTGCTTCTTGTTTCCCTTCAAATTCCACAACTGCATCGGAAATTGCACATTTTCGAATTTTACAATAACTAACAGGCGATCCATGTTCGATATGAGTGAAATTTTCATTAGAAATTTCAAAGCCATGGCTTGTCTCGTGACATAATTTTAGTTGAGAGCTACAGTTCCCACGATTTACATCGTTTGACTTAGGCACGCATGGAGATGCTGTTAAATTTCTTTTGCCCTCAATTAAAGCTTTGTATACATCGTCATGTTGCGACACTGACATCAAACTGCTTTCCGTCTAAAAATGAAACGAATATAAAAAATTACTAAATACATCCAACTGTATCAGGGTTCCTTAATAAGTTGCTAAAAATTTTATCTGCCACAAACTCTTCCACTAGTAATTTAACATTTTTAATCAGTCAAGTTTCAAAACACTGAAAAAATTGCAAACAAGTCCCGTGTTGTTTGTGAACAATTTAGGTTAATTTTGTCAAACGATACGGGTAACATCAACAGAATTAGGGTGAAATTATATGTACTTGTCGTGCATCGCCGACCGGCGCCACAAGGCATAAATAAATTAAACGGGGTCATAGAGCAATTAACGTGAGTTGCCGGACGGTATTTTAGAAGAAAACCGTTGAAAGAAAGCGTTTTCCATTACTAGTCTTCACAATACACGAAACAACCAAAGCTGAATAGCGAATAATAACAACAACAGCAACAAAATGCTAGCAATTAATCTCTTCTTTCTACCTCTCTTTCTTTCTATACAACCTACATTTTCCTTAATACTGTCCGTAAACGTTTTCTTCTCAATCGAGTTTTGTCGATTTAGCTTCAGTGATCTAAACAATACGTAAAAATTAAATAATAATGTTCTGTTTCTTAAAATAACAATTCTTTGTTTCGAATCGGTTATAACAGTTCGCACTTTGTTTCAGCATTAGCCAGTCCGCAGACAAGGGTACAAGACTTTTTGTTTGCTCTCACATTGATGCACATCACTTTTTTCTTAGTGAGGGGAGCATTATAATATATAACTTCTGTGTAAAGTAAACCCTAAACATTAGTACAGCGAGCTGAAAAGCTACCACAAGGGCATTAATTGCATAAAACTCCCTCAAGATAAACCCAGGTGAATCGTCCCCAACTTTTCAATAACACTTCATAGTTTCATACGTACCCCTATCCAGTGTTTTAGTCACAAATGTTAGCAATTACTCCAAAAATTTCGGACCTGCCACAATATAGCCACGATTTCAGTTAAAGTGGTTAAAGCTTAAAATATAAAAAAATACAACATGCCTTTAACACCACTTACTTTTTCACCCAAGACGTCACTGACGCGCCACCGCTTCCCTTCCCAGACGGGGTCTGTATCGCCGACCCACTGCTAGTACCACTACTAGAGCTAGCTATATCATCCCAGCCAGCTGCAGACGCAACTGCTGCAGCTGCAAGCGCATTTCGTGTTCTCTCTGCTTCATTTGCCAAATCCTTCTCAGCAATTTTAGTTGCCATCGCCGATACTTGATCAAGTAATTTCATATCAGACGATGTTAGCGGACGAACAGTCGCTTGTTGGCAATCTTTCGTAACCCTGCAACAAAAGCAAAAATAATAAATAAAAAAATTCAACAAATTAAAATTACATTTTTTGTAAACAACCTACATACCTACCATATTCGCTACTGGATAGCATTAATTCAATTACAGCGTGCAGTTTTAAAATCCTCTTAAATAGTTCATTCCGCACGACACGCCGTACACATTAATATAGAAGAGGGCTCAGACAATACACAGCGTTAGCTGGGCTCTCCAAATTGAAATACATAGCAAAATCAGAAAGCCGTTGGCACAATGAAATTTTCGTATCATAACTTTAAGTGATCATAACAAATAATTTTGTAAGTTTCGAAATAAGTTTTTAATATTTTGCATATTATTTAATTTAAAAAATTTTTTACCTTCACTTCTACCAAGGTCTAATAATACGCAAAAAACGCAACAAGCAAACTAACGTACTTTTGGGCCATACCATTTGCAGTGTTACGCCCTATAAGCGCAGCGGTATCAGTAAAGCTAGTTGAAGAGCATATTGAAACCGGGGATATCGGCTCATCCATAGATACTTTAGGTTTACACGGGGTGTTTGAGTTGATCCACTCGTCCTTGGCACCGACTACCTCCCCAGCCATTGCCTTAGATTCATTTCGTTCTAATACATCAAAAACTTCATCAAACAACGAAGAAGAACAGGCCGTGTTAACAGTACCACTCAGACCCTAAAATAAATTTCAAATAAATCGCATAAGCATGCATTCAAAAATTCATACCGATATTAAATTTTTCAAATTTAGCAAAAATAGCGTAAGTACACTAACAATGTGTTCCGAAGTTGTTAATGATACTTAATTTTCAGACTGAGTCCCATTATTTAACTTAAAATTTACTGGCCACTGCATGCGTCCGCACTTTTCTACAAGTCAGGTATAAGATAAACCTTCTCGCATACCTTGATCATGGACCAAAAATTCAGGCAAACTATCATTAATAATTTTCAAGGTCGATATCCTCCATCACTTTCAACTCTGACAAAAATTTCCTACAAATAAACCAATACACGTCATGCCCGCAAAAATGCAATTTTTCACAAGATACCTAGGTGAAAGTTCTGGACCACCAAGCGTACTCACCAGCACTATAACGATGCTACGCAGCTCCTATGCTCAATCTAAATTTTCCACTTTAGCAACATACCCCTACCATCCTATCTTGCAGAACATCGAGTTCAGGTACCGCAAACACCGTGGAAGAATTTTCATTGCTTCCATTCATATCAACGGCAGTAGAAACATCGTCATCCAATTCAGCATGTGACGGATTGTTTATTCCCCACGTGGCACTAGAGGGCGGTAACAAGGCTGCTGTTTCTGAAGTAGTCGAGCTTAAGCGTTGCTTATTTGAGTCAGACTCAACGGCGACAACACTTAATAGACTTAACGGTGTGGTCATTATAGTTTGTTTATTACTAGATTCCATTGTTCGTTGTGAACGGGCACGTGACGAGATTACGGGCGCGTCTGAGGTAGTCTGGGTGTCTAAAATTTAAAATAGCAAATTTTAAAATACAATAAATTGGTATAAATATTACTAGTCGTAGTGGGACTACATGTATTGAATATGCAAATTAGTTATTAGCGAACTACCCAATTATCAGTTTTAGACGTTTGTAAACAATTGATTCGGATTCCTCGCGCCCAAAAATCTTCAGTAAACCCAAATAATTATTGAAATTATTTAAAAAGTCCTAATTTTGTCTTTTCAATTAAGCTAATATGCAAATTAGCTATTAGTTAACTATTCGATCATCGGTTTCGGAGGTTTGTAAACAATTTATTAAGATTCCTCGCACCCAAAAACCCTCCAGTGCTGAAATTATATTGCGTATAACCTGAATAATTAATGAAAAACTGTAAAAAGTCCCAATGTAGGCTTATAAACTATGCTAATATGCAAATTATCTATTAGCTAACAACGCAATTATCGGTTTTGGAAGTTTGTAAACAGTATATACAAATTCCTCGCATCCAAAACCGTTTAACGCTGAAATTAATTTGCTTCTAACTGTAATAATTAGTAAAATATTGTAGAAAGTCCTAATTTAGGCTTAGTTATGCAATTTAGCCTGTAGCTAATAAACGGCTTAAAATTTTAAAACCCAAATGCGAGGTTAACACCCCAGGATTCAGGGTGCAACCGGAATTCCGGTTCCGGTTCCGGCATTTTTTCACCTTCCGGTTCCGGTTCCGGTAAATTTTTACCGGATTTAAAAATTCCGGTATTATAATTTGGCCGTTTTCTTAACTTTGCTAATTTTTAAGAATCTCTTTTGAAAGCCAATTGTACTCCAAATATAAGCCATTGCTGGTGGATTTCACTTCAGTCGATGATGAAAATCTAAAATACAACAAATAAAATAAATACCTATGTTCGACTAAGGTTATTTCACAAATAATAGAGCAAAAAATACGATTAAAATGAAATTTTTGGTGAAATGCGTTTTTCACTTTCCGGTTCCGGTAAAATTTTCAAATTCCGGTTCCGGTTCCGGTAAATTGTAATTCCGGTTGCACCCTGCCAGGATTATTGGTTTTAAAATAAAAAAGTTTGTCAAAATCGCTTCAGTCATTCCTGAGAATCTTTTCGGACGGACAGACGGACGGAAGGCACCTTATAATTAATATCTGCCAACTTATTTTTCGGCCAAATTACTCTAATCCAAATTTTATCGCCAATTCAGCAATATTAAGCATGAAAAATATGTTTTTCACGCATTTACAAGTTTTATGCGTTACGTATTGTCTGGGTTTCTCCAATCTTACTTAAGTGTTTGCCTAAGATACAAATATACTTAAATGTTTACCTAAGATACAAATATACTTAAGTAAATACTTACTTTTCGCGAGGAAATACAAATAAACACCAAATGTGAAACATTGTCATAACAAGAAAGTAATAGTTTTGGTTTACATTAAAGAGGCATCCCGAGTCTACAATTTCAAGTAAACCAAAGTTAGTATGCCTGAATTGTTAATCTGTAGTGTATCAAATTTAGTCATCGACTTAAGTATTTTATACTTAAGTACGCTTTTAAAAACGCCCAAATGGTTAAGTGATTACTTAGCACATACTTAAGCACTAACTCGTACTTCAGTAAGGTTTCAGAAACCAAGCCATTGATTCCCACTCCACTAACGGGAGCTTGCGTTACAGCCCTCCTCCTAGTTTCTTTTAGGGGCACAGAATGTGTTCACCATACAATACACATTCTTTTTTGCCATACTTACTATTTCGCGTTTGAGTTGAATCTGTATTGCTAGAATTTGCTTCCGATAGTTGAACTGTAACACAAAAAGTGAGTGTCAGTGTCAACTATATTACGTCAAAAAATGAAGACTTCTAAACTGGACATCAAATTTGAACATAAAATATACTACCCACCCGCATCTTTTATAAATTTGCATGCATCTTAATTAGAGTTGCAACATTTAAAAATAAATACACGGACCGGGATATTTTAGCGTTGTGCAATTATTTGATACACTCTTTAGCGTATATAACTTTGGTAAGGCACAATTACTATTCAGAACGGTACGAGATGCAAAAATCACTAAGCTAGCTTTGCTATATAAATAATTTTATTCCGTTGTTTTTGAGGGTATTTTTGTAATACCCGAACCAAGAATAGTTTGTTGTAAACACACGGACACGGACTCGCAATTTCTCGAAGCGAAAAGTGACAAAAATTAATAAAAATATTGGTAAATCGCGAAATCAAAACGAACTGGCGCATACGTCGTTGGTTTGTAAAGCTGTAACTACATAACCGAGGACAGGTGCTACAACCATTTGAGAATACGGCCCCGCTTACGAATTCTCAATATACTAAAAATAAGTAATTGCTGGAACTGTAATCTCAAATGCATCTAGCACCTTGCCAACTCTTACATGGAGCAACCATCATTTTAGGCAGTTTATTTTTTTGATGCTGCTGCTGCTTCTGCTGCTGATGCTGTATCGAAACATATTCTTTCATTTTCTGGCATGAATTCTCGTGAGAATGCCCTAATTGAGATCCTGGGATGCTAGCAGGTATTGAGGAAACTGCGCCAAAACTACTTCCATCGGCACCGACGTGTCCAGTGTGACGTAAATCATTTTGTGGTGCACTGATCATACGGCGCGATAGTCTGTAACTCCAAAAAACTAATTAACACGGTTTAAAAAATTCACTCAATAATTTTAAAATTTCGTTCGTAAACAAAAATCTGGTTAGGGCACCCAGAAACTATTAGGGCACCCAGAAACTATCAAACTTACAGCGTTCATCAGGCAAAAAATTTAAAACGGCACAAAACAGAAACAGTACAGTGGGTAACGTAAGTGGAGTATATCCGCACAACCAGTTAAGAACTAACGCCCGGTTGAAAACGCCATTATTCGAATAAGTTTCTGAGAATACGTTCAAATCAATTGTACGTTTAGTATATAACTATAATTGCTCTATAATATAATGCTTATAGAAATGAATGACACCATAAGCGGTCCCAGTAAATTTTATTTAAATATTATGGTACCAAACGGACAATAAATTACTCCTTACTTTGGTTTTCCTTTCGAAAATGATGCTCTCAGATGGCCTAAAAGTAAAAAAATAAACATTCCGTTAGGATTTAACGAATACTGAACGGTTTTACAGTTCAGCAAACGAATCTCACAAAATCCGCACTTTTATTACTTCACTTTCTGTTGGTTTTGATTGAAAACTAAAGACAAATCCAAACTCTCCAAAAACCACATCTGCAGTAGTGACTTTTACACCCAGAAAAGTAGGCACAACCATAAAATACCCAAACCTAAACCCCAAAACCTACCAAAAGCACTACCAGAACTACCAGACCGAGCCAAGCTGCTACAAGCGCCGCCCGACCCATGACCTTGCGAAACTGGCGCCGCAACACCAACCATTAGACGTTCGTTCGAAATAAACCCACCACCGCTAGGCAAATCGGTCCCAATATATGTGATTGTATTTGTGGGAAGAAAAAGCCCCGTTCGTCCGCTGTTCATAACGCCTTTCCAGTAATACCCGTCTGGATACTCAGGCGGTCTAAAATCAACAATTTAATCAACGGTTTAGCCAGGTGCGTACATGTTAATTCTATTTTGAGAAGGTATAACATCATGAAAAACTCAATTTTTTGCCTAGGAGTTAGTTTAACTCTTGTTAAACTTTTCGTCTGACTACAGAAATTTCGAGGGGGTATATGATCACCCTGCCGTATCGTCATCATTGTAATGCAATTCTGACTTACTAGAAATTAGAACCGAATTGGACCTAAAGATTTAAATGTGAAAGACATTCGTCTTTTAAATAAATGTATGACCCGTCTACATAAGCAGTCTATTTTAAACCAAAAGTCTGGCAATTCCCTAGCCATGCTTCCTTAAAATTCTTACTGACTACATATTAAGTCCAAATTGGCTCTAAAGGTTCAAATTTTAAAAGGCGCTTGTCTCAATTAGACCCATTATAAAACTGAAAAAGCAATCATTAAAAACCAATTAATTGGCAGAGAATAAATTTTGGGAATATATCACAACTTCAGGGACTATTTATAAATAACTTACCTATTCTAACACACCCTATTTGCGGAAAATACCAAAATACATACCTTTTATGCAATACGGTAATAATATCACCCATACTGTACTGTAAATGATCTAGTTGACCATCTACGCATTGGGTAATACATTGTACGCGTTCAGGCTTTATCTGAAAGGAAAAAGTTCACAAATTGTAACAAAAACAGCATAATATTTGCAATAAACGAACGCTCAACCTATTATTATGACTGGTTTGAACGGCTATGATTAGAAAAAATAAACATAACAAACTTTATAAGCTATGAACCCGTCAGTTTGAAAAGTTTAAGTTAAACACTGACACATACCTCAGGCAAAACGGTGACAATGTCCGAAAATTTCGGACGGTTAGCAGAATCATGCTCCCAGCATTGTAGCATCAGTGAATAATACTCTTGAGGACATGCATCTGGAATTTCCAACCGCTGACTACGTGGTGCATCAATCGTGTCCAGAATCTAAAAACACAAAGCTACGTTGCACCAGTAGGGATCAAGCTGCAATAAACTATCCAACTACTGTCTTCTAGATTGACAGATATTATCGCTTGGCTTCGTTGTGCTGGTATTCAAACTCTGTGTCTATCTTTTCCCCCACCAGTCAGTTAGCATACGCAATAACGCATGTTACTCTGCAAGTTTCATTTTTACTGTTATTTATAAGCAGAATTACAACACACCACAACGGCGCTCCATAGAAGGTGATTAATACTATATATACTGGAATATACGAACTAATACAGGAGTCCTTGAAAACGCACATAATTCCTACAGATATAATATATATGTGTATATATTGGTTAAATATCAAAGTCAATGTCCTACAACAACTGAATATATATATATATATATATATATATATATATATATATATATATATATATATATATATATATATAGATTAAATATCAAAGTCAATGTCCTAAAACAACTGAAATATTAAACTTAGCCTGCCTGATTTCCAGTTAATCCAACCCACGGTTGAAATCCGTAAGTAAATATTTCCCATAATGTTACACCGTAAGACCATACATCGGATGCTGATGTAAACTTCAAATAATTTATGCTTTCAGGGGCACACCTGAAGGAATAAAGTCACAAAACTTATTTTCCGTTTCTTTTTGTGGTTTTGTCCTTGGAAGTATTTCATCACATTTTACACTTATGCGGATATTCTCGTATTCAACTAAATTAATCACCACAGAAAACTACACGAACATTAATTTCGTTTCAAATTCAAAAGCAATAATCAACGTTACAAACATAGACACTATTACAAATTTGTGCAACTAAACCAATTTTCAACTTTCAATTTTAAATAACTCCACCTTAACCAAGTTTAACACCAAGCGCCACAAGCCTAGTCTTTCTATAAATTTTATTTCTGAGATTTTGAATAATTTTCCAACACCAACTGCAGTTAGAAATACACATCAAAACATACCATGCAATTGGAAGTTTCAAATTAACCGAAAAATTACTGCGATAATATTCTTCGCCAACGCCTAGAGCACGACTCAAACCAAAATCACTTATTTTCACCTGAAACATAAACCAGTGCAGCTTAGAATAAATACCTATAGCACAAATTATCCGTTAACAATGATTAACAAAGAAATTAAAAAATTACATACTTCAAAATACGTATACACAACCGTAATATTTAACAGACAAATGCATAATATAAATACAGCATACCAGTTGCCTCCCAACACGCGCTATCATTCACAAATAGTAGCCATTCAAACAACAAAGATAACACTATAACAGCCTGTATCCTCCACTACAGTGTGCACCACCCGTTGATGACACGTCTTGCGACTTTTAAACCACGGGTTCAAGGTTTATAAAAAGCCTTCGCTCTATATGATTCAACGCACATCTACTAATGTGTGAATTTTGTTTGGTAGACAAGACAATTTTTTGCTAATGATTCAGCCGCTTAAAAATCAGTCGAGCTCTTAAATAAATTTACCTTATCAGCAGAAAACACCAAAATGTTTCGAGCAGCCAGATCTCGATGTATAATTTGATTAGCTTCAAGATAAGCCATTCCTGAGCAAATTTGCAATGCATAATCACACAGCGTCATGACTGGAAAGCTCGGTCGAAGTGCGGTTTCTTTGAGACATTCCTCCAGAGAACGAAGAGGTGCAAGCTCCGACACCTGAAGTAATAATATATGTTTAGCTTCGCACGGTTCCATCAGAATACCTGCATTGCTTCCGGTATTCGGTTGAAACCAATTTCGTACGTTAAAATGTAATCTCAATAAAAATAACCGTACTGAAATCTCCCGCAAGAACTAAACCTAGTCGTAAGTATGTGCAAACGCATCGATCAATTCCGGACGATATAATAAACTAGGAAGCCAATTTAAAATGATAAATAAAAAGCAACGTCATTTAGGAAGAGAAAATATTCAAAATTTAAGTTTCTATTTCGGCAAAAGTATTCGGATTTGTGTTCCTGTTTCGGAAAAATTTCGACCCTGTTCAAACATTAAATGTTCAAACCCAACAAGATCTTACAAGCATAAAAGTCTTGGTTTCCAAAACAACACCGAACAAACGAACGATATTTTCGTGACAAACTTTGTGAAGTATCGCCGCCTCGTGAAGAAAATCAGACGGGTTTGCTGTTAATTTTGTTTCGTCGACACATTTTACAGCAACTTGAACCTAAATGCATGAAAGATTCATAGAGACTATTTTGTAATCGTATTCTTAGATGTGTGTCCTTGTTAAACACTTATGAGCAATTAACAGTAGCATTTAGCCAACTACTGATAGATAAGCAATACCACCCATATTTTTACCAAAGTCGTTAAATTCGATTTACACAAAATATAGCATCAGATTACATCTAAACAGAGAGATGACATTTACTGTTATAATTTACATAACACAAAACTAAATAAAGAATAACAAATATCCAAAAACAGCCCAATACAACAGACGTCGTCTTAATTTTAGATCAAAATAATGGACGCATACTCTTTAACCTAAATCCGGGCAGTTTTCCTGAAACATCAGTTATTTTATTAAAGTATTTAGAAAAATGTGATATAAAATTTTTTAAAAATGTTAGTCAACTCAGATCCAAAATATCATATTTTTGATCGATTGAAGTCCCTAAAAATCAATAATTTGTTTCTTCAAGAAGAAATCAATAGGGTTGCACTATGCTGACGCGCATCGCTGTTTGCGCCGCGCGTCACAAATACAACTAAACTTTAGACGATCCGCGGGTCACAAATACACCTGAACTTTAGACGCTCCGCGTGTTACAAATCCAACTGAACTTTAGACGCTCCGCGCGGGACCGTGCGCTTCGTTAATCTTTTTTTTTATATGAGGCGTGGCACTGCACGCCAGCGTGCTGTGCGTATAGGAAAATTATTACAGTTTCTTCCACTTACCCTTATATATCGATTGAATTACCCCTGCTGTCGTTGTATCATTAACAATTGTCCACGGGGATACTTTAATATAAAGTTTCATCACTCGGCTAGCTCGGCACAGCACATATGTAGTATAAACATCATTGTCTTACCTTTGCCCCAGTCCTCGGAATCTTCCATACACCTTGGTGTACTTTACCAAATTCGCCTTCGCCCAGTAATTTGCACAACGTAATACAATGAGACGGAATGATATGTTGGTCTGTTGAACCAGTAGCTGGTGAATTTTCACATTTTTGAACTCCAGTTTGTACACTATTTGATGTTAACGATTCACTACTTGTAGTGCCGCTGCCCAGAAAACTTTTAGGCGGAAGGACTTTCTGCAAAACACATATGCTGCTAACATTTTCATACCAATATATGTACGTACATGTTAATATATATACATACGTAAGTACGTATGTGTATACAAAGACTAATCCGACTGACACAGCCAGTTTGTTCACGCCTGAAAATTTTTACTGCTAAGTGGATTCGAACGCTGCACTCAATTATACGACTCTAAGAAGTATGAGCGAATTAAGTTAAACACTACGATCATAAGAGGTGGCTAAGATCAGGGATTGGAGCTCGGTATTTGGCAAGTCTCGGTTTCTTGAGTCTCCGTGGTTTGGAACCGAGACTGGAAGTCGAAGAATCAGCAAATGCTGGTAGACCTGTAAAAAGAGAAGTTAATATTGTTGAAGCCAGTAATGTCTGATGAATAAGATTTCGCTATGAATCTATGAATTTTCATAGTTACGGAATAATTATTAGCAGATATTCTGAAAATACAAAAAACTATAAAAAACACAAAAAAAACTACGAAAAAAAGCATTAGAAAAAAATTTACTTTGAAAATTTTGCTTTTTTTTCGGTGATGACGAAAATTTGTCCGGGACAGAGACTGTTCATGGCCGGTATCCGCCCATCCCTGGCTCGGATTGAAGCTATTATTTTTGCTTATGCTTACACTTAGGTATAGACCCATTTTTACGCTGAAGTTTAGGCATAGCCTTAGAAATAATAGAAATATGCTGAGATATATTCCGTTACGACCCTAGATTAACACTCGCCATCTATATCTGGTTTTCCAGTGTTACTGTAACCCAATAAAGATTGTGAACGTACACGGTCACATGCAAACATTTACATTACATGTGTGACAGAAAAAATATGTAAAACTAAGTCAATCAGTTCGATAGGACTTGGCATAAGTACAAATCATGGTATAAATTTTTTGAAGTTTTTAAAAACAATATCCGGCAAGTTAAAATACTGGATCCGGTGCCGGAGCCGGATGTCGATTTCTTGCCGGAGCCGGATATCCGGTTATACCATGGTTCTGATTAAGACTCTAAAAACACAAAAACATTTTTCACAGTATCTAGAAGAGTAAAACAAAATGTTTGCAAAAATCGGTTAGCCATACAAAGAGTTAGAGTGTAAAAACCTGATCAATTCTGTGGGTAGAAAGATGTCGCGTTTTCCGCGCAGCTCCTCACACCACTATGTCACCACGTACGTAGATTAATTTCAAATATACCTTCTTCAGTCGAGTAATCACAGTATCTGGAAAGTGTTTGTTAAAGCATTTCATGAGCCGACGTTGTTCAGGTTTCGTCATACCAATTTCAGACAAGTCTTCACTGTTGACAAATTTCAGATGTTCCGGGTTGTGAACCTTTAAATAACTGATAACTTTATTTCCAAAACGGTAACCGAGAATTACGTATCATCACGTTCCCGTACCATAAGTTGTTCACTACTAACGACCTTCGTTTACAGATCTTTGTTAAAAACCACAAATGTGACGTAACTTGTTTTGAATGCATGTTCTATTTGGCGGCAAAAGATGTTTATATTCAATTTCATAACTAAATTTGTTTTTGAATCGAAGCAATCAGGGGTAGAGGGCAGGAACAAACCAACATTGGCGACAAACGAAATATATACTTGTTCCTGCAATGTACATAGTGGGACTAACCTTTAATTGACTTTCTAGCGGTATCAAGTAAAGAATTAATTCAGCTTCTTTGAGCAGCTCAGGCAAGCCGATGGTAGAGGTGTGTTCTTTCAACTTGTGAATTTTGACTGACATTTTGCTAAAACTAAACACTTAACACGTGTTTGATTTTTACAATTAAACCCTATTCACACGTGCTGCAAGTTTTTGCTGCGAGAACTTGCAGCTGCAAATTGCACGCAGAACCTGCATTTTTCATCAGCCAATGAGAAAGCGGCTGCAATAAATTCATTGAACTTGCATGATTATTCATACATGTGAACTAAATTTCAAGCTATGAATTTATTGAATTATTTGCACCTACAAGTTTTTCGAACGGGATTTTGGACAAAGCTTGCAAGTGCAAGTTACAGCTGCAAGTTCTTGCAGCAAAAACTTGAACGTGCGAATAGGGCTTAAATCTCTTTCCTTAATTCTTTTGAAAGGAGAAAATTTTCCACTAAGGTACGAGATAAATACATTCATTAGACAACGTTTGGTTTTAACGGCTACAGTGTATTCAGGATTCAATTTCACCAAGACATAAAGCCCTATTCACACTTCACACCTGTAAGTTTTTTGCTGCGAGAACTTCCAGCTGAACAAGTTGTGTCCGAAATCCCGTTCGAAAAACTTGCAGCTGCAAATAATTGATTAAAAATAAAAGCTGGCAATTTATTTCACATGTATGAATAACCATGCTAGTTGAATAAATTTATTGCATCCGCTTTCTCATTGGCTGATGAAAAAAATGTAAGTTGTGCGTGCAATTCGCAGCTGCAAGTTCTGGCAGCAAAAACTTGCACGTGTGAATAGAGCTTAACTTTATGCATGTCGGGTTGGACCAGCATCCACTCAATGTTATGCCATCAGCTGTAACTTACACGAAATACTTGCAGCAGCAAGTACTTTCAAAAGAACGTTTCGATTGACAAATCAAACTGTAGGTGCAAAAAATTCAAGCGACTTGCAAGTGCATTCACGTGTGCGAATTAAATTAAATAGCATGAATTCCAGTGAATAATTTGCAACTGCAAGAACTTCACAGCTTGTGACCAAACTTACACATGCAAGTTGCACGCGCACGTTTTTGCTGCGAGAACTTGCAACTGCAACTTGCACTTGCAAGTTTTCTCAAAAATCCCATTCGAAAACTTGCAGCTGTAAATAAATCATTAAAAATATAGCTGAAAACTTTGTTCACATGTGTGAATAATCATGTATGTTCACTGAATTTATTCCAGCCACTTTCTTATTGGCTCATGAAAAAATGCAAGTTCTGTATGCAATTTGCAGTTACAAGTTCTACCAGCAAAAACTTGCACGTGTGAATAGCACTTTACGATGGTGTTCATCATCCACCTCCTCGTTCACTCTAGCTACGTCTTTTCTGCGGCTCAGATATTATGCCATGCTTGAGCTTCATAAAGATAACTTGTCGTACGGTGCTTTCGTATTCTTTCAAAACGCCTTAATTTGCTTAGGTAGCATTGTGTTTAATCATAATTCTACCAATTCCCGACCAATGGAAAGAACAGGGCGGAACAGTATCAAAAGCGTATTTCGAAGCCTAAAAGCCTAAGCCTAAGCCTGAAGCCTAAGCGCAAGAATGAGCGTATTCCTAAGCCTAGGCTAATCAAAAATTATTCTAAAGATTAACCTTACTCTATTGCAGACCCACAGAAAAAACGGTCTGCCCCTGATCTTTGCATGGGTCAATTCCCTGAAAATAAATACCCATTTATTTTCCAGCTAAATTCTGTAATCTAATTTCAAGTTTTTCATTGTTTGTTTTCAGGTATCACGTACCATTTTTCTACTAAATTCTATGCGCTCAACATATTAACACTCTGCTTATTATCGCCAAATTCATTGTCTTTTCTCACTTTGCCAAGATTTCACAAAAAATGAACGAAAACCAAAAGATACATCACCTTTATACAAATATTCGTTTCATCGGGGTTCCTGTATTGACCTATGCTTTGGGAAGGGAGCGTTCTCCAGACAATGATGTCCTCTTTATTACAACTGTTTTGCTCTGCCTATTGCTTTGTATTCATTTTTCTCGTTCTTTGAATAGTGGAGTGATAGTAGCGCTTCTCCGCCATTTCCGTTATACGCTTTTGTAGCACTACCTATGAATTATGTAGTGTCTATTGAAAACTTTTCTGCCACTTGTCTATTAAGCTTCCTTGAAAAATAATCCGCTTTCACGCATAACTGGATAAATTTGATAGCGTATAAGCATGCAGCAGAAATGTTGCCCTGATTTTGGAACAAAACGTGTTCCAGGTTGCCCAAGTTGTAACGTAAAAAACATGAATAACTGATGTTCCAGATCAGGTACCATTGTTGAGCTTGTTGCGACTCTGCAGTAAACCAACCTCTGGCTTAAATTTCAGATAATGTCAAGAAGTGAATTTTAATCTCACGAATGTACATTTTTGATCAACTTGCAGCCCTATTGTTGGCAACGACACAAATATCGTGAGCTTGAAATATATGGTTATCTAATAAAGGGTCTTAGCTAGTGCATACTAAAAATTACGGAATCCCAGATTCCACTTTTGTGTGTTTAATAGAGATACGGAAAGAAGTATAACAAAGCAAACTATTTACGAAGAAGTGCACATATACTGGTATAAGAAGTTGTTGTAATGACCACATGATGTAGTAGTAGCATAATTGGCTTGAGTGCATGAGGGACGTGGTTACGGTCCCCGGCGTGATGTTTAACTTAGTATTCTTTGGCGCTCCGGAACGACCGACTATAGAAAGGGATGTTGGTACATGTTGGCGGATGTACTTAATATGGACCCATCTAGGAATTTAATGAAAAACATTTTATTTTTCTATAGATTTCGACGCGCTGAGGTCAGCGGTGTCAGAACTGCACGGTCTGGCCGACGGGACGAACCTATTCCTCGAGGTTTTGGGAATATAGGCTGCTTTCCCCTAAATTTCTCTGAAACATATGGCCAAGCCGGGAATCGAACCTTGGACCTTTCGCTCTCGAGTCAAGTGCGCTACCCATTACACCACGCGGCCGATATCGCAATTTCCTCTGTTGCTATATGTGCACGAGTGCACATACACAAGCTACACCGCGTATACCCACAAGCGGCACCATTTTAAAATCTGCACGGTCCCTCTGTTCAAAAGTTTTGGCCCTTTAAATATCAACTTTTCACTATATAAGCCATGTACAAACTCCAACCAAATTTTTATTGCGAATAAACATGGTAAAGTTTATACTTTAGGAACATGTGATTGATGGAGGCTTCCTCTTCAATCTGTGCGTGTTTGCACTAGAATTTCTAAGGCCATAACTTTTGAGCCATTGGTCTTGCAGCAATAAATGTTGCGCCGCTGAATTCAGCTTGTCGAGAATTATAGCATAGCCACTTTTTGTTAAATTCCTAGGCGGTCCAGATTCCGTACCTCCGCTGTACTTATGTACAGTAAGTGTATGTAAAGCAAAAGTCTGCCATACATGGGTACATATACTGGCACAAGCAGTTGTGCATGCTCGACTTGAGTGCAAGAGGGCCGATGTGCGGTTTAAGCTAGGTATTTTGTAAGATATATGTGTATAAAGATATTTTCGTACGCAGCTTGACCTCGGAAACATTTCGCTTGTGATCAAAGTACCGATGTGAGATGTGCCGATACCAAAATTTTGTACTCTGCAGATTCCGATGCGGATTATTATTCCTATTTTGCAGATAACGATTTCGATTCCAGTTTAAATACACGCGAAGAGTTAAACCGTATTATTTTAATTACTCTTTTCAAAGCCGGATGTGACATTCGTAGCATTCCGACTTCTACTGCTAAGTGCTAAAGGTATTGGAAAAGCATCGGTCATTTTTAGTGTCAAAGGTACTGATTACGATTAGTCTCACTTAAGTTACATACATTTGTTTGAGATTTATATACAGGATCATTATGAAACCATGTAACTAAATATTGTTTGGGATTGTTGTAATGTCATTGATGCGCCGAGGGAGTATCTATGACACAAAAATAGCTGGACTTTACGATTTGGAGCAAACGATTGGCCGGGGTCATTTCGCTGTTGTCAAGCTTGCGAAACACGTGTTCACTGGTGAAAAAGTTGCAGTCAAAGTCATCGATAAAGCAAAACTAGACCCGGTGTCAACGGAACATTTATTTCAAGAGGTGAATAGTTGTTACGTATGCCTATATATCGGGGTGCAACTGGATATTACGGTTTCCGGTAAAAATCGGTGTCCGTTTCAGTTATATAGCAATGTCCTATATAAATTTAACATTTTCAAATATCCAGGAAACACTGAACATAGATCTGACGACTTTCACAATAATGGAATCTTAGAAAATTTGGTTCCGTTGAAAAGCCCATTAAAAATAATACTAGAAGATGCTATAAATTTATTTCGTTTCTGCACCCATATATACACTAAAAATTTGAAAAACTGCATTTTCAAACAAACACATGAAATCACATGCTTGCAAACTTGCCGAGCACTATTTTTTGGCAGGCTAAATAATATTATATCTAGCCTATACAGTTTAGTAACTTTTCTAAAGCAAAAATATTCAGTTGAAGCTTTATATATATAGGTTTTTGATATCGTAGATTTAAAATATAAACTAAGAAATTTCAGAAATACGATGGCTTAACAAAACATTTTTAGCTTCGAAAAAATACCAAATTATGGTTGCTTTTTTGTAAGCCACCAAAATAAGACTCCGTAAAAATATGATGCAGTTTTCAAGAGTTTATTTAATATTCAATAAGTTGGAAAATGCTCCTCCAGCACAGTTAAGAAATATCGATCAGAAATATTCAATAAGTTGGAAAATGCTCCTCCAGCACAGTTAAGAAATATCGATCAGAAAACGCGATCTTCATTTTTTCGTTACTGATTGTTCAATTTTTTCGTGTTTTGTCTACGAAAAACCAAACACCCAGTTTGAGCTATAGGTGCATATTTGGCGTCGAAAACGGTTGCAGAAGCAACCATCACGCTTTAAGAAATCTATAGAACACATAAAAGAACAGATACCTAAAGCTAGGTGAAAAAATATTCAAAAATACCCTTTTGTTAAATTTTTATAGGACATTGCTATATATAGAAATACGGAAGTTCTGTTATTTTTATGCTCAAAATTAGTTATAAGTGACTATGTATATATCTCTTAATTTTCATTACAGATATGCTGTAAATGTTCGATATTAAATAAAAATTACGAAATTCATTCATAGCGTTAAAATTTTTGGTGCATTCTCCATTTTTTCTTTAAAATTTTAAAAACAGCGGTGAATATTTGCATGCCTCATAAGTCGTATGTGTTGGCAGAAAGATACACCCAGGGTTCAAACGGATACCAAAAAATCATGGAGATGGAGCTGGATATTTGTTGGGGTTTAAATGGATACCAAAAATACCGGAGGCGGAGCAAGATATATGTTAGTGTTTCAAAGTGACGAACTGTTGCAATTGGGGTTCTCAAAATTGGTTAGAAGTAGGGCAAGTCAAATTTAAAGGCGTGAAAAATTTCATTAACTGGTTCGAAAGTTACAAAATGTATCACCAACTAGTGATAGATACTACACGCATTTGAGAATGCGGGCCCTGTTTACTGATTGCAGGTCCGGTGTATGAAGCTTGTTCAACATCCGAATATTGTTCGCTTGTACGAAGTTATCGATACGCAATCGAAACTGTTTTTAATACTTGAACTTGGTGACTATGATTTATACGATTATTTAATGCGCAATACAGACAGTTCGTCGCCATACAATAGAGAACCGTCTGGTCTTGATGAAACTGAAGCTCAACGATATTTTGCGCAGATTGTTCAAGCGATATCATTTTGTCACAAGCTGCATGTAGTGCATCGGTATGTTTTGTGTTCCGACGGAAAGTGTGAAAATGTAAATTCATCGAAAAGCTTCTATATTTCACTATTTTTGCAGTATAGAATCATATTATTGTTATAATCATCGCAGGTAAATTTTACTATATTCCATAATGTATTCAGCTCTAGAGCTATATATGTTATGTTTTTCTTTTCGTCATGAACAATTGATTCATGAGACAGCCTTATAACTGCGCAAAATTGTGTGTTTCAGAGATCTCAAACCTGAGAACGTTGTATTTTTTGAAAAATTGGGTATGGTCAAACTTACCGATTTCGGGTTCAGCAATCTATATTGTCCGGGCAAAAAACTCGAAACGTCGTGTGGAAGCCTGGCATATTCTGCGCCTGAGATTCTTCTCGGTGATCAATACGATGCTCCTGCTGTGGGTAAGAGTTAAAAAATATAATAGAGCTTTCTCATGGCAATGTCTATCTTGTGTTAACCACATATTTCAGGTGAATTGTACCAAGAGATGATAATGTTGCGTAGGGCAAAATGCAGCGAGCTGGTACTTTTGTACCATTCAAAATTACGTAATTTGGTAACTCGTCTGATTGTACCTATGTTGCGTTTCTGGTAATGTGTATAAAATTAACGTTTTAATAACGGTAAAAAGCATGCTTTTTGAACTAAGCGAAACTCCTAGCGAAGCTCGGAGTTTCGCGAAGCGTTTTATGTTTTGTACTTGGGGGTCGAAAGATGGATGTCCGTCTGCCCGTCCGAAAAGAATCTCAGGAACGGCTCAACCAATTTTGATAAACTTTTTTGTTTGAAGCCAATTATCCTGGGATGTTAACCTCGCATTGGGGTTTAAAACTTTTAAGCCGTTTATTAGCTACAGGCTAATTTGCATAATTAATTAAGCCTAAATTAGGACCTTCCACAATATTTCACTAAATTATTACAGTTAGAAGCAATCTAATTTTAGCATTAAAGGGTTTTTGGGTGCGAGAAATCTGCGTAGACTATTTACAAACCTCCAAAAACGATAATTGAACTGTTAGCTAATAGATAATTTGCATATTAGCATAGTTTATAAGCCTAAATTAGGACTTTTTACAATATTTCACTAATTATTAAGGTTAAAAGCAATATAATTTCAGCACTAAAGGGTATTTAGGTGCGAGGAATTTGAAGAAATTGTTTACAAACCTCCAAAACTGATAATTGAGTAGTTAGCTAATATCTAATTTGCATATTAGCTAAATTGACAAGACAAAACTAGGACTTTTTAAATTATTTCATAATTTTTAAGGTTTACTGAAGGTTTTTGGGTGCGAAGAATCTGAATAAATTGTTTACAAACGTCTAAAACTGATAATTGAGTAGTTAGCTAATAGATCATTTGCATATAAGCATAACTGATAAGCCTAAATTAGGCGTTTTTACAATGTTTCACTAATTATTAGGGTTACAAGCAATCTAATTTCAGTAATAATGGGTTTTCGGGTGCGAGGAATGTGAATAAATTGTCGAAAAACCTTTAAAATCGATAAATGAATAGTTAGCTAATAACTAATTTGCATAGTACCTTAATTGCTTACGTGTGTTCGAGCTTCGCTCAATAAATGTAGTCCCACTACGACTGGTTACTAAGTATATGCTACTTTAGTAGTGTTGAAATTTAAGATATCTGGTCTCTGGGTGTGATTTTATACATGATTGTATGCGGACGTTTGCCATTCCAAGAAGCTAACGATTCCGAAACGTTGACCAAGATTTTAGATTGTTCATTTGAATTACCGGTGTATTTGTCTAAAGACTGCAAATGGTACGTTTATTGCGCAAAGCTAAGCTCATGGTCTGGCTAAATGTTTTATGTGTTGTGTTTAGGGGTGAAAAGGTGGATGCCCATCCGTTTGTCTGTCCGTCCGACAAGAATCACAGGAAATGTTGAACGGATCTTGATAAAGTTTTTTGTTTGAAAGCTTGTTATCCTAGGGTGTCAACATCGCATAGGCATTGTGCCGATACCAAATGTTTTTTGCGATGCCAACACCGATGCCGGTTTCAATTTTGATACGCAATACTTTTACACACTTTTACACGAAAAGCGACGATATTACTGAGCCTATTGATCGACACATCCGTAACTCGTAGCTGTTTCCGGTATCTGTTGTAATAAACCTACCGGATATGGCATATTTGCAATTGTGGTCGCGAATATTAAAAGACTGCTATTTACATTTGAAAACACTAGATATTTTACTGCAACTGCTTCCTGGGCAAGTCAACAAACTTATGTTTTTGATACTGAAGTAAAATTAGAAATCTAAGTTCACGTTTTACTTCTAAATCAGTAAACACATACTTTTCTATAACTCAAATACTACCAACTTTGAATATACATATGACAAACATGCAAATTGTGTAGTAACTACATATGTCCAAACTCAAGCATATGTACGTATTGTGATCGTAGGCACATCAACTTTGTTTAAATCGATAAATAATTGTGAATGTGGTTTTCATCTGTTATTTGCTTTGGGCTAGATATTTTGATTTAATTAGTTTTTTTAACTTTTTAGTATATACTGTTCAAACGTTCAAATTTAAATGAAATGAGTGACGTCCTTACTTGCAGGTTGATTCAACGACTGTTACAACGTGATCCAGACTCTCGTGCGACTCTGGATGAAATTGAACAGTCCGCTTGGGTTCGTGCAGGTGATCTTGGTCATTCAACCTACCTCCCACTGGTGTCAAGGGCACATATTTCCGAAGACGCACACGAACGTATCATTGAACAAATGTCAACTGGCGCGATTGCACAACCGGACGCAATTCATCGGTAAGTTATGGTATTTTGGGGTAAAGTGCTGACTGGCACAACCAGTTACGCACCGATGCGGCTGTAGGGCTTTCAAGTTCATTCATGGAAGATGGTATGCGCAATAAAATAATTGTGTTAGTTATAATGCGTTAGCGACTTTTTGAACCAGGGTAAAGTAAGTTTGTCATAGCCACACAAAGCGTATATTTACCAAGAGCCACACAATGGGTTAGCTTGTGAACACTCGGCCTACCAAAAACTGTGCTGTGTTTTGAAGCACACCATTCACTAATATTATATATAAAATTACTGAGACTATCACCAACTGGTGGTAGGTGGTGAGCCGGATGCTTCAGTATTCGGCTACGACGGCAGCTGCCGGAGCATGTTATTTAACTACATGGGTCCGGGTATTACAAAAATACCCGGAATAAAATTATCTAAGTGATTTTAACATCGCGCGCCTACATTCTGAATAGTAACTGCATCGAACCTAAATTAAATAGGTTAAAGAATTTAACAGATATTTGCACAACCAACGCCAACTGTATCAAATTCATTAGAAACAAAACACTCCCAACGTGTCGCTTAAGACAACTATCGTATGAGTTAGTCAAGAGGCTTCACATTTGAGTTATAAATAACCTACGTACATATACGTGGGTTATGATTAAGAATTTTTAGATCTTTAAAATATACTATCATAGGTTTTTAAGTTATAAAAATTCCAGGCCCGTGTTTACCTGGAAAATAAATCCGGGTCTGTGTTTTCATTGTTAAAAATTCCGGGTACGGGTTTAACTACGTACATACATACATGGCGCAAAAACTGAATTGTAAGGAAATAAGCGTTAAAGTGTTACCGTAGAATTATGTACCAGTCATGTTGGCCCATGTTAAGAATAGGGGACTGCCGATTAAGAGCTTGGAAAGCTTGGACTTAGGATTATGCTTAAGTTTAGGCTTAGGTTTATGCTTATGTTTAGTAGGCAGGCCCTGTTGTTTACATGGGCCATTGTTTTTATGCTTTTTGTTATATTTTGCTGTAGTATATATGCGTCTATTTAAAAACGCATGATCTAGGGATCGACCGGATACCGGTTCGTGTTTATATCCGACAAAAGCTGACATCCGTTATTCGGTATGAACTTACCGGATACCTGATATTTGCGGTTTCATCCAAAGTATCATAAAATTACTTTTTACATGTCGAAATACTAGATATTTTGCAGCGACTGCAATTACGGGCAATGTAATGAAAAATCCAAGCCAACAATTAATCTTAATTCCATAAATGCATATTTTACATAACCTAAATACTTTCAACAGCGCACCAATTTAGATCATATATCCCACTGACATCCGGTTCCGGTACACAATTTAGTATCTGTCCTGGTATTCGGTAAAATTAATATCCGGTCGATCCCTGCCATGATCCATCATCACTCATGACGTAGTGGACCCATGACCCAAGCTACGGTGTCGCCTGTGCAACTCACTCAACAATTCTTAGATTAAGTAAAGTTTTTCTCTCTAAGGGTATCAAGTCATGTCCCCCCTCGGGTGCATTCAAAAGTCAACAATCGGAGCAATTGTCCAAGGTGAATTTTTTGCGAGAATGGAATGGCTATAATCACACATCATTTTGATAACCACTTGTTATGGTGTCTATGAGGGCACGCACCGATTCGTACGATAAACTGTCAGAAAATACCTACGAACGAAGCATGTACATTTTGTGTTGAGTTTTCTGATGATTATTTGAACGAGCTGTTTTGGTATGACTTTTTCTAAGAAGTTTGGCTCGAGAGCTGACGTTCTCATATCACGGAATAGTTTCTCAGTTCTCAAAAACGGTCGAGCTATCCGTTGTTGAAAATGTGTTTTCAATTACTAGGTTGTCACAAACTTCCCCTTAACGGTTGATGTACCATGGAACTCCGAGCAAGTAATAGCCAATGACCACATTAATCAATCAACATTTCAGCGTATATTGTAAGGATTCATGTTGTCAGATAAGTTTTCGATATCGCCTTGGTAACAAACCATATGTTATATGGGTCAGATTTTTGAACCATGACCCATCGTGACCCATCAAAATTTCTCAATTCAATATTTCTAACTGTGACCCATCACTCAATGCATTTCCAACTGTTTCATTGGGACTGAAAGTTTCCCAGGCAATGGCGGATCCATGGGGGTTCACCCCGGCCGTGCCCCCCAACAGCATCTCGACAAAAATTTTATAGCAATTTTGTGACAATAGTTCGTGGTTTGTGTATAGGTCAAAAGTAAGTTTATTACCTGTGAAATTTTGCCCCCCCATTTTGAGATCCTGGATCCGCCACTGTTCCCAGGATTAACTCAGTCCGCTCAAAATCCATTTCCAAAAACAAACAGATGTTTTCGAACCTGTGCTATATTAGGCTTTGTCAAAACCAAATCCGAATCTGTTTGCAAACGTTTAATGTTTGCCGAATCTGAATTCGTATATTCCAACTTTAGTTGACACGCAATCTGGTA
The DNA here is from genome assembly GCA_030248215.1 of Enoplolaimus lenunculus. Classification (NCBI taxonomy): domain Eukaryota; kingdom Metazoa; phylum Nematoda; class Enoplea; order Enoplida; family Thoracostomopsidae; genus Enoplolaimus; species Enoplolaimus lenunculus. The sequence goes on along the minus strand of JASANG010003345.1, from coordinate 254,435 downwards.
AACACGTTTTCTGTTTATAATTTTATTGTAAAATACGACCTACGGCCTTAACAGAAAACACTACGCGACATTTTTCTGAGTTATCTCCTCCATAAATTTACATTCGCGGGCAGCCTTTGTAGGTTTTGCCGTTTGGAAAAGATTGTATTATTGCCCAAAATCTTTGGTTTATTAGTTTGTTTTTTTCAAATCTAATCTAATCAAGACAAGACTAATCAAGACAAGGCGTTGTTTGGTCCGAGTTAATTAATACGTAGTGTTGCAGTGTTTTTTGAGCATTAGGGATAACTGTTTTCTCTTTGCCGAGTTTGAAATATTGGTAGATGTATGCGTGCGGCTTTAATTAAGTCGAAAATCAGGATGCGAAAAAAACATCATTTTGGTTTTTGGCCAGCAGTGAAATCTGAAAAATACTATTTTATTACTGAAATCCACCAAAATCAGATCACGGTTGAAGTTTTGGTGTTTGTTTCGAATATTTCCCTAACGGGCCGAAATACATGTTTTGGTCGGAAAAGTGTCGCAACGCAAGCACGATATTCTTTGAAATCGGGGAAAGGCAAAAGATGATTCTTGTACACTGTAACTTTTGCACTTGAGTAAATACGAATAACCATTGTCTTAGCCGAATCCACATTTTGTTGTTGTTAACACACGTTTGGGCGGATTTTTTCTACTTTATGCGTTTCTTTTTGAGCGAAGCGAAACTCTCATAAGCGTTTTTTTTATTTTGTGGTCGAGGGTCGAAAGGTGGATGTCCGCCCGTCCGTCCGTCCGAAAAGAATATCAGGAACCGGTGAACCGATTTTAATAAACTTTTTTGTTTGAAAGCCTGTCATCTTGGGGGGTTAACTACAGGCTAATTTTGCATAATTGGTTAAGCCTAAACTGGGATTTTTAAGATATATTTCACTAATTATTACGGTTACAAGTAATGTAATTTAGGCGCGAGGAATCTAAAGAAAATGTTTGTAAACCTTCAGAACCGATAAATGAATAGTTAGCGTATGCGAGAAATCTGCATAAATTGTTTACAAACCTCTAGAACGGATAATTGAAAAGTTAGCTAATTGCTAATTTGCATATTAGCTTAATTTATTAGCTAAATTAAAACTTTTTAAAGTGGTCCCACTGCGACTGGTTTTACCAATTTTGCCTCGTATACACCGGAATTCTCTACGGATGATAAAGCTCGCCCTGTCGCACATACTTTTATTTATAGGTAGCCAAATGTAAAATTTTAAGATATTACGTACTGGATTGTGGGAAATTGTTCAATTTTTGTTGTTTTAATGTTGAATTGCAAATTTATTTTACATTTTTTATGGTAAAATGCTAATAATTTGGGTTTGAAATTGCTCAACACACCACCTAAGATCGATTAGTCACTATCGGTGGCGTATGTATTGGGAGGTATAGAAAAGGTACCTTATATTTTTCGTATCGAAATTTTAATGGCAACAAAACAAAGCACTTTTAGCAGGCGAAAGCAACCATCTGTAAGCTTGAAATGGAAAAAATACATATGAGGTGATACGCTTCCGAAGTGACCACGTTTCCCTCAAAATAACCTACGTATATATAATCGCATTTAAAACAATATGCGATTTAGTACACAAAAATAAGCAAGTATTTAGGTTGCTAAAATGATTATTAAGAATCGTTTTTTGTATATGTTGTTTTCAAAAAATGAAAACACAGTAATGGGTTGAAGTACGCTTCCGTTTTTTGTCGTTAGTTCTGATGTGACGGAAAAACAGCGGATGACGGCTGATGATCGTTTGTGGCCACCGTGTGGAAGTTGGCGTTGAATTAATTTCGGTTGGACAACACAGATTTTAAGCGTTGGAACAAACAATATTATTACGCATGCGCGTCGCGTAGCCAGGACTTTGGACAGGGACGGTGACATCGAGTCTCAAGTTTGATTGAAGAAGATCAGTCGGGGAGGGGATAAAGTTGAACGTGTAAAGCAGGTTGCCTGCTATGCATATTTTGCACACAAAACTGTGTCTGAACTCAATGGCGGATCCATGGGAGGCCACCCCGGCCGTGCCCCCCCCCCAACAGCATCTCGACAAAAATTATATAGCAATTTTGTGACAATAGTTCGTCGTTTGTGTATGGGTCAAAAGTAAGTTTATTACCTGTGAAATTTTGGGGCCCCCCATTTTGAGATCCTGGATCCGCCACTGTAACAGGGACGTATACCTTTCTGCTTGCTGTATGGTTTAATTTAGATTGTTTTTTGTTACAATTTTGTTGCTTTCATTTGTGACATTTTATAACAGCTTTAGAGATGCCTCATGTTTTAAGACGCACGTTTTGGATTCGAAATTGTGCGAATCCATAACGGCCGTTTCAATCGCGGAATTGTAATCGAAATCGGAATTTTTGGTTGTTCTCTGAAGAAATAGTACGTACTCTCGTGAGATTAGTATGCTATTCGGAGAACGTCCTTGTGTCACCAGTAACAAAGTTTCTTCCTGTCTAAGAATCTCAACGGTGGTTTGGTTGACCCTCAATCCACCTGGCTAGTGCCTCACGCTTGTGTTCCACGTGTTTGGAATGCGAGCCGTCGAGAAACATGTAAACCATGTTGCCATATATGTTGTGGATGACAGTTCGAGTGTGTTCGTGTTGTATCACTACAACAGTGTATATATTTGATTTGTAAGAACTTGATGCAGAAAATAGTTTTTCCTTTAGGGTCGCGTACGGTTGCTTCACGCTGTGAATCTTGGCTATTTGTATTTATTGATATCTTTTAAATATATATATATATGCGTTTTTCCAATGTTTCATAAATTATGTTTATGTGTTTCATGCGAGTTTTATCACCAGTCAGCAGTGTCGGAGCAGACAGCGATGAGGGCTCGTCCCAAACTACACGGTGATGGCCGCCAAAATCGCGAGCTAAGCTAGCAAACAGCCAGACGCATTTTAAAACTTTGGCAGTTTTTGTTTTAAATGGTTATGGTGGGGGTCGTTTAAGGGTGTGCCCCCTCCCCAAATGTGGGGTATGGGGGTGGCTGCTCTGGCCCTGACAGTCAGGGTCGTGTACGCGGTGTAGGATGATTGAATTTGCATATTTGAGGGTTTCATGATCTGTCCTGTTCATTTCACACCTACATGTGAACTTTTGAATAATTGAATTGTTTACGGTCACATATTTAAATTTTTTCTGACAAAGTTGAACCAATATATACGTATGCATGCATATAAGTTACCGGAAGACATCTTTGTACCCTTGTCGGTTGTTGGCATCCGTGTCGTATTAAATATTCATTATGACGCAATATATACGTATCTCTTCATGATTGTAATGATTTCCGGTAGTATCCGGTATTGTACGCTCTTAGGTGAGACGGGCGCCGCCCCGCAAATACAACATGACTCATAACTGTTATTATCCAGTAGCCCAAAGGTTAAAGATTAAAAGTTTCTCAACTTTCGTTTTATTTAACATCGTTAAATCTAGTTTTAGTTTACATTGATTGCAGTAGTTGTTCTCGCGCGTACAGAACAGTTCAGTTACAAACACTGAAACACATCTGTGCTTTACTACACTACATAATTATATGCGTTGAGTATTGTAGAACGTATCAACATGCAGAATTAGTGCACACACAGCTTAAGTATGACTTCCTGAGGCGTCGCCGAAACTCGGTGTGCCAATCTTTGTGTATTGTCAACTTATAAACTTGTATGTATGTATGTATGTATGTATATATATGATGTAGTGAACATTTTAATTGAAAATGACAAAAATTCATTATCGAATGGTGTGTTTTTCAACTTTATAGGCAGCTGAGCTGAAGCTTTTTTTGTTTTGTTTTGTTTTGAGTCGCCATTGTAGAAAACGGTTATTTCACTATTGGCGGTGAAGCCGTAAGCACTCGAAACTCAATTGATTAAGAGACACCTCAACACCTGGCATACACGTACAATTTACTCATGAATGGTGTGAGAAGATCGTTGGAAAATTATGAGGAAGTTCAAATATGCAAAAATTACCCAAATCGTCCATTTTTGGGCAGATCACGAAAGAAACCCAGTTTCGCATGGTTTTTCAGTCTGATTGCGTCTGTGTTGAATGTAAATTTTACATTAGGCTACGTACGTCCATGTATCAAGAAAAACATACATACATATATATGACAGGGTGCAGTCCGAATTTCGATTTCGATTAGAATTTAGATTGAAACCGATTGCACAATCACTAGGAATCGGAATTTTGAAATTTTAATTTTAATTTTACCTGTTGTGATGCGTTGCATAAAAATTCTGTACTAGTCATCTATTAAATTGCTTTCTATGAGTTAACTTATCAATAATTGATTGTAATTTAGATTTACACAACCAAAAATCGTCGCCAACTTGATCGTGCGATCTTTTTGAAAGAGGTTGCCAGCCAACAGACACCCAAAACAAACATTATATTTGTCAATACAAAAATTCTCCGTACGGTCACAAAATTTCTTTGATCCGATTCCGATTACAATTCCGGTATAAATTTGTTGTTCCGATTCCGATTCTGGTATAATCCAGTACCGTTTTGCGTATATAGTGATATATTTACGTGCGTATATATTTCTATATTAAGTATATACGCAAGTACTCATGATTTTGAACAATTTTATTTTCTTTAATAAAGAACTAAATGTTAACAACAGAAAGACGATGTTAGGAGCAGATCGCACCAAACAGTGTCACCAGGGCGATATAACACATTGTTCTTTACGCACAGGAGTAACAAAATTTTATTCTTTAGGAGAAATTTTCAGTTATATATATATCAACTCTAGTGTCCCAAAACAGATGTTTATCAACCCTACTGCCTGTAAGTGAACAATTTCGGGGTCTTTTCGGTTATCCTCCAGCCAGCGTTTTGCCCAAAAGTGGGCGTTTTGGGTCAACGCCAAATCAGTTATGTGACCATAATAATGTTCAAAATCCGACGACCACTTTTGTGTAAACGCGGGCTTGGGGAGGATAACCGAAAAGACCCCCGTTTCGTTCTCACTACTTGATCTTCACTCATCGCAACAGTTTTTCACTCATACGGTAAAACAGTTTAAAAATTCAAGTTTTTCTAACAATCTGATTTCAAGATTTTTTTAAGTATTTTTGGCGTGTAAAAAATCACAAATTTTTACCCGCGCTTTGAAATTGTTTTCCCGCGTTTGGCAGTTTTTTATCCGAGGGAATACCCGCGTCAAAATTTTGTTACGTACCCCGGTACCCGTCCCGCGTTTAACCACGGGTAGCGTGCAGCTCTGATGCCCACACTCCACAGGCGTTATAACACTTATCGGTTTAGTTCCAAGTCAATATAATACGTGTCTTATCTGCACATATATAATGCATGTGTTGTTGCACCGTTAACAATGTAATATCTGCATGAATTTTTAATCGCAAACTGCCTTGTTATCACACACGCAAGTGCGTTGTTATTATTATTATTATTATTATTTTATTATTATTATTATTATTATTATTATTATAATTGTTGTTGTTGTTGTTGATGATGATGATGATGCTGATGATGTTATGATGCTTTGACATGATGATGGGATAGATCTGGATAGAGAAAGACAGATATTTTTTGTAGCAGTTGTGTTATGTCGCTTTTTTGAGTTGTGTCAATGGTGTACACTGAAAGCTTAAACGAGGATTATTATTTATGGCGATTGGTTTTGTTACGTTCGTTGGTTTCAAGGAAACTCTCAGTTTATGAGTTGTTGAAAAACAGTCAGGTAAAATGCTGTCTTGGCGGCAATGGTGGAAGCTTAGTTTGGGTGAGATGTGGGAGCATGTTTACAAGTGCCAGAATTGTAACCTGTGTGCTGCGTGTCTAGATATATATGCAAACGTCGCAAATTATTTAGCAAACACTCGTGTTTTTGCTCGCACCCAACCCTCGCCAAGGAGCGAACGCATGTCAGTAACTCGGATACCTGAGCTGGAGTCGGTGAAATGCAAACATTGTTTTGACTGTAAATATGCGGTATTGCAATACATTTATACCGAATTTCGCAACGCGAGCCGGATGTCTTATTTCCGCCGGGCCGGAGGATTATTTTTACGTAGAAATTAAAAACTTTAAACTCATTGCTTGCGGGTGGGTTTTGTTTAATTCCAGGGATGGAAAAAGGTCAGGATATATCACGCATGTGACACATTGGTTGCCAACGGAATGGTTCGACCGTATATTAATTTTGCCGGATACTGAAACCGGAGCCGGATAGTAAATTTTTTGCCGGTAACCGGAGCCGGATGTTAACCCGATATGGGGTCTATATTTGTGCACTGTTGCTAAAACTTGAGACGTGCCAAAATATTTAGTTACTGATTTAAAATTAATTGTTGGCTTAGATTTCTTATTTTATATCAGTACGTATACAGTACTGGCGTGCGCAGAAATACAGTCGTTGCAAAGCTAGTATTTCCACATGTAATAAGCAATTTTGTAACATTCGGAACCAAAACCGCAAATATTCCGTATCCGGCATGTTAATACCGAATACAGGTGTCAGTTGTTTGTTGGACATTATGCCGGAACTGGATATCCGGTCGAGCCCTGGCTAACAATTAAGTTGGGTCTGTGATCTATACCACTAACACAATTCTGAGTCTGTTGTATAGTGAAAGGATTGTTCAGGTGAGTAATTATGCATCCATTGATACTATTTAGTCGCAATTGATTGTATTTTTGGCTTTTCGATCCGTCCCTATATTGTAAGTGAGTTTTGACATCAGGGGAGATCGTACGTACACCCGTCGGCCGTGAAACAATTGCTTAACTGGGACCCAAATCTTTGTTTTGCGTTTGCATCGATTTTAAAAATGGCAATTTCGGAGGAAGCTAAATTTTACAGTCAGAACCAAAATCACTACGCACGTATATAAGTACGCTACTGAAATAGAATCCTTCGGGACGTTGTTATAGCTTTGACCGACAGATTTAAACATTGTAATAATGAGGAATGTGATCAGTGTAGTTGTGGCTGAAAGACGTATTTGGTTTATTTATATTATTTATTTATTTATTTTATTTATATATTTATTTATTTGTATATTTTGCGCTTAATACTTGTACTTCTTCCTGGTACATTTACTGACTCTTTCACTTCTTCCCAACAGTTTTCACAGTTATTTGATCATAACTCGTTAAAAATCGTCTGATTGCGTGGATTTTAACGCCGTTTGATTCAGTTTTGAAAGATGCGTCGAATAATATATAATTTGTAAGTTTTTGACAAAAAATTTTTGGGTTCTAAAGTGTGATGTGTGATCTCGGAACCTTAAAAATCTGATTTTTCAAAAATTGAAGTTTGAGTTTGAAATGATCAGGGGAGGTCATGAGAAGCACAAATACGAAAAAAATTTCGAAATCAGACTATTTTAGGCGAAAGCCGCCGGCTGAAAGGGAAAACGGAAAAAGGTCCCCGTTTTAAACCCAAAACGATGACGGAATTTTGGTACAGGGGGTCTGACATTCGACCTTGGAGCACAGATATATTTTAGTAATTGAAAAACGTTAAATTACGGCCACAATTACAATTAAGCTTCCAGTAAGAAATTTTATTCAATTACTTCGGTTGGACACTGGCGGAGTCGAAGGGTGCAAACCGGAACTGGATTATACCGGAATCGGAACAGCAAATTTTTACCGGAATCGGAACTACAAAATTTGACGCTATACGGATAATTTGTATTAACAAAGTTTAACAATGATTTAGAATGTCTGTTGGCTGGCAACAATTCTCAAAGACGTCGCATGAACAAATTGGGAATAATTTTTTGGCTCTGTAAAGCTAAACTACAATCAATTATTGATAAGTTAACATGTCGAAAACAATTTAATTCATATACAACGTATCACTACTAGTAGGCCTAAAATTAAGATGTGAAAATTCCGATTCCGATTGATTGTGCAATCGGAATCGAAATCGGCATCGGAACACGTTTTGAATCGCAATTCTAATCCGAATCGTAATTCCGACTGCACACTGCGTTTATTCAATATCGTACTTCGGCGTCTTAAAAATATGAAAATCAACATAAAAATCGTTGAAATACTTGTCTTCGTGGCTCAGATGGTATGCGGTTTTTTCATGTTAACTGATGGGACGGTTGGAAAAAATGTTTCGCGGGACGCGGCCGCATTCGCCGAAATACTAGCCATTTCTTGGTTCACCCCCAGAAAATATTGGCGTCGTATTATTCACCCACTGGCATGTTAGACTGGCCAGTTGACTGATGTATAGAAACGAATATTATGGTAAATTCTGGCAAATGCTAGTATATGTAAGTCTGGTGCCGACTTTCGTCTAAGGAGATGTTTCGTTGATTTCGTAGTTGTAATACGTAATTTGATTAAACGTTGTTTGTCTTTTGTTATTTAATTAACATCCTTTATTGGTTTGTGTATTTAAAATGTTTTGGATTTAAATTTTCAAAAAATAAATATATACTTTGAGATTAGCCAGCAAAATTCGCTGTACAATTCGGTGGTATCGGCGGCCAAACCGCCGCAAGCACTTGGTATCAATGCGAAGCTTTCCTGCGTTGGACTGATGCCCGCGTTGGTGGATGATGAAGAGCAGGTCACGGTCGGTGTCAGACCATGTTCCTTTTGGAACTGCGATGAAAACCCGAAATTTTTTATTATGATTTACGGCTAAAAATGCACGTTTGGCGGTCGCTACTGGCTGGCTAGGATTGTTTTCGTATTGTTGTAGTTGTAGTTGTTCTGTGCACTGATCAAAAGTAGTAGTAGTTAAAATTGTCGAGTTTTTAGAAAAAGTCATTCAAAAAACCACCCCATTGTAATAGGTGTGTTTAGCTAGCGATCGGTGTCTCGACGCTTTCTTGCATTGTCTATTATGTGTCTGCTGTAGTTTTGAGATTTAATTGTATAACTTAAGTAACTGTCTAGAATAGACTTTTGTGTTCAGCGGCAAGGTTTTTGATTATAAATAGGCGTTTATTTATTTTTTGAAGTTATCTGAGATCGGTGTTTACCTGGTTTGTTTGTAGTGAGCAGTGTTTCGGATTTTAAGTTATCAAGTTGTGGGATTTCGCCAAATGAATGGTTCATTTGGCGTGTTTAGTTTTGAATTGTCACCGGGTGTTGGGCGTATTATGAGCTAATAAAGTTGATGAGCGTTTGGGGTAGATGCACAAATACTCTGTAGTGGTGTTGAAGTTTTTTGACGGCCGATGTTACGCATACCGATGTCTTTTTAATTTGTAAGCGCGATCGGATTCAGAGCACGGGCTGATATATCCAGGAAGGTGTTCATTGAATGCCGGTTCGTGCGTAAAATTCCCACCGCTTTGCGTTGCGGTAAAAAAAACTTGTTGAATATGAAATCGAAAAACGCTTGTGAGTTGGGTGGGCGTCAAAATATATATTGCTGTGCTGCTTGCTACTGCTTGCAAGCGAGCTTGTTTTTGACGAAAACATGGAGGATACCGTGTGTACGATCCTGTTCGCATTCAGGCGTTGTACCGTTGGTTGGGGCGTGGAATTAAGTTCTTATCGATTCTGGTGTGTAATAATTGCCTTGAATTTTGATCCATTTGTAGCTTCCTTTGAAGCTCAACGTATGATAGGATATCGCAATGAGCAATCTGTCTATATTTTCTAAACTAGAACGCCCCGTCTGGCGTTATATCCTAATATAACCGCTATTTATCTATCTATATATCTTCAGCCAATGAACCCCCCGACAAAACTTTTCTGGTTCCTCCAGCGCCGAGGATAATAAGATGCGGGTATCCTTCAAGCGATTGCTTGTTTTTCTTTTTTACTTTCTTGTTCATGCTTCGAAGTACTACTCAAACGGTATTTTTTGTTTCTAAGACAGTGCGACCGCACATGCGATCAGCAGGCAGGCGTGGCGGGGGGATGCAGTTAGCGTTCACAGAGCAACGTGACAATGTACATGAAATGTTGAAGCATGTATATACGTAACTCTAAGGTTTCTGTGATATTGAAATTGGTTCGTTTTAAGGTAGTAACTACGTACTCGTATGACGAAATTGCGATACGTACTGTTGTATCACCCGAAATGCGAAAAACCGGGACTGTGCTTGATGTGTGTATTTATGTCTACGCACATCTGTGTACAATTTTTCGCTTTTTTGTCAACGAAAAACTGAACATCCCACTGTCATTTTGAGGTACAGGCGCATTTTTGGCGTCCATAACAGTTGAAGAAACAATCGGGAACGCGCAAAGAAACCTTTGAAAGTCATAAAATAACAGATATATAGCAGTTCCAGCTAAAAAGCGACCTCTGGATCCGGCTTGAATAGAATTTTTGTCGGAGGTTTGTGTAATTTTGGTAATGAAATTGGTCATATATATTTCTACGGTAAATGTTGGTTCGTTGTAAGCCGAAGCGTAAATGAGGGTGAAGTCTACAAGACAGCTTAAGTCGTCGACCTATGAAGGTCGCGCGGTGAAGTGAGCGAGAAGTCAAACGCAATTTTAGTACTGCAAATTTTTAACGCAAATGTTTCTTATGGATCGGTGTTTGGGGGCCTACCAGGGTGCAATCGGAATTCCGATTCTGATTTGACTTCCAATTCTAAACGAGTTCCGATTCTGATATTCCGAATGCACAATCAATCGGAATCAGAATTTCCACATTTTAATTTTAGCCCTACTTATTGTGATATGTTGTATAAAAATTCTGCATCATTTATCTATTCAATTGTTTTCGATCAGTTAACTTATCAATAATTGATTGTAGTTTAGTTTTACAGAGCCAAAAAATAATTGTCAATTTGTTCATGCGACGTTTTTGAGAATTGTTGTCGGCCAACAGACGCCCTAAATCAATATACTTGTTAATACAAATTATCCGTATAGTCACAGAATTTGTAGTTTCGATTCCGATTCCGGTATAAATTTGTTGTTCCGATTCCAGTATAATCCAGTGCCGCATTGCACCCTGGGGCCTACGTCTTACGTAACTATGTGTATCTGTATGTATATATATGCAAACTGTGTTTGATGGTATATTTTGATCGCACAGGAAATTAAGTGTCTGTGATAGAATCCAGTTTAAGTTTGAAATGGTAAATAGAAACCGAAATCAAACTAAACGTCTACTTGAGAATGCGAAACTGTTTATCGTTTAAGTATCATTTATTTACCGGCTCAGGCTCAGAGCTATTATATTATCGTCGTCTGCACTTTCTTGCGGAAAGTGCTGGGCAATACGTAACTGTTAAGAGGCCGCAAGCACAATTTGATCTGTGGACCAGTGACTGCACTGCGTGCTGTCTTAAACGATCTGGTGTGAACAAACTTGTCTATGAACTCGCAGTTTGTTTTTTGGTGTTGTCACCAGTGCTCGCCATCTGTGTTGTTTGCGCCTCAACAGTTCAAGTTAGAGTTGTTTGCTTTCTGCTGCCGCCGTTTAGAGTTTTTCTTTACCGTGGGAAAACGACCGATCGAGGGTGGGTTTTAGTAGTAGTAGCGTGGGAAAATTGTTTGTCAACGAGTTTTAACTGGATACTGTTCTGTGTGATGTATAAAAAAATTTAAGCGCAGCGTAGAGTGGAGCGATCGACGCGTAGCCGTGTTTAGTTTGTTAGGCTGATGCGTACGTAGGAATGTGGTTTGAGTTTTGAGTCTATATATAATCTTACCTTTTGTAGAAGAATGTTTTTTGACCCCCGCCAGCATCCAGAAAATTGTTTTATTTTAATAAAGCTGGGTAAAAGTGTGTTTTATTGCCTTTTTAGAAGTTTCGAGATCGGGATAGGAGGATATATATACACCCTTTGTTTCGCCATTTGTATACACTTGTGTACTTGTGTTGGTAGGTCAGAAGACTACTTTATGTGTGCGTTTGTTTTAAGTTTGGTTTCTTGGTTGGGGGTCGCCAAGATTGCAGATATATCAACGGTAAGTTGGAGTTTTACGATCACAATAGACGGAAGAGTTAATTTGTTGTTGATACTGATATGTAATTGTTTTGGCAGGTTTTAGTGTTTGGATGGATTCTGTTCGTGTGTGTGTGTGTGTGTGAGGGCAGTTGTAGTACGGTAAGTTGAAGTTATACAAAAGTTGATTAGGGGTTTAGTGTTTAAAAAGTAACTGTTTGTCACGTAGATTTATATACAATACGTACCTGCGTTAGTTTGAGTAACCGATTATGGACGGAAATACGAATGAATAACGATTGTTTGGTTATACATTGCTTGTGTGGCTAATATGTATATAATATTTTGGCGATATGACCGTGTTTTCACTACTTTTCATATTCTACTGGGATGATCAAAAGTTATTTCATATCGTTTCAAACCGGAATTTAAATATTAGTCGACGCTACAATAATTTTCTATATTGGACCATTTTAGGCAAATGTTGGTCGGCTAATGGGAGAACTACTTAAAAGACCCATTGCGGATTACAAAAATAGAAAATCGGTGTAGGCGTCTGACTATGGCTTGTGAACGCTGGCTAGTTGTGAACGCTGTCTTCTAGCCAGCGTTCACACAAAAATGATCGAATTATGAAAAATTTCGCATAGTGATTTTTGGACTAAAAGAATTTTTTGTCAACAAGTCGGCAATTTAAGAATCATTCGACACAATTTCTCACGACCTCCACTGATTGTTTCACATTCAAGTTTGAATTTTTGAAAAAATCGATTTTTTTTAAGGTTTCAAGGTTTGAAACGCAAATGTCTTTGTAAAAAGTTGATACAACTCTTATTACACGTAGTTTGCGCAGCTCAATGGAATAGTGTTATTTTTTTCGCAGTTATACGACTGAATATGGTCAAATAACTAATCTGACGCACTGTAAGCGATTTGGAATGGCGTCGAATGAGTTGGTTGATAATAACTCGTTAACCATGTGAAAATTTTAACACCATTCGACTCAGCATTTGCAGTAGTTTCTACTGATACATGACACTTACTTAAATATATATGTATAAATATGAATATATATATATATATATATATATATATATATATATATATATATATATATATATATATATATATATATATATATATATATATATTCATATATATATGCATTTTGAAAATAACCAAAAAAGTCCTGCAACTCTACTACTGCTCGTTGTCGCGTGCAACTTTGTATTTAGCCTATGATTACCAGGTTATTCTTAAAATATATTAATACATGTATTGAATTTTAGGATCTAGTCAAGTTTGCCCGCCTTTCAACTACGTAACGGCGTAAAAAACTTGCTACTATAAGGGTTGAAGACTGTTACTTTTCAGTACACGAGTAAATTTAGTCATCCTTTCCATAATTTCCCGTTTCAGTGCCCGTATTCTCAAATGTGTGTGTAGCACCTATCACCAGTTGGTGATAGGCCCTGTAACTTTGAACCCAGCACAGGGTGAGGTTCGAAATTTAGAGCACATTGTTCGCGTTCGATTTGCTACTTCTATACACCAATTTTGAGATCTGCAACTGCAGATGTTCGTAAGTTTGAAAACTTATCGCTAACTGATGATAGGTGCTAATACGCATTTGAGAATATGGGCCCAGCTCTGAAGATTTTTATACTTTTCAGCTTGGTTTCATTGTATACCAGGACTGTTTGAGTACTACTCATCACCAGGGTTGTAAAAATGTTACTGGATACGCTTGTGTGTGTGGGGGGGAGTAGAGATTTGATCTAAGAAAGCAAAAACTTCGACTTGATTCGAATTGTTTTACGCTTGTGTTTAAAGCATATTTAAATAAATGTATGTACATATACCGTAAAACCGTAAATAACTGATAAGTTTGTGTTATTTCTGTACTGTTTGCGTATACCACCAACGCAGCAATTGTGCTAGACGGTATGAGTGATTATCTTCGACGACTATTGAGACGTTTGCGTGAACATCGCGGCGACGCTTCGTCTCCAGTGAAAACAGACGCCGCGACCGGCGGTCAACATCAATGCCTCGCGAGATCAAAAGAGCCACCGGCGCCGCCGTCAAAAGCAGTTGACCGACCACACGCTGAAGTAGTCAAATCAGAGCTACCCGTTGCTGGAAACGAACATTTCGCCAGTTCCTGCTCACAGACGCAGGATGACCAAAATGGAACCAGAGCGAATGAAAAAGCGGACAATGACAAGCGTTTAGGATCAAAAATAGCCTTTGATCCTGATGGCTCACCGGATGGACGAGAGCCAAATGAAGGCGGACCGCGCCGATTATTGCTAGGAGGCCGGCCGTTAATAAAAAGCGTACTTAGTCATCATCAACATCGCAACGTTCACAATACTCGAAAACCGACGCCAAGTCCGTTGCTCACAAATTCTATTGTAGTACGTAGTGATAATACAGTAGTTTCAGCTGGGAAATCGAGCAATGGAAAGAAATGAGGTTGAGAACAGTGAAGGTGTGGCTAAATCATGGTTGGGTTATTGTTTCTGCACAAATGGATTTGCTGTTCAACGGTACGAGTGATTAATTGCCAATTGGGTTACGGTCCACGCCATCAATAAAATGGTTTCTTGGGTAATGGTAAAAGGTTTAATTCGGTCAACGGACTGTATTCAAAATGTGTGTAGCATCTCTCATCAGTTGGTAATGGTCGTGTTCGAATTTGAGCACATTTTTCGAATTTAACTTGTGCCACTTCTGCGCCAAGTGTAATATCACCAATTAAAATAGTTCGTCTGTTTGAAAACCTATCGCTAACTGGTGCTAGGCGCTCCTACGCATTTGCGAGTATGGGCCAAGGTCGATGGCTTAATCGGATTACGATAGACTGTATGATTGGGCCGTGGCTGGGTGTTTGTTCGGTTATGCGAGGGTGTTTAATTTGGGTTATGCTTGGAACTTTTGTTGATTTAACAGCGAAGAGTGGTTTTTGCGTTTATTACAGCAACTTTTTTGGTTTTGTGCTTCCTGTGTTGTTGGTTTTTCACATCAAATGTGTGTGTGCTCAATATAATTTCATAAATACATTTATTGATTGTGTATATATAAACGTTGTGAACAGCGTTCAATACCTTAACGGGATAGAACATTTTGGGATGGTACGGTCAGCGGACTACGCTTTGGAACCGACTTTGGATCTTGTGAATGGGTAAATGTGCATCCGAAGACGGCTATCAGACTAAGTTGATGTCCGCATCTCGTTGAATGTATTATGCGGTCAGCCTGTGTGCATTAGTCTCTTGATTTCGGTTTATGCTCCTCGTTTTGGTGTTATGTTATATTTTCTGGCCGGAAAAAGTTCACTGGAATATATTGAAATTCTTGCATCGCTATGTAGTTCTGTGGTTAGAGCAGCGGATCGGTAATCCGTACGTCGTGGGTGCGACCGTCGCCTTCCCCCACATCGGCAGCCAAATTTTCGTGAAAGGCTCGATATGGTACTGCTTAACTTAGAATTGGATATGATTATATACAGGTACATATATTGTGATTATCCGCATGGAACCAGGAGCATGTGTATGTCGCGTCCTGAACAGTTATTTTGTGTCAACGTTGGCAACTCAACTGTGCCATTCAAAGCGCCAATTGTTGTTCAAATCAGCACAACAGCTACCGTATGTAAATACAGCAAACTAAACCTTATAGAAGCGTCGACGCGTGTCACAATAAAATATTTTTGGTGCAATACATATAATTAGTGGATAATTTTTTTCGTTCTAGTCGTTGCTTGAGATGTCATGAACAACAATTAGCGGCTTGGGACACCCTAGTTGCTAATAGAGATAAATAGGTGGTTACCAGGGTTCAACCGGATTTCCTGCTCCGGCCGGAATTCCTGCAAAAATTCAATTCGTGTTCCTATTCCTGCATTCAAAGATGTAGGAACCGGAATTTTAACGGTTTTGTAGCAAATTATTCATAATCATTTAAATACTGGAAAGAAAACTTTTGTCATTAAAAATTTTTTATTTCGAAATGAACTGTTGTTGCAATTAGTTCAATTTTGTGAATAAACTGGCTCTGACGTGTTTTCGCAAAAATTGGTTCATGAAATAGCTGAAAATTCACGTAAACAATTTTTAGGCAAGTTTTCTAAAATGTCCAACAGTAATTCGACGACGAAAATTATTTCAAATTCCGGTTACTGTTCTTGTTCCGGCCAAATGTAGTTCCTGTTGGAACCTTGATGCCTACAAATCACATGTAGGAAATGTCGGCTTCAAATCACTTCCTTGTTTTAGAATAATGATTGAATTATTAACTGCTGCTATATCTATCTATATTACCAAGAGTGGATGATCACACTTAGACAAAAGTGTACAACTAGTTGGCATTTACACGGTGGAAAATGTATCAGTAGAGGTTGTGTTTTCGCCGTACCTCCTTGCAGGTGTTTGGGGGTTTATGTAATTGAAATGAAAAACCTATGCCAACAATTTGAAATTAGTAAAGTAAACATAATACATATAGTTTTCATCTCTCAACAACTAGCAACCGTGCGAAAAATAGATGGATCCTATATCCGGTTAACAACCCGCTCCAGTTCCGGTAAAACATTTACCATCCGGTTCAGACATCCAGTAAAATTAATATTCAGTCGATCCCCCTGATATATGTCGTAGTCACCACACTTATTGTCACACGAGCTGGTGTTCGCGGCAACGGCTCTTGATTGGTTAAAAATAATTGATTAAAAATAATCAATTCTGATTGGTTAAAAATAATCAATTCTATGCTTACGATATAGAATTTTGCCCATTTTTGCAAACAACAGGGTATTTTATATACATATCGGGTAAGTGATTGGTCAATAATTTGTTAGTGCATTTTTTTGGCGTCCCGTCAGCTTTATTTACTCTTTAATTGCGTGCAGTTATGAAAAAATTGCCAACATATAAACCATTTCGTACGGTGGCTGCCACTGTGACACTGCTAATTGGCGCTGTGGCTAGGCATATTTATTTTGCAATATGTCTAAATTGGTTTGGTGGCTATGACATATACATAATTGTTGCAACGCCCAACGTCTTGTAACACTGCAGTTCATCCATTCTTGTAGTCATTGCGAATTTGTTCTGTTCTCTGTTTACAGAATAAATAAAAGCGCCAAAAATGAACGCCATTAATGCGCGAATTGCGTATTAGTGGACGTTCCAGCTTCACTAAAATGTAAACAGTATTCGAGTTATATTGTCTTTATTTAGTTTATTTATTTATTTGGTTTTAGTGCACTCGAAGCGGACGAATATTCGTATTTAACAGCGACGTACTATCTGCTGGCAGAACGTATGTTACGCAAAGAACGACACGAACAAGCGGCGCGATTGGTAAACAGTTCTTCGCCAAGCGCTGATGTCGAACCGGATACGTTGCCGACGTCAGTTGATGCAAAAACAACTGCAGAACAATTGAAAGTGCAGTGGTTGAGCGAACAAGCGTTTAAAAGGTATTCGCGGATATTTGTATGGGTCGTCGTAGCCCGTCGGCTAAACTGCTATTCAGGACAAATTATATATCTTTTACACGTGAAGTGCCGCCAAAAGGATAACACAAATAGGCTACTAGAACGAAAATGAACCTCTAGGCGCTTTACATATCGTGCGGTGCTGTCCGTCGCAGGACGGCGACCAACAAGTTAAAAAATTCGTTTATTAATTATTGCTAGGCGCTGCACGCTCTAATTCACATGCGATTCAGTACTTTGCCGCACGACGTCAGGCGGAACGGAACAGCAGCGGGCATAGCCGAACACCTCCGAACAGCTCCGAACGGCGTAAAAATAATCGAAATATATAGCGACACCCTGAGTCTTACTTGTTTGTACCTACCGTTTCCTATGAAACGTAATGTTGGCTTTGCAAACGTGTGTTTATATGCATAATTTTTAGTTATAAATGTCAAAAAATGTACGAAAACTGTTTTTAAGCGAAGACACGTCTTATATTGGGAACGCTGAGACAATTGTCGAAGAAGATGAAGGACAAGAAGACGGTAGTTGCGACGACGGAGTTACAAAACTGTATGAGTACAAACGTCAACATCAGCAGCAACAACAACTGAAACTGCAACCACAAAAACAATACCAACAACTACAACAACAACAACAACAACGACAGCAACAACAACAACAACAACAACAACAACAACAACAACGAAATAATCTACCAGTTACAACAGTGACAATAGCGACAACAACAACAACAACAACGACAACAATGCATGAAGCTTCACCGGATACAAGTAGCGGCGACAGTACATCAACAAGCGTTGGAGGGTTGTCGTTTACGGCTCCAGGTCTGCCAGTTGATTCCAAAGGTTCCACCTTTGATCCTGCGATACGGAATGACATTGAAAACAAATGTAGCGTTGTTGACAACAGCAACAGATCGGATAAAATGATTAGGAAATCAGTCGCGCGGTTACCGGGTAAGTAAAACGGTTGTTGTAGGTGCAATGCACGTAAATGCGATGTGCGTGAAACGAAATGTAGGGGTAGTCACCGCAAATATATCGAAACGTTTGTGTACGTCAATCCCTTGCGAAAATGGTAGCGTCCATCCGTAGCGTGTAATAGGTGAAAACGTGCGGTTGAGATTGAACATGGAAATGGCGTTTGGGGACCAATGGAAATTCAATAAGCTAAGCTAAGTTGAATGACGGTATGAAGATAAGCATGTTTTCGTGTGATATCTGTATACTAATTTCGGGTTTCGGTTGCGAGTGCTTAGTTTACATGTTGACACCTCATGTGTGTGACCTGGTGTTGCGTTTCGGGTTTGTGCCGAAAGATATGACTAAGTGTCGCACTTTTGGCAAGCAGAGGCGGTTGCTAAGCAAAACACGCTTAAAAACTGTAATATTTCAAACACCGCAGAACGTATTTGGCACACACGGGACGGGAAAATTATGTGCAACAGTTAGGATTGCACTATACTTCACTAGTCCGGATGCCGCAACGCACCGCTATGATGCGTTGCTAACAAAAATATAGACAAAATCTATTTCAAGGCGCGCAGCGGCGTACGGCAATTTTGAGTAAAACAGTTTGCCGTGTCGCGCAGCGACGGCCGACGCGGCTCACGGCGGCGAGTATAGTGCAACTCTTACCGTCTGCAAACCCCAACCACATTGAATGTGTATCGTTGTTAAATGTTATTCAAGGATGTATTGAATTTTGCGTGTCAAAGTTGTTGTGTCTTCATTTCTTGTCGTATACTAGCCTCAAATCAGTATCTTGTGATTCGCTCAATAGCCGTGAGTCTTGTGGTGGCAGTCGTTTTTTTATACGCTCTCTGTATAATATGGCTCATTGTGCACTTCTCTCCCACATGCTTTGGATGAGGTTTCGGAAAAAAAAAACATTATTTAACGCTAAGCTTAAACTTTTGTTGCCTACGCATCCTCTGTCGAAACCTATATCAGAGATGTGGGGAAAAGTGTACAAGATCCTACGATAATATGTTATCTGGGCAGTATTTTGGAAACGGTTTTGCTTCTGTAGTACCTAAACGAAATCTATACGACAATTCTTCGCCCGGAACAGCTTATCGCTTACGTAATAATTCCTAAGACTACGCATGTTGTACAAGCTAAGCCTAATGATGGGCAACAAGAAGTTGTTGAAAACTTGTTGTTGAGCTGGACGGATTTCGGATTACAAATTGTCGGGCGACGAATTGTCGAGCATATATCATAATCCAGCACCGCTTTCGCTTGAAGGAATTTATCGCAAATGTTTGGTACAACACATCTATTTTTTGTGCAAAGGCGAACCGTTACAATTGAGATGAGTCGCCAGGGCTGCACCGGAAATCCTGTTCCGGTGACAGTTTCTGCTAAAATCCAAGCGCTGTTCGTGTTCTCGGTACCGGTATTCAAAGACGCAAAAACAGGAAATGCTGTTCGTGTTCTCGGTACCGGTATTCAAAGACGCAAAAACAGGAAATGCTGTTCGTGTTCTCGGTACCGGTATTCAAAGACGCAAAAACAGGAAATGCTGTTCGTGTTCTCGGTACCGGTATTCAAAGACGCAAAAACAGGAAATGCTGTTCGTGTTCTCGGTACCGGTATTCAAAGACGCAAAAACAGGAAATGCTGTTCGTGTTCTCGGTA
Source organism: Enoplolaimus lenunculus (assembly GCA_030248215.1). Lineage (NCBI taxonomy): Eukaryota > Metazoa > Nematoda > Enoplea > Enoplida > Thoracostomopsidae > Enoplolaimus > Enoplolaimus lenunculus. The sequence goes on along the minus strand of JASANG010003345.1, from coordinate 234,374 downwards.
GCAGTATTCAAAGACGCAAAAACAGGAAATGCTGCTCGTGTTCTCAGTACCGGTATTCAAAGACGCAAAAACAGGAAATGCTGTTCGTGTTCTCGGTACCGGTATTCAAAGACGCAAAAACAGGAATGTTTGCGATTTTGTGGCAGACGATGAAGTATCAGCTTAAAAATACAAATTAACGTCAGAATGCATTTTAGTGCAAGGCAGACAGTTTGTGCGATTTGTATCTGTTTGCGCAAATTTCTCGACAGTATGTTTTGATAGAACTTGGAAAACTAGCTATGTAAACGCTAAGAGGGCGATTCAATATAGCTATTTCATTCGGCGTTACAGTCGATTAGCTGCTAGCAGTGATTCTGTAGCGTAATATCTTTGTATTCAGTTCCTGTTCTATTTACTGGCGAAAAATTGAAGTTCTGTGCTTGTTGTTGATTCCTGAGAAATGTAGTTCCTGTTGGATTCTAGCGGTTACGTTCGTAGCTTCGGTCCGGGATAGACCGAATATCCAGTTCCGGTTTTATATGCGGCAAATGCGACATCCGGTGTACACCTGGCGGATATCGGATGTTTGCGGTTAACGGTCGTAGATATCATAATGCTTGTTTTAACTTGTGGAGCTGAAGTTATTAGATATTTTTTTGCTGCGATTGTATTTCAATGCAAGTCAAGATGTAACACTAACGTGAAATGAAGAATCCATTTGATTCTTTTTTTAAAGTATATGTGTACATAATTAATTTTTGGTTGGTTTCATTGAAAAGGGTCTTCTTCTTCTTCTTCTTCTTGGGTCATAGTCAGGGATGTGCGGTCTCAGTCAAAAACCGAGACCCAAGACCGAGACCCGAGAACCGAGACCCAAGACCGAGACCCAAGAACCGAGACCCGAGAACCCAGACCTAGACTGTTTGGTGTCGGTCATAGTCTGGTTAGTAAGCTATTACCATTATGTCTTAATTTAATTATTTATAATTTCGCAAGCTTCCAGAATTAAGCTCCATTGCACTGATTCTGACTTTAAACAATAACTCCTGAAGCGGCAAAGTTTACATTTTAAGCTGAATATCAAAAACAACTTTTCACTCTCCCGTTGTTGCTTGCTAAAGTTAAATTGTTGTATTTGAATGCCAGTAATTGTGAAGTTTTTACACTGAAAAGAAACTGGAACAGCCGGGCCCACTTCCTGAGAAGGGCTAGGAAGGTTTCAGCATTTCTAGATAAGTTTTAGTGCAAACCCTGAAATGTTTGAGCTCCGTTTGTAAGTCATCAGACATACTTGCATGTCCGTCGTAAAGTTTGTTTAGCTTCCCCCCGAGCATATTGAGCTTACTACAACCCTGTGGATACGTCCAATTCTTTGTTTAAAAAAGTTGATCTGATTTTAATTTTCTAAGCCTTTCGGCTTTATTCGGTTCCTGCTTTTGTATTTATATATCTTATTTATCGACTGGGTCATTTGTTGCATATATATTTTTTGGTCTAAAGATAGATCGAAAATTTTTGGCCTATTTTAGTGGCCCACGTTATATACGTATGAAGGCCCCCTTAGCCTACGCCTCAACCTATACCTAATCCTACGCTTAAACCTAAGCCTAATAGTACGCCTAAACCTAAGCCTACACATAAAAACCTACGCCTGAGTGTACGCCTAAGCATAAAAATGACCTTATACTTATTTTAATCTTACGTCTAAATCTAAACCTTCCAGTCTGTCTTGCTCGCATTTTGCAGGCTACTCAATAATTATAATGAACCGTTTTAGTAGCAGATGCAAAAACACTACCTAGTGTCGGTCTGGCCAAAATTAAAGAACAGAGTGCTTATCTCGACTTTGCGTAATGTTTAATTTTCCAGGAACAAATGGGTCGAGTGCTGCGGATGATAGAGATTCAAGCATGCTGTCTAACGGAGAGACGGTCAAAGCTGGTCTCAGTATGGGTAAATCGCAACAAAATCGAGTAAATGAACAACAATCACAGCAGCAACATCATCAGCAACACCAACAGCAACAACAACAACAACAACAACAACAACAACAACAACAACAACAACAACAGCAGCAACAACTGCAGCTTGATCAAAGAAAACCACGAACTCGCGTTTGCTCAATTGTTCAAGAAGAATCCGAAGAAGATGAACACCAACAACACCACCACAACCTCCACCACCACCAGCAACAACAGGCAATAAAGTCTCGAGAACCATCGATACGCAATTTGGCAGGCCGGGTAGCGACGACGGTGGAGGCGGCTCCAAAAAATGAAGGACCGTGCATCCGCGTGGCTACCCATACAAGTGCCATGGCTGAGAAACGAACCGATATGGGCCAGCCGCCACGGTTCGTTACCACAGCCGTTGTGCTTGATAAACACAGCAATGCAGAGAACGGGGCTGTCTGTGGCTCCGAACAAGATGGCGCGGCGGGGCATACAGTCCCTGCCAAGCGATTTGTTGTTGATGCTGCGGTAAGTACTGGCTGCTTTTTGTATACTGTTTGTAGTTACCAGGAAAGGTATTGGTGGATACACAATGTAGTTAATTTATGTGTGATGACACTGGGGGGTGGCTTCCTCTTAGCGTGTGTTTGTTTGGTTCTCGGTTAGAAAGTTACTTTATCGTATGTTTATAAGAGTCAAGAGCAAGTAGTCGGAAGTTTTATAGACTTCTAGAAGGTGGGTAAGGAGTTTGGGTTAAGCCCTTGTAAGTGTACGTGGTGACGGCAGTGTTTTAAGGGGCTAACACGAGTAATCGATGGGCATGAAACACCTTTGTCTTGTAGCGAGACACCCGACCAAAAGCTGAAGCGTAGTACTTCTACAGGCAACTCGAAAACCGAACGCATAAAGGGTGCACGGCACTCATATGTTGCGCAATATACAACTATTAACACTGCCATGTTCACTTACGCAAATGTTACGTTTTCTATTTGTTGTATGCATTTTTGTAAAATTTCACGCTTGAGCTAAAAACAAAATTGTATTGTAAAAATTAGATTAAAATTTTGATTTTTCTAGTCGATAAACTCGTCAGAGATGTTATCCGGAGATCAACAAGCAACGTCTCATGGCTCGAGTAAACCTGAAGCGTCACAATCGATAACTGGAACAAGCGGAATGACCAGCAGTGGACCAACAAAATCGCGGCATTTTGTTGGTAAGTCTATGCCATTTAGTGGTGCAGTTTCCGGAGGCATAGCGCCACCCGGAAGCGGAGTTGCGTCCGGCTCGGCGACGGTGAGCGCATGTTCGTCGAGGTCAAGCTCACGCGGCCGAACAACAAGCCAGTCGTCTGTGGGTGGTAATTCTCGATCGCCTTCGCCGACTCATTTTCAACAACCCCGCGCTGGCACTTTGTTAACGTCAGCCGCCCACTCGGCTAATCCTTGTAGCGGTAAATTGTTAACCGGAACGATCAGCGGCGGTCAGTTGATGTCCGGTCAGCAACTGGGCACCCTGGCGTGCGCGACCGCCAGCAAGCTGGGAGGTCGTGGTAGCCTACTGCGATTGGCTACTGGATTTGCTGGGAGTGCAAGCGGTACATTGCCTGCCGTCAGCTCGTCGCCACAGCTTGTCGAAATTTTTGAAGAATGCGAGGAGTGTGCGACAGCAGCTGCAGCAGCGTCTGCCGCTGGTTCTATGCCGGTAGCCGGTACCAAAGTACCAACTGTTGCTAGCGGCGGGTGCAGCTGTTTGCCGATGCCTGTTTTAGGTGCAACTCGTGGGGTGACAACGCCGAAAAATGATGCAAGCGATGAAGGGTCATCGGGGTTAACGTCGATGTCCGGGCAAGAAAATTGCGGCCAACAAGAAGAGGCTCGTTCGACAAGGGAAACAAGTGGCGGAGAGTGTCGCTTCTGTTCGGGTGGATTGAGTCAACAACAACCACAGCTGCAACAACAACACCAGCAACAAAAACAACAACCGCAACAACAGCAGCAACATCAACCTCAACATTCCCACGCTTCAATCCATTGTGAACATTACCAGTATCGACATCAGTATCATCATCATTATCATCGAATCCTTCCACACGCCGCAAACAACAACCACAGCAACTGTCTTCACCATGAAAATGTAGAAGATTGCAATCCAACAGCACATCTCATTCAATCACTGGGCACCATGGAAGCTGATGTTGCGTCATCTGGCGGACATATTGTCGGAACGCGAACGCCGTCGTCGCTAATCGCCAGCACAACTGCTCCGGTGACGCAGCATGGCATCGCGCAACCACAAACCGGAGCGACGACGATGCCGTCGACCCAGCAATCGGTTCGGATGGTAGCAGAAACAGAAACAGCTGCGACAACATCATCAACACTTGTAACACAAGATTGTCGCTATGAATGCAGTGGTGATGGCTTGGCGAAACGAAGAGATGACAGTCAACATTCCTGTGGTGATTGTAGTTCGATGGGCCGCCGAGAGCCGCAGATGCAACAACAGGAACAAGAAACACAACCACTACAGCAACAACAACAACAACTGAAACGTTATTGTTGCCCGATACATCAACTACGGTCGAGCAACCGGATAGCTGAAACAAACAACGGCAATGCAATGTCAATGTCAGCAAACGCTGATCTGTTGCCCTCAACAGTGGCAGGGCTGACAGCTGGGGCCGGGATCCTCCGTCCTTCACCCGGAACAGGATCTGCAACGTACTCAAAGGTACGCGCTGTTCGTCATCGACAAGCTATAGTATCACCAGATATTATACGAAGATACGAACGAAGCACAGTGGCGTTATACAGGTAGGACACTTGATTGGTTTTTGGATGGTGTTGTAGGGTTGTTAATGTTTTTGGTTAAAGTTCTCGTGGGTTCGGGGGGGAGGTGCCAGCTTGGGTATAGTGTGACATTTTAAAACAATGCACTGATTAGTGAGTTGATTAGATTTGTTTTGAACCTTAGGTATAATGGCTAGTTTGAATTTTACTTTGTAATGTAATTATCTGCTTAACCTTATTTGACGTAAATTTTTCTATTTCATACAAGGATAAATTTCTGACTGGCACATTTCGTATCTCATACTCGTGTGAGAAATAATTAATGCCAGCACTTGTTTTAGCCGTTCGCGGCGGTCAACATCGTGTTCGAGCTCAGAAGCGTCCGATGATGATTCGGCGTCAGCGGAAAAGCGTCGTTTGAGTTTGATCAAAGCACGTTGTGCTGGTCACGGAAACGGGACCGGGAGACGTAGGAGCGGTGGCAATAGCTCAGATCGGGACGATGAAGGCTGTGGCGGCGGAGGGACCATGGCCGGTAGCGGATCAACAGCCCCGCCGCTATCTATGCTGACCGCTGTTCCGCCGTCAGCCGGATCTGGAAGTAAATCTGCTGCCGGAGCAGCTGGCGATGGAAACGGCCGTACCGCCGCAGCTGGAGGTGACGGTTGGCGTCATTGTTGTAGGGAGTGTTGGTGGATGCAAAGCGAAAATGACAGGAGAGAGTGCGCTCTGGGGCGCTCTGGGAGGTGTGCCAAGTATGAAAATCAGTGCAATGATGGTTTTGAGCGCATTAGTGGACTAGTGAAATTGAAGGTTGGCTGTAAGTGTTGCGAGTGGTGTTACCGGCGTTTGAGCTGTCATCATAAAGATTCTGGGGCGCTTGATAGGATGATTGGGATAGATATTGGGGCACCGGGTACGATTCCAGCTGTGGAAAGATTGGACGGGTTTGTATATGTCTCAGGACATGCAGTTCGTGGTTGCGGCTGTGCAGAAGCGCTAGTTGAGAGGCAAGCTACGATAGATCATGCGTTAAGTAACGGCGAAGTTGGCGAAGGTATAAGTGAATGGTGTATGCCTCATAGAAATAATGTTGAAAGATGTAGTAGTTCCAAGCAACTAATTCAACTGTCGCATTCCGTTGGCAACGCACAAATTGAAAGTGATTCCGATAGTCAAGTGACGGGTTGTTGTACGTCACCGGACGAAGTATTTTCGCCCCAAGACGAGGCGAAAAATTTTGGTGGGGAGCCAGACGTCAACGATTCAGCTAAGCCTAAGCACCTAGCGATTGGAACCAAATTTGTAAATGTCGACAGTGAACAGCACAACTCTACCTTGAATGGAAATGAAAAAGTTGATAAGGAAGCAGAACATAGGAAGACAGCGACTGGGAACGTGGTTTCGGGCCGAATTGAAGGGGTGCCCGGCGGTTCTGACTTGCAGTGTTTGTTGACGAAAAGCGAAACCGCGAATGGAGCTTTAAATTATTACGGGTGTGGTTTGGAACGTCTAAAATTCGGCGGTGGTAAAGTCGGTTGCTGCTTGTGTGATACTGATAACGTTAAGGAAGTAGATGGATATTCTGCTATGCGTGTGGAAAGTTGTAGTTGTTGTGGAGTTTGTCCCAGACGCAATGCGAGGATGTTGTTTCTGTCACAAAAGCGACGCCGGCATCATGCTAGCAAGTCGCCACAAACTAGCAGAACAGCGTCATTTTCTGGAACGAAAACATCGCAGAAAATTGCTGCTACTGTTGTGGCCACTGGAAAGTCACTCGATCCACAGAAGCTTGCGTATCGGCTTAAACGGCTGGAGCTGGCGCCAATTCGTGAAATTCCTCATAACGCTTCAATTGCGCAGCCTAGGGCTGCGGCGGCAACTACGACAACAAACTGTGATGAAGATAATATTGAAATATCTCCGGCGATATTTAGGTCTAGAGTGCCACAAGAGACCATGGTGACTGATACAACGACCGCAAGTGATCTCATCCTGGCATCCAAGATGAAAACGAGATTAACTGATCAGGAGCTATGTTATCGGAAATATAGGTGTGGAGTACCACGGTCGTTGGGTGTCATTGAACGAGCGCGAGGGGTAACACCGGTAAGAGATAAAGTGGAGCTCAAATCAAAAATGGGAGCGAGAGTTAGCGGGTCAGAGCGGAGCTGCCGAAACCAGAGAGAAGAAATGGAATACGAGGAAACGAGCGGCGGGTCCGGTTCGGATGAATTTGGACAGGATGTTCCGGTTGGTGAAAGCTGTGCACGCGATTGGCTTCTGGCAAAGTATTTTCGAAGCGAACAATGTCGTTGGAAACGATCTGTTTATAAAGCGGTCAGTTGTGACGGGGAATTTACGAGATTTCGGAACATTTCCAGGTTTGATCCTAGCGAATCTGTGGCGACGGGTGGGGCGAGTGTGGATTCGGAGCAGAGCTTATTGAGCACGGTAGAGCTGGCGAGGGTCAGTGCGGAGACAAGGGCGCGGTCGTTATCTTGGCCTGTGGACAAAGAGATTTCGCCAGCGGCGATGGGATGTTTTTCTGGTGTGCTGAAATCGACCTTTAGTTGTGGACTGCCGGCAAAGAAGCGTGCTAGATTAGTCCACGCGGTGACTCCACCGTGTGAAGGGTCTAACCTTACGACAAGTGCGGGAAATAAAACCGCATCGCAACTGCTGTCCAAGATAAATTCATCGGTAGAAGAACGAGAAGCCAATGTTGTAGACGAAGAAGATAGATTCCAGGGTTGTGACTTTCCCGTTAGTCAGATTCATAATCATTGCGCGACAGGGTATTCACAGTTCAGTGACCACCGCACCAAGCCCTCCGGTTGTAACGTGCAAGATCTTGGCGATCCAAGCGAAATGACCTGTGACTGGACAAGTGATTCGGGTCGGAATTCAGTAGCGACAACGGTTTCGTCCGGAGGTTGTAGTGGTCAACGCAAATTGTCTTTGACGGATTTTGGTTTGGAAGATAGCCAGTTGGTGTTAGACTATCCAACTGCGGGTTCGGGCCATGGAAATCGGGAGGTAAGACATCTGCTAAGGCTGGGGTTTATTGAAGACGTAGTAGCACATCGGATTAGGGCAAAGAATGGAAGCTGGCCTGAATTACGCGGAAATTTAGGGGAAATGGAGTATGTTGTCCCTGATGGTTCGCTTGGTGGCACTGTCGAGTGGGCTGCAAACGCTGCGACTTGGTCAAAGTTGAGGAACGGTAACGATGGTCGAATAATGGGTGTTAGATTGAAGGATCAGCCGGATGATTTAGGAATTTGTTCAAGTAGTTCATGTATGTCTTTGTCGAGTTCAACGGAAAATGGGAAACAATCTGGATCTGTCGGGGAGAGACCTGTGATAGATGGCGGTTGCTCTGATTCTTGCGTCTCTGAACAGAATCATGTAGCAGAACTTGCCGCTGGTAAAGTGGCCAGATTTTCAGCTACTAAACTGAGAGCTTTACGTCTATCTAGAAGCTTAAGCGATTGTAGTGATAATGGAAACGGCGATGTAATAAGTTTAAACTGGAATGGGTTTAGAGTCACTAGGAAAGCTGGTACTCGCGTAGAACCTAGAATGGATAATTGTGAAGTTGATGTTGTTGATGGTGTTGCTCAAGAGAACGATACAATCGAAACAGCTGTCAATCAAATCGAACTAGAATCATTGGGTTGTTTGATGACATCAACGCGAACTGAGGTGCTAAATGATGACATTCAAAAGATATGCGAAGATCAGAAAGGCCGACAACGACAAACGAATCTCAATGTGCAACAAGATGGTATTTGTTTATTTGCAACAGGAAATCGTGATAAATGCGCTAATGATGTAATCAAATTAGAGGCTCGTAATAGCTTGGGGTTAGTTGCAGCCACGAACGATTCGAGAGGTCCGACAGAAGAGGTATTGCAAGCGCTTTCGCCATCAAGTAACGGGTCGTGTTGTTTGATCAATTTGCCAGTGTTTATTGAACAAGTGCGTTAACAAGAATGACTTTAAAAAGTTCTTTTTTTCGTGGTGAGCGTTGTTTTGGAATTTTTAATGATTAATGTTGTACTGTGTATTTTAAGTTGTCGTCTACAGTTTTGCGCGTCTATGGAGACTGTTGTCAAAAAGAGTAGTGCGGAGGTCATGTGCCCACTCCCGATAGAAAATTTTTGACCCCGCCGTGGGTGAGTTGGTACCGATGGTATATTGTTTGCAAATGCAATCGTGTTTTGTGGTATGCAATGAATGGCAATAATTTTCAAGCAATGCTTTTGTGCGCAGTGTATATTTTCTGAACAAAATACAGAAACGATGATTGAAAATGCGTAAATTTAAACGTGGCGAAGCCGCTGACACCTTGTATATAGCTCGCGGACTATATTAAGCTGTTAAGGTCGAAATTTAGCTAATATTTTCTGTGTTGTAAGAGTGTAAGTCCGGATTATATGGATACGGTGATATGGATGAAATGTATTTCACAAATTGTATGCTACATTGCATATGTATATACAGTTATTCATGCGTTTATATGTGACAAATTTTAAGCTTATAATCCGGTAAACGTGAATTAGGTTCACGCCGGTCGCCACCTGAAAGCCGTGCCAGCGTGTCAAAGTTCGAACACGCGTAGCGCGTAACATTAAACGTAGAAATGTGTTCAATTTCAAAAATAATCATTCTTCATTAATTTGATAACTTAGCTGCTTTTGTGCACTTTCAATTTACCACATTCAAAGTTAAGGTTTAGACTTATACATGGGCAAACGAAGGCGTAGGGTTAGGCATCGGTGTACGACTTGTCATAAGCCGAAACCGTAGAGCACAAATGTGGTGGAAATGCATCATCGCCGAAAGCTGTGTAACTTGTCTCCAGCAACAGGCTATCGTTGGTGAACAAATTTTGAAAAAAGTTGAACTACAGACGGCAAGGCAATCTTTGCTATTGACAGTATGTTTGCGTTGAACAAGATTCTAAAACGTACCGGATGGCGTGCCATAGCTAAGACTTCAGTACCGACGTATTGTCATTATATACGTCTCACCTACAAAGTACAATCGATGTTTAATGTTGTCTGTCATGTTTTATGAATGTACAGCAGGGTTTCAACAGGAACCACATCTTACATGAAGCAGCAACAGGAACAGGAATTTTGTTTAGATGCTATTTTCATCTCTATTTACTGCTAATTGACTATAACGCAAAATGAAATACTTAGGGTTGCGCAATACTTTTGTTGACGTGCGGCGCCGTAAGCGTCGTCCGTCACCCGTACGGCGCCGTCTGTGCACCACCTGTACGACGCCGTGCGGTATCGTACGCAAATAACTCACGTACGATAACGTATGGTACGAACGGTGACGAACGGCGCCATACTTGTGACGGACGGTGCCGTACGGGTGACGAACGGCGCCAGACGTCCGGTATAGCGCAACCCTAAGTCAACTGAGTTGCGTTTTGATAAAACTAGTTTGATACATGCTGTTTAAAACAGTCACCCGGTAGGTTAAAATACGTGGAATTTGGTGGGTGGAAAGCACAAGTGCCGAAAATAAGCTACCTTGGGGTTAACTTTTCCGGCCGGTCGGCAGAAAACTATTCAGGTACATGTAGGTGGTGCGTTTTTGAATGCCAGATCAGGAACAGGAACCACCCGAACTTAATTTTTGTAGGAAATCCGGTGAAACCGTACGTACGTAATCTGTAGATGTCGTGAAGAGAAGTAACCATGTTATTTATAGGTAATAGAATGGAGTTGATGATTATTCTTAGGACAATAGTGAGCAACTAATGACGTATGGACATGGATTAAAACGAACAAATTCGTGTTTGCGTTTTGACCCTACCCGCCTGCCTCGTTTTGGAGGTCTACGTATATGACGGCAATGCATGCATTTGTTTGGGGGCGTGCCGCGTGCATCGGCTGTGCCACACAGGCTGTTGCGTTTTTGTTACCCCCCGTTTGTGAAGGGTCTGCCTTGTTTAAATCTCGCAATTTAAATGGCTTTTAAAGCTTGTCTCTAGCGAATGCTTATTTGGGCTCATTGACGTAGCCGACGACCCATCGGCGAAATTATGCAACGTCTAGAGCGTTCCCTTGTTCGAAATCGTGTTTGTGTTCGTGTAGACGCCGCTCGCACACAATAGTTTCGGTCGATATTCTAACAACAGTTAACTGTAGTAACATGTATAGCACCTGCGTCTTTATAATTTCTGTATCAAAATCAAAAGACACTATGTATTTTCGATTTATATATCTAACATATAAATTAGATAGTGAAATGTATGCTTGATAGTAATAAATTGTCTGCGAGCCAGTCGGCATTAAACGCGCGCGAATTGTACGTATGTTTAGCGTTGCGTTGAGCCAGCCAAATCAAAAGGGTTCGTATATGAGTCGGTGTTGCGTCCAAGTGATAAACCATTGGAATGTCACCGTGGAGTGGCGGTTCTGGTACTGTATATACGGTATGGAGAGGTGATTCCTGGGCTTTGGCATTGGAGGGTTGAAAGAACCAGTTTGAGTATGCTTCAGATATGAATTGTGGCAAAAATTGTTTGTTGGGGTGTGCGACAAGGAGGCTACAGAACTCTCGTATACCCTGGCAATTTAATGGGGGAGGGGGTTTATTTTTCAATTATTCCTCAGTCGGTGTTTGCCTAAAAATGGTTTCATTTTGAAAATTTGTTCATATTTGATACTATATAAGTTATTTAACTATTTAAACACAATTTTTTTGGTTGCACGGATGTCCGTGGAACCTTAGAAAACAGATTTTTTTATAAAAATTCAAATTTGGGTGTGGAATGCCATGGGAGGAGGGGTAATGTGAAGTTCAAATATACAACTATTTTCAAAATCCAACCATTTGGGGCAAAAACCCGGCTGGGGCATAACCAAAAAGATTGATGTAGGGTGGCGCTGTACCTGCTCTGTAACGGATTGCATATAAGTGTTTTATCTGCGTTGTGTCCAGGATTTTGACTGACATGTAAGTCAGAAATATAAAGATTTCTATGGTGTCTCCCACGGCATTGCGCTGTTCAGTTCCGGTCACATTTAATAGCGATATATGTTGGTATGTTTATGTTTGTTGGTTGGTTTGTTTGTTTGCTGGTTTGTTTGTTTGATTGTTGTTTGTTCAATTGGTTGTTAGTATGTATGTACCCTTCGCTGTATGGTGTTGGTGTCTGTCGCTGTTTGTCGTACTGTACTTATATTCATAAATTATCCCGCTAGCTATAGGTATACGTTACGTAACAATTCATGTCTGATTGAGTAAAGCCGCGTCAGAATCGTTGTTGATATTCATGCGCAAGATCGCCTCCCGGAACCATTTTGTGTATACATACCTGTGAAGGTATTGGCCAGCGTCAGCGTATTCTTTTGATATCTTGCAGTCCATGTGTACACAGAAGCTTATCAAGTGGCCGAGGAGCCGCGATTTCCTCCCTCAGTCGTAAACCATTATTTCAGTAGTTTTTGGTGCCGGACCCGTTTATCTGTAAAAATTGTCTGGGTAAGGCATTGAGGTATCGTTGTAAAATATGAGCAGTCTATGGGTAGAGGTTTTTTGTAGATTCAAGTAAACACTTTTCTGCGATGGTCGGATTTAAACTACAATTTTTAGTTTGAAAATTAAATACGTGAAAAAATTTGGCTTTGATTCCTTACTAAAAAAGTTCTGTTTATAGTACAGTTACTGACTTTCTCATTGCGTAGCTTAGGTTTAATATTAAGATTTTGTATAAGTTTAGTATTGTTTTCACTAAGCGGTGGACAAGCGAGAAAGGTACTCCATCCAATGGTTTTTAATCAATTTGTATTTATCAGCATTTCAGTATCACGTTATAAGGTTCCAACCGGAATAAAATTTAATCAGGATCGAAATTCTGTATTGTTAATGGAATAGGACCGGAATTCAAATTTCGTTCTTTGTTGAAATTCCGTTGGAACCTGGTCGTACGGTAACACGTTGATGTAGTTTAATTTATTAATATTGTGTTTCTTTTGTGTGCAATTTTTTGGTTTTATATTGACGTCTGTAATACATTTGTATCAAAGTTTATAAAATTTATTTACGTATTGCAAAATTGGAACGCCTGCTATACGTAATTTAGTCATTTAAAAATAAAAGTGTATTCGAATAACATGCATTGTTTTTCGTGAAAACTGTTAACGGTGTAAGTTTTGCAACACACAGGCTAGTTTCAATCAAAATTGGGCCATTTAAAATTTCAAACAATTTTTTCTAAGCTATTTTGGCTCAAGCTAAATTTTGAGCATCTCGTAAACCAGGTTGCGAACGGATGTCTCGGTCTTATAAAACGCGACAACCGGCTCCTGTATTCTAAAAAAGTTAACACAACTTGTATGATTAGCATTGCAGCGGTTTCGATTCGAGGTGAAAGAAGTGTTACTAACAACGCTAGTAATGAATACCTCATGTGAACAGTGTTAACGATATTATTAAAGCTGGTAATAAATTATAGCACATATTGCTATACTAGTGCGATTAGGTGTATTTTAGTCAAATATCAACTTAATGTTTATGCTCCACCATACGGCTATATGGACCTGAGCAGAACCGTTCAGATTTAATGTTTGTTTCTTTTGGAAGGCTGATTTTTCGATAGTCCAAGAATAATTTGTGATGTTAGTATATGTGTATGACTATTTAGTATTGCACTCATTATATATTGCGTCACACGTGGTATATATATGTATGTATATGTATAATGCTCAATTGAACTGAAACAATTTCACAAAAATCGTTCGTTTTTGAGTGCTGATTTCGCCACGGTATCTCATGCCGTAATTAGAATTATTTTCGTGAATCAATAACTGGCAATACATGCTATGTATATTTGAGAATGCGATTCTAGAGATTGTCGGTGAAAGAATGACCTTGTTTAGTAAGTGTTCATATTATATAGTCTTTGTTGAATGTAATGGAGTTTTTGTATATGTGTCTATATGAAACTCGGGAAAATATATAGAACAAGGCCGGAACAGTAGTATACATATTGCTTAGTTTAATCCTAAGCGAAAGCATAAGCATAAGCCTGTACGTAAGCCTTAGCAAAAAAATTAGTGTAAAGCTTAAGCTTACTCCATTACAGTCCCGCCGCAAAACGTTCCGACCCTGTTCTATACATGGGCCGAAACTCGTATTAAATTTAGAACGTTATGTACGTTCTGTCGCTATGCCAAGCTTTTAAGTCCAGCGATTTCACGATAAGTCTACTTTTGTTTGGAAATGCTAATGCCGAAACAAATCCTATGCCAAGCCAACCGCGTATGAAATTAAAAGTTCAAAACTTCAAAGTGGGCAAATTCGAGAAGGTTTTGTGCTCTTGTACAATTGATGACCCAAAATTCAGCTCATGCACAATCTGTCTCCCATGGCGTCTGGGACGAAGATTATCCGTAAGATCTCTTTCTGTAATGTTAGATTTTTGCATCTGTGGTTTGGCTTTTGTGCTGCCTCATTGTGAACTATCGAAAATGTAGTTCTGTTGTTACGTGTTCGCACTGTACTCTGTTGCACCGATAGTTCAAACTGTTGATAACTCGTGTATAACTGTTCAGAGCACTATTTATTTTCTATTTATATATCTGTATAGTAAAATGCGCGATGTTTTCTGTATTGTGGAAGTTGATATGTTTTGGTTTGTTAATGTTGTGAACAGCCTAAAATGTATGGAAATTTTGGCCCTTGCTACTTTTATAATAGCTTGCTGACTAAGCGCAACTGCAAGGCTGAACCTAAGCTTCTCGAATATGAGTGGAACGAAAGTAACAGCGGGTTCCCATTTTGAGTCGCAATCAATATTAATAGTCCGTAGCGGCAGGGTGTAACCGGATATCCGTTTCCGGTAAAAATTGGTGTCTGTTTCCCTTACAGAAATAAAGGAAATTATTTTTATCTTCAAAGTTTGAGCCAATGTAACGAACAGGGGCGGAACAGTGTTGTAATCATATTCTTAATACCTAAGCTTAACCCTAAGCTTAAGCCTAGGCGTAAAAATAGCATATTCCTAGCCTAAGCCAAGGCAAAAAAATAGTCAAGCTTAAGCTTACGCTTGTAGTCCCACAGAAAAACGGTCCGCCCCTAAATCTTTACATGGACCAAAGTTTGACATAAATCATATATCTGGCAATTTTTCTTTACAGATATGTTGCAATTATATTCGAATTGAAATAAAAAATACAAAATTGATCCAAATACTTAAAAATTTCGATGCACCCGCTAATTTCTGTTTCCGCAACTCTATTATGTTGGCAGAAAAAAACTAACGCATGTTTGAAACTTTTGTACTTCAATATCCGTTTTCCGTTATTTTACTATCCGTAGGGGCGAAAGGTTATTCTGTGTGACTGGAATAGAGTAACAATTTGAAACTTCATTATCTTTTATCGTTTTTCTTGTAAAATTTTGCTTTTCCTTCAGGCTTCAGCTCCGGCAAAGTTGATGAGTTCCTATTTAGTCACCTGCAACCCCATCAGAAATTTTTTATCACAAAATATAAGGTCTCTACCGGCCCGTATTACTTTGAGGCGCGAACCGTTTTTCGCGGGCCTATATATAATAAAGCAAACTTAAGCATTTAGACTATTTTTTGCTTAGGCTTAATCTTAGCTATATAGGCTTATTCTTATGCTGAGGTTCAGTCTTAACGTTTGCTTTAGGTTTAGAAATATGCTCACTGCTGTTACGTCCGTCAAAGTATCATTGACCTCCCTACCTGAAAAATTATTGATACAAAATTGCGTTTGGGTTCGGCGCTGGCTTCGCTCGCTGGTTGTATTATATCTTGCGCGTTCTCCTTGAGAAATTGTTTGCATCTGCCACTGCCTTTAATCCAGGTTTTGTATCCGTTAAGATTGAATACTGTTTGTTGTTTCACTGAATCCAAAGTGACAACGACCCTGATCTAAAATTTCAGCTTATTCTTTATTTGAAATTATCGAATTTATATTCTAAAACTGTGGTAGTAATTAATAAAAGTTGGGGTACAAATACACTAGATTGCAATAGAATGTGAAAATATCGGAACCCAACGCCAACAAAATTTTGAGGTAATAATTGAACTTTTAATTGCAAAAATTACTCAAGAACTTGTGCTAAAAAATATAGTAAAAATTAATCGAATTCAACATCAATTTTTACAGATATTTCAGTGTTCCCTTACCCCTGTCTGCTACAAATATGTTGACCTCTGGTTCCGGCATTTTTCATCTTTTAACGCAAGTATTATCGAAAATGTGTTTACAGCTTCTTTTATATTTGTATTAATACTTCGAAAGTTGCCCCCTAATGTTACAAACTCATTGAACAACTCAACTTTTATAAAAAAATAGAAAATGAGAAAATTTTTTTAATGAATTTGTCATGCAGACTACCAGTTGTGCCCTGAAATTAACACTAAAAAATACAAAATATTTTTACCATTAGATTTCCGCATCATCCGCTTTTGAGAAGAGTACGTTAGTTCGAAAACTTACAGCTAACTGGTGATAGGTGCTATGCTCATTTGAGAATATACATTCTAATCTTGCGCTAAACGAGATATATTCGCTTAGTTTCTTAGTTTTAAGTATCTTAAAAACTTTGTCAATACCAACAAATTGTTTTCGGCTTAATTCCCAAAAATCATAAATTTTATACGTCTTCTATATCATTTCTGTTTGGCTTGTAAAGCTAAAGATGCTTAAAAACAGAAATGTCGGTTCCGAAATCTATTAAAAGCAAAAAACCGTACATCGTGGTATCCGGATAATTTTACGACAGGAACTGACCCATATCCGATTATGAAAAAATATCCGATGCCCACCAGAATTGAGATTCTATGTGAGCGTAAAACCGGAGGCTACTTCCATTTCCGGCAAAAAATCAATGTCAGGCTTTCACTCCAGCTGCCGACTGATATTATGCCTGTAGTCTCCGACATTTTCGATTGTGAATTCATAATTTTGTAAAAATTCTACATCTCATTGACTTTATTTGTAAATTTGAAACAATTTTGAGAACTATTACCTGCTGAGGTTTTTCGAAAAGCGTGTTTAAAATCTTTTTCTTGGCAACACTTCACAGATTACTGTTAAACCGCATGGCGACGTACGGTGACGGACGGCGCCGGACGGCATCGGACGGTTGCCGGACATGTGACGGGCGGTGACGGACAGCGCCGTACAAGTGACGCATTGTAACGGACAGCGCCGTACAAGTGACGCATGGTGACGGACGGCGCCACACGGGTGACGGACAGCGCCGGACGTCAACAAAGGCATAGCGCGACCCGTAAGCGTGCCGTGTACTTGGATATCGCTGTCGTGCTGTGGGCGCAACTCAGCACATTTTGCATAACTGATAGCATCCGTTTTGCACTTTTGCCATGCATTCGTGATTTGCCACATTTTAGTAGTGCACTTAGTGCTTGCACTACTTGTCCTTCACTCGCTGGCACAGCAAGCGAGTGATACTTTCGCGTACGCACTCGCCTCTACTTCGTCCGGCTCACGCCGCAACACTTGACGCATCGCAGAAACGTGTGCTCATAGCTTCAAATGAACGCAAAGCCATGCTTCAGCTATTACATGTTAGCAGCTGCGTTATATATGTATACATGATGCAGTATGTATTTGTGCTCTATTGTGTTTCGTTCATAATAAAACCATGTCAAAGCTTTCTAAATACTACTGCGCCGTATATATCTATATAAATAGCAAAATAGGGTGATTTCTAAAACGCATGTATTTGCGAACCAAAACCTGCAAGAGAGAGACAAAATATGCTGCTGCATATGCCCATTTCCTTCTTTATATATCGTGCAATGATGTGATAGTTATTCTTGCACTATGTGTAAATATGGTTTGTGAATACTATGGTGCGTTCGCAGACGTTTCAGAAAGCATGCGTATGTTTCGTAATAGTGAAAAGGCTTGCGAGCAAGAAACCGAACGCAATTTTGGTACTAAATCTAAGACTAATTTTTAGTTTTGATGCCTGCAGGGGGATCTACGGCTGGGTGTACCCACTGCGGGTCCGCCAGTGAGCGAGTATGCTTTCCGAACGCAATTTTGGTACTAAATCTAAGACTAATTTTTAGTTTTGATGCCTGCAGGGGGATCTACGGCTGGGTGTACCCACTGCGGGTCCGCCAGTGAGCGAGTATGCTTTAGTGCCTTATAGATACTGTTTGTGAATGCTATCTTTGTGTTAGTCGCAGCTTGAATTTGCGTTCTATGTTTATGGTAGAATACACACACGTGCTGCAGGTTTGTTGTTACCATTCCTGGTTTACGTACATCAACACTAGTGTATAGTAGCGATGAAGTGATTGGTATCAAACGCTGAGAATAGCCAGCCGTTTCGGTACTTTTATAATTTTCATTTGGCATAATTTAGGCAGCGCCCGTTTAGCCGAAGGATTTGGTTTAAATTTATGCTTAAGCGTTGACTGAGAAGATAAAACTTTGTTTTATGAAATTTTGATTGCATGCAATTCTAATTTCAACGTATGATTAGTAATCGGTTCATTGCCAGTGGACAGTCTTCCGGGCTCGTAGCCAACATGACCAGGGGGGTCAGCCCTCCCTAAAAAAATTTTGGGTCCCCCTAGAAAGTTTTTAACATTGTTTGTAAGTCATTGAAAACCGTTCAAATGCCCCTCTTGAAAAATGTGTAGCCCATCGTATGACGGTGAGCTGGCTACGAGCCTGCCAATCGACGGGCATTAATTGTAGAAATCTGTCCAACAAACTCATTAAAATTTAGTTGTTTGCATATTTTAACACGCCGTAATTAGATTTTCCTACATTTTCAGTGTTAATAATTTTGTATGTTTCAATATAGTAACTTGTACGATGGATTTTTGTTGTTAGTATTCGATGGAATCATGACACCAGTGAAATTTAAGATTTTCACAGAAATTCTTCAAACAGCAGTTTAGTCCTTCAGTTAATGCATTCGGTTATATTGCACAACGTCGAAAACATTTATCATTTATGTCAAATCACGGAAAACTTGTCCAATGTAGGGTTTAACCGGATCTCCGGCTCCGGCAAAAAATCAACATCCGGCTCCGGTAATCTAGATTACCCGATCATATTGCTGAAAAGTACAGCCTAGCTGTACATTGTATTAGAGACCAAAATCACATCATTTCGCAGTGAACTTTGTTCGAAATGACAAAAATAAGCATACAAGAAGCCAACTTATAATGGCTACGCCTTTTGTAACACGCAGCCTCTAAAAGCGGCAATGTAGATGGGGTAAAAATAAACATCTGGGCGAATTCTTTAAAATATTTCATCCTTTTACTCGAAATCTATCGAGATTTTAACATCAAAATGTACAGTTAACTAGAAATTCCACAATTCGCAAAAGCAATTAAGCAATGGCAGCGAATTAGGATTTAAGTTTGCCAGACCATACCTACTTGGCGCAGCTGTAACACTTTAGTTATCATTGAACGAAATTCCGGAAGAGAGTTTCTGTAAACAAAAAATTTACGCTGAAACGATAAGTTTTGGATTTGCGATTAATAATCAGAATTAATACGCTGCAATTAAGCATTTAGGCTTTGCGGTACATTTTTAAGCTATACACAGTTTATTGTTCATAAGTCGACTGCACTTGTTAAATATGCTTCTTAAGCAAATTGACTGTGCCAGATAAACTGCTTGTGTGACATTTTGTAGCCTTAAGATTGAATTCGTCCAGTAGCTTACAAACGACTAACAAGCTCTTGATTCTAAAAACATTTAACTCCGTTGTTGCCACAAAAGTTTTAGCCACGCTTGCAAGTTATGCGAAATCGTTTCATGCTGGTGCAAAAATTCTTAGGGCCCGCTCTTGAATGTTGGGTTGACTACGAACTTAGGCTTTGTTCTAAAACGACGCCCCAGCCAAACAATTGAAATATTAGTTATTAAAAAGGTCTCTGGCTCGCCATTCCACCGCTTTATCCGTTTGGCCATAAACTCCCGAAGTAAAATGCGTTTCTAAATGTGATTTTGATTTAATTGATGCGCATAATACATCTTGTATTTGAGTAGGTCCACAGTATGTATATGTATATTGCGTTGAAGCAGTTTTATACACTATAAAGGATAAAAATAGGTTTGTGAAAACAGGGGGGGTGATCATGGGAAATTATTCAGGTGGGGTCTACTTTTCAACAGTACTTTTGAAAAATCAAAGTTTTTGTCAAATTACTGGCGTCAAAATTTTAGACAAGGTTTATACAAACCTAAAATCCAAAATAACCTTTAAATATTCTAAAATTTGGAATTTCCTGCATTGGAACTATTGTAAAATTTGCACCCGATACATAAACTGCTAAAATAATATAGACGTGCTTCAGGCGGTCTCAAAAAACAAAATTACAACATATTATAGCAAATTGTACTAAATTAGCGTGATTAAATTTCGCTTTTATACACTTATCCGACTCCAGCTTTGGCTCTGGTATTTTTGGGTTCTGTTGAATCCTGGTCCAGTTGTAACGTTTAAATCACATTGGGCTGTAAAATAATTTTTCGGTACTCTCTAAAAGCGTAAACTAGCTTGATTTAAGTTCAAGCTAATCCAGCCGTATATATTAAACTAACATTTTAGATTAACTAAACTAACAGGTACCTTTAAGCGTAAACTCATTTAAAATCTTACATATTTTCAGTTTAAGCTAAAGTTAACGAACTCTTAGACGCGCATAATAACAGGGCTGCACTTGTTACTTAAACTAAAAATAAGTTTACTTAAACTCGTGTTAAACTTAAAAACTCGCTGGTTTAAGTAAAACTTAAAATTGTAGTTTCGTTAGTCCGTCCAACCATTTAAGTTTTACTTAATCTGATATTCAAGTTTAGTTAAGCTATATAAGGTTTTAGAGAGTTGCTCAGTTTATTATACAGTTGTGGCAGAAGATTTGGTACATTTTTAACTTTTCAACTGTGGTAGTTTTGAATCTGTAAAGTTTGGAATTAGCGAGTTCAATAATCGCACAGTTAAGGGTCGGGCCCCTTACAAAAGTTCAAAATATGGAGTTTTAGTAGTAATATTTTAACTTGACTTTCGACACTGAAATTTAATTGTAAAATTTTCTGTATTTTTACTGAAATTGACCCGTTCAGTGGATTTCTTTACAATCTGGGTTTGTATTATTCTAGGGATGTGCCGATTAATTGGCATCGGCATCGGTAATAATCGGTATTTTCAACTTTTCGTGTGTATCGGCATCGGCACTGCAAAAAAATTGCCGATTCTTTTCCGATACTTTTTGCACATAACAGTCAGTTGGAATGCTTTCAATTTCATTTCTGGCCGCACAATACTGTGTCTACTCAGAAACATTGTTATCTCTTTTGCGTTTGTGTTTGAAAAAATTAATTGAAATTAACCGTTCTTATAAAATTATAATCGTTTATGATGGTTAGGGTTTAAGCCTTCATATAATAACGTAATGTAGTATTCTATCCGCTTATTAAGCATGGTGTACTAAAGTTGGAATCGGCAGCGGCATCGGTTCGGCATCGGCAAAATTTTAATATAAGAATCGGCATCGGTAAAAATTGTGGTATCGGCACATCCCTACATTATTCATATAGTAAAAACTGAAATGTCCGGCATAACGCATTTTAGGCAACGTTCCAGCTAATTTATATAAACGTAGTCAAATTCAATTTATAAAAAACTGTTAACATGAAATTGTAAAAATATTGTATATATTTTAACTCAAATTTGAATGCAGAATTTGTTTTCGTCACCTCCAACAACTTTAATGGTGAAACAATGGAAATTATTCCAAAAAATTATTTACACAATAACATTCCGAATGTCCGGATACACGTTTCTTTTCGGATACATCTCCGGATATTTTTCATATGGTAATATCAGGATATCCGTTGCCCATCTATAATATATACACTTTCACACTATGAGATATCGCTTTTATTCGTGCAAATAGCGCTCTTTCCGACCGTCTTTGCTCTACAGCTAACTATTTATAGTGGAATCGAAGCTTGCATTGTACAATATACATGCCATGTGAGCGTGCTTGTGCAATAGATAACCTGTATATTGGGTGCTTATATTTGCAAGACCCATATGCATATTGGTGAACCGCATGTGTGCATATGCGGCCGCACGTATGCATATGTGGCTGCACGTATGCATATGTGGTTGCACGTATGCATATGTGGCTGCACGTATGCATATGTGGTTGCACGTATGCATATGTGGCTGCACGTATGCATATGTGGCTGCACGTATGCATATGTGGTTGCACGTATGCATATGTGGTTGCACGTATGCATATGTGGCTGCACGTATGCATATGTGGCTGCGCGTATGCATATGTGGCTGCACGTATGCATATGTGGTTGCACGTATGCATAGTGGCTGCACGTATGCATATGTGGCTGCACGTATGCATATGTGGCTGCACGTGTGCATATGTGGCTGCACGTATGCATATGTGGCTGCACGTATGGCATATGTGGCCGCACGCGGGTACATGAGGTGTGTATGTATATTGTATATGTTATACATACATGCAATATTGGTGCACGCTGTGTATAATGCGATATGTGAATGCCGCACGCAGTATTCGTGTGTCCATATATACGAAAGTGTATATATGCATGAACGCGGGTTGATCCAGGAGTATGCAGAATGTATACCACCCATCGGCTAAGACTTGTTGAAAATTTACTGAGATATAATCGTCTAAAGCTCACAATGGCTGGATTTCTGAAATTTTACTTAAGTATTTACTTGAGTTATACTTAAGTAATTACTTAAGTCGCCGAATTAAGTAAATAAAGTTTCGTGCGCAACCAAAGAAGCGCCAAATAACGGCCATTATCATGGTACGGAACTATCAGTTTTGCTTTATATTAAGGAGGCTTCATGAGTCTGTAATTTCAATTCGACCAAAGTTAGTATGCCTGAGCGGTATAATTTGTAGCATATCAAATTTAGTCAGCGACTTTAAGTATTTACATAACTTAAGTGAGCTTCTAAAAACGACAAAATAGTTAAGTAATTCTTTTTTTCATCCAAATAGTTGAAAAAAACGGATAGATTACCGTCATGAATAAAGACCATTTTACGCGCTCAGCGTAAAAATGCTAAAAAAATTGCTAAAAACACCGCTTTGAAACTGTAAAAATTCGGAACACAAAAAGTGGCTTCCCACACCGTAAAATCCTACATCCATCAATGTGCATCAGTGCTGATGCGACTACACACAAACAGAACTGGATCCAGAGCAGCAGGGTGCGCACCCCTGTCAGAAATGTTTTCATGAAAATTGTGACGTCCTTCACCCCCCCTTAGAAGGTTCTGCATGTGAGACTACACGGCGATTTATATATCGTAGATGCAACGTTAGCGTGAGATGATTTCTGCATTACTCATGAGTGCACACGCGAATTGAGACAACCGCATGCGTGTGTCAGCGATACATGTCTGTATACATATTGTATGCATGTTCCTGCGATATATACACATATATAAATGGTGTAAGTTTAGCTTGAGACTAAAATGCAAGCAGGGCACATTTGAACACAACTACTGGTATGGGTGGGTTATTTTAGATGAGCTTCTGCCTGATAGTGCGCCATTTGGGATGGATCAGATAGAGATAGTAAACCTTACATCTCACCTGTGAATATAACGTGCATGAGATAAAATGTACATTGAAATACGTACACTACTTATATTTTCTTATATGTGTATCATTGTTTTGTTTTAGTAAAGCGTAACGTATTGCTAGATACATCCAGTGATGATGGTTTTGTGTTTATTACAAATATGTCTTTTGGGGTGTAAACGGCATATGTTGGAATATCAAGTGTTGGTACATCTTATTGGAATATGTCATTATGCGCAATCACAATGGCGGATCCATCGGGGGCCACCCCGGCCGTGCCCCCCCCCCAACAGCATCTCGACAAAACTTCTATAGCAATTTTGTGACAATAGTTCGTGGTTTGTGTATAGGTCAAAAGTAAGATTATTACCTGTGAAATTTTGCCCCCCCCCATTTTGAGATCCTGGATCCGCCACTGCGCAATCATATTTATTTGTGAGATGCTGCAGTATTTGTAAAGAAGAACAAGACTGATTGTTAGGGCTGCAACTTGTAGCGACAAGGATGGGCTGGGCTGGGTGAAAAAATGAAGAATGAGCGAACCGTATTGTCGCTCCATCTACATGCGGTTTTGCACCCTCGCCAGGCCGGAAGGATTATCGACAGTATTGAAATATTTCTGCGTTTGCAAAGTTTTCGTTGCTCCCTCTGTATGTTCTCTGCCTGTCATTAGTTTAAAACAACGTTGAGTTTATTAATTTTTACAATATGTAGTAAAGTGGTCTTTTTCGTTGTATTCTACCCAGGCCTGCAGACAGCTCACCATTGGTAGGGGCGGGGGGGGGCTAAAAAATTTTCAGGAGGAGCATACAAGGGTTACTTCCAAGGAAAGTTGAACATTTTCTAGGGAGGCCAAAATTTTTCAAGGATCGATTGAGAACCCACCTGATTCTGAACCCGCGTTGGCTACGGGCCCGAATCTACCGGCCGAAGTTGCTAAAAAAGTGTTGGATTTTGAAAATTTTTTCCAAATTTGAAGTCTACTGGTAACGAACGTCATGGTTTTGCCGGAAACACATTCGGATAGTCGATTGTCGGTGATACTGGCAATGAAGATTGAAAGTGCTCTTACGACTTGGGGCCCGTATTCGCTTAATGTGTGTGTAGTACCTACCACTAGTTGGAAATAAGTCTTGTACCTTTCAAACCAATGAATGCTGATAGTCGAAATTCAGCACATTTTCACGCATATGATTTGCTCTAGTCTTGTAGCAATTTTGAATTCAACAACTACAGTAGTTAGTGAGAGTTTGAGAACTTATTACTGATTATAGTTGCAATACGCATTCAAGAATATGGACGCAGCGTGTAACTGTGATTTTAAAAATGCAAACTCTCGTCCAGCGGTGTAACCTGTTTAAAGCATCCTTGATCTGCCATTGTTGTTCGCATCAAATTATAGCAGAGTACACCATGAAGCCAAACGCTCTGTGTATAGCAGCAACGCTTTGAAGCATTCTAAAAACACATTGTTATAGAGCTTTTGTGTGAGAGTAGGCTTTTCGCGCAGTTTCATGTTATAATATATGTCGATATAGAGTTGTGTATGTATGGTTATTTCAATATGTATAAGCTATTTGTGTAGGTTTGCCGTTGTTTTTGTGCAATATTCGTGAGTGAGAGTGTATATGATGATGATGCTTGGTATATTTCGTTTTGAATTGATGATGAGACAATACTGCTTTGCTAGTGATTTGCCTATTTTTACCAAGCCCGTAGCCAGAGCCGAGCCAGACAACGCTTAGTCTTCTGCCATCGTTTTAAAGTTGTATCCGTGGAGAAATGTTATCGCATCGATTCTGCGGTTTGTGAAATTAAACTACATGCCTTCCACCCCCTGTAAAATTGTTTGCCCACACCGTTTAGCATGTTATGCTGGTTTTACGGGTATGCTATTCAGCACATTTTGAATTGTTTTTTTCTCATGCGCATCTATGCACAACTATGCTTATATTGTTGACAAGCATATATATACTGCGTGTGCAAAAGCGTACTATAAAGCTTTTCATGTAATGATTTTGTTTGCTGCCTTTACTCTACACTGTAAAAAATGGGTGGTCAAATTGACTCTGTCGGAAATAGGCTTTTCCTGACTACACAAACTGAGTCAAATTTGACTCCACCAGAGTCAAATTGGACTCACTGAGTGATTCAGTGAATCGAATTTGACTCTGGCGGAGTCGAATTTTGACTCAATTTGTGTAGTCAGGAAAAGCCTATTTCCGAGAGAGTCAATTTGACTCACCATTTTTTGCAGTGTAGTAATAGTTTTGTTTTTGCGTTTTGGATTATTATGCGTTCTTAGGTAAACAATACACGTATGCTGTTTAATTGGATGCCTGTCTGTGGGTCTTTGGCACGCCAGTGCAGAGACGTTGTCGGCAATTAATGAAGTAGTTTACTGCGCACCTCCGACCCTCGTAAAACCAAGCCGACATATGAGGTCAGACAAATTTGGTGTGTGTTCGTTGCTATTTGTAATCTTATAATATCGAAAATGCTAAATAGAAGGTCGTGTGTTGATTTTAGTTTAACTCAGATTATCCCAAAAATAAATTGTTCTGTAATACCTTAAGTATCCGGAGTCTGGTAACGAAATCCGGTTTGGGTTGTGGTGTTTGGTGTAAACCTGGTTGCACTTTGGTCCTCGACGGGCAAACTGTAGCGTCGACACTGTTGAGACATTTGAAAAAATGTTATATTTCAAGTAAATTTTCGTTGAAAACACATGTGCTTCTTGATCTCTGTAATAACAAGCTACAAAAAGATTTTGTATTACAATTATTGAAATCGAAACTAGAAATTTTGTTGACGTCTGAAAAAAGTTGAATTCATAGTAAAAGAAATTAAAGTGTTTCAAAGATTGTGCGTTTAAATAAAACAAAACGATCACATTAACGAACATTTTGATCTGCATGTCTTTGCTTTGTTCGACGTATAATACTAACTAGTCGTCCAACTTTAAAAGGATGTATGCAAATTTTCTAATTACAGAACAATCGCGTCTACGTATGTGCTATGATACAATTGTAAACAAATATTATGGAAAGTTGCCCAAAATACGTATGTGGGGCGTTCCAGCTTTAATATATAGATTAACCAATCAGCATAAATGAATTAAAAATTCACGTTATCGAATAAAATTCGTTAACAAACTATGGGTCGTATTGGCATTCTAAATGGTGTGTTTACACATTAGATTTCTGTTTTCAATGATGTTCGAGTGCACGGAGGAAGCTCGAAATGTGTCATCATACCTATGTATATGACGCCCCGGTTGCAACAAATGCTTCAACCTTGCTTTCAAGATTTAATTCAATCAAACTATTTTCGCATTAAAAGCAATACAATAGATTTAAAACAAATTTTTCGAGAACAAATATTTTTTGTTTTCCGGTTCCGGTGTTTGTTTAGCCTTTCGGTTCCGGTTGTGGTATTTTATAATTCCGGTATGCACCCTGTAAAACAGGGATTAAGATTAAAATTTTGTAGTAGAACTTCGTACTCAAATTACACTTGGCGCTCTCGCTCGCAAGCATTTTCAACCAACATATATGTGGTACGGAGTAAACTTCTGTATTCATCACTGACATCATGAGAACCATATATCCATACACAAATAGGCTTATTTCTGATGCGCGTTCTGTTATTCTACTACATGATTGACTTGTATATTTTGCTGCTGCTTGTTTAACACGAACCAGCCGTTTATAACTGCACTCAACCCAACTTTTAAGGTGTTCACCCCCATTTGGCATTCAGGTTCGTAACCAAGAATTGTCTGTCGACAACAAGGAATAACAGAAATTGTGGTATCAAAATTTTAATTTAATGTCAATTTATTCGGCCGGGGCTCGGAACGAATATATCTGCGGGAAGACGGTGCCCCCCCTCCATCCTGTTGAGCGCTGTATCTGCGGCCTAGTTTCCGTCGTTTACACGATGATGACGTGTTTCTATTTTCAAACGCAGTATTGCTTTTTCAGCTTGCCTAAAGCTTTCAGTATTGACTGCCATGGTCTTGTTGTTGTTGTTGTTGTTGTTGTGCTATTGCTTTGGGTTGCTCTGTTTTGTATATATATATGCAAGAAGTGTGTTTTGATCAAAATTGTATATGTTGGTACAACAACAACATAAAAATGAATGCATGATATTGCTTGCTATATATGGTGTTGCTAACGTTTTGCGACACAAAATGCAGGCTTTTATACATAAATATATATAGTCGTCTCATTGAAAACGAGACAAGCTCTAAAGCTCTCTATGGTATGGTTTCTGCGTAGTGATCAGTGTGTGTGTATGTGCTTGCATTTTTAGTTTCGATGGGTAGGACGTGCAAGACGAGTAAATGCATTGTGTTTGTTTGTCCGAGTGGCGGAAAATTTCTGATGACAAAATAACGATATACACAAATATAGTGCACTAAATACGGCGCGGGTGTCAAGCCGAGCACAATTGAAGTATTAATGTAAAATTTAAAAGTGTGACCTTAATTGGGACGTTTAGTATGCTTAGGTGGCCGATCACCTTATCCAGCCCAGTTTTTCGGTATATTATTTGAAATAGTCACGTGCGTTGCAAGGATTTTATTTCAGAAATGTTTTTACAGAGACCTGGCTCTGTTACACACGTTTCGCAGTTTGGTAGAAATTTTCAAATTTTCGCAACCATTTTTGTTGGCTTTAGGCTTTGAGTTAAGCTTGTGGTGTGAAGTGTACACCAAGCCTGCATATGTATATATGTAACATATATGGTTTGTATATTGCCCATATGTATAACATATATATAATATATATACGTGGATATATAACATAAATGCTTTATATATAATATAAATGCTTGTATATATTAACATAATATGTGAATGTGTATGGTACGTATTGTGGATATGTGTTTGCGTATTCCATGCACACAAGGAAGTGTATACAATATATACGTATATATGTGCGATACAGCTTTTCAGTCGTACGTCGCTATGTCTGGTGCTTTTCCAGGTATGGTTGGTTTAGTGCAGTTTGCGAGAATAGGGAGCATTGTTGCGGCATTGATGTTGCCGCGTTTGTGCATTTGGTAGCTACGGAGTACTTAGGTGTAGGCGCCCCGTTAACTGTGCACGTTTCTAACAGAAGTATAGTAGTGTACAGGATGGCAACAAAGGTTCGCGTTCGGCAAAAATTTGTGGTTCGGATTCGGTTGCGTGAAAAGCGGCGTCCAAGAACCCCATCCAACAATGTTTGGCAATATGTTTTCTTCAGTTTTAAACTGTAAAAATTTTAAATAACTTGTTATATTAATAAAAAAATTTTGGTTTCAGGTCACAAATGTCAAAATTGAAGTCTGCCACTAAATATATTACTGTTTAAAAGTTATGCGGCTGGTATTGCGTTAATATTCTGGAACAAATTATAGATATAACTGAAATTTGCAACATGCAAGATTCGGATTCGGGTTCGGCAATTTAGCAATGGACTCGAAACGGGTCAAATCGTGGATTCGGTGTCACCGGTAGTGTAGTACACTTAGTAGACGTACATAACGGCGTTTGTGCAGTTACCGGTACCGCCGACATATAAGGGTGACGGTTAGGCTTAGGTTAAGGGAAAGGGCGCATCTAAAATATTAAGAAACCTGAAGCTAAGCCTAAACCTAATCGTGTAGGATTGAAGTGGGGGGAGGATCTTATATCCGTGAAATGTCGGCCAGCTACAGGTTTGCCCAAAAATGGTTGCAGTTTGAAAATTGTTCCAAGTTTTTGGGCTTGCCATTAGGGACTTTGTGCGTAATCATTCCACGCTGAAATTTGAATTTTGATAAATCCGTGTTTATTTCGGTTATGCGTCGTTATTGCACTGTTGCTTATTATTTATATTTTGCGATGATACCAATACATACAGTCAGTCTGGTGAATGATATTTTGATCGAAATGTTATAGCAAAAAATATATATGCTTAAAACGTGCACGCAGTATGCGTTGGTCGCTTGTATAGAACGCGAAAAATATGGCCATTTTTCCGAGAAGAACAACGCTTTGAGCAACAAGCAATATAGTATATACAACTGTTCAAAAATGGATTGCGTACATCTACGTGTATACACGCAGCGATGAAAGCAATATTGTGTTTGCGATTTTGCAAAACATAATCGAGGGCAGCAGGTATACAAGTGAGAAGATCAAATAGATTTTGTGGACATTTGTAAAGTCAACAGAAAACGGGGTACGTTTACAAGCTATTGTAGTGTCCAGGAATGTGGTTATATCTTTGCTGTTAATTAAATTTTGGCTGCCCACCTCGGCGTGTGAATGTATATTTCGAATATAGAAGAGCTGAAACTATATGCATAAACGACGCGTTCACAACGATACGATGTTATTATATGATAAGCAAACGTTTTTCAGAACCAGGGTTTTTTGAAGCGTAAAATGTTAACGCAGTCTCGAGACTGCCGCATATATCAATAAGCTGATTTTGGATGGATAGAAATTGGTAAAAACTACTTTTTGAGTACTGTTTGTAAAAGTAGGCGTTTTATGCGGTGTCAGAGTTTATTGAATATCGCATTGAAACTAACTGTGTTCAGTGTCATGTGAGTATTGTGTGTTTAAGCCTAAGCCTAAGCGAATGTTAATAATTTATGATAATGAAAAAGTAGCTGATAGGTAAAGTTTTAAAATATTGCCTGTTGCTAGTGTAATTGATTATTCGACTGTTCAAGGAAAGGAATTGCGAAAGTTTTTTTGTGTCGGTCACAGCAACGTATAGTATAGCCACTTAATTCGCACCAATCGAGAGCAGAGATGGACGGTTTTGGTGTAAACCCGATGCCGAAACTCAAGAGTCATAGTGAGAGCGAGACTAGTAAAAACCCAGAACCAGACCAGAAGTTCTCTGTTTCGGTTGTTGTAGAGCGAAAAACAGAGTTCAATGAAGTTTTTAACAATTTCGTTTAATTTTTTTCGCTGTCTAGGAAACACTGTATTTTTGGTTTTGCGGTAATAAGCGTTTGTACAAAATTCCGATTAGAAACAGTGTTCAATTTTAGTTGGTCATTTGATTTTGAAATTTTTGTATCGTTTACGCTCCGGCCGATGAGTAAATTAGGAGCTGAACGTATTTCTGCGGGACTGCAATAGAGTAAGCTTAAGCTTTAGGCTAATTTTTTTACTTAGGCTTACGATTAGGTATAAGCTCATTCTGATGCTTTGGCTTAGGAATATGGTTATACTGTTCTATACATTGGCCTACACATCTAACGAGACTCAAAAAGCGAAACCCCAATCAGAAACCATAAAACCGGTGTCCTTGTGGTTGGGGGAGATTGGGGGTCAAAAACCTTGGGCAGTTGGCGTTTTGGCCATCTTGTGAAATATTGAACGTTTTTACAACGTTTATTTAAGCGGATTTGAAAGAAAACCAACATATTAAGAAACTTCATTTTCACATGCAACATTGATTTTTTATGGCTTATGGATCGCAAGTATTACTGGAAAATACGAAATGTATAGGCCGTCACATGCTTTTGACAGTAATCCATGTCCACAACTACAGGAATCGGACGAATGGACGCCGTCCCAACTGACGAAAAGCTTCACTCCGTCTTTGATGAAAATTGATTTAACTGCGGTAAAGGAGCCTATTTGATGAAACTTGATTTACCTGCGGTAAACGAATCGTATATTTGGCAAATTTTTCTTTGCCCCTCTGAAAATCTTTTTGACCTCACTTCTGAGACTTGGTTGCTTGTGGGCTGCAATAAGCCTCGAATGACAATATTCAATTGTTGACGAAAAAAATTGCAGAAATTTTTTCGATGACGTGTGAATGCAAAGTGGTGCATGTGGTTGTTGCAAGTATAAAAATCGGCTAAAAGCAATTCGCGTATTGAGTCTGAAAATTTTTCCCATTGCGTTGTTGCACGCCAAAGTGTGCTAGTTATACTGCATACTTATATACATATATATGTATATATGTATGTATGTATGTTTTTTATATGTATATAAGTATATATCTATATATTGAGTTAAAACATGACTGAAATGAAAGCATTTGTCAATATTACAATTTTTAGCGTTTCGCGCTTGCAACAACAATTGCTCAGTGCAATAGCAAAAATAGCAGGGACTTTGTGTTTTGCTTTATATGTCACAGAAATTTTGAGGTAAAAATTATTATTGCAGTTATAAATTTGTACTGCAAGCATTTGCTTTTATTGTGCTAAAGGTAATAGATATACATATGTAGAAATCTATATATACTCATATGTATGTAAACATGCAAGTATATATATTATATATACGTATATATTTATATTTATACCCGTACATATAACATATATTTACAACAATTTGCAGAATTTTTTTGCATGCAATATATACGTATATTGTATCGGATACATGTTGCAGGTATTTTAAACGCAGCGTTGCGCGCAGAACCTCAAAACTGCAAAATACTGAAAAACGAGATAGTAAAAATATACATATATATAAGATAATAGAGAAGACTTGTGGCAAACAGGGATTTATCACGGCGCGAGGGTGTAGCACGGGGCGGGAAGGAGGCAAATGTAGCATTTAATTGTATTTTGTGATTTTTGTTCCGATGTTATTAACAAGTTTTATTTTAATGGCACCGCAAGAAATCGCTATTCAAAATTTGAAGTGAACTTTCAATTTTGACTATCAAAAAAGCGTCTGTCTCTGTCGTCGTCTGTCACTGTCGAAACGAAGGGAACGCAATTGATGTGAAAAAAATGTGATTTTTGAATATATAAAACTGTCCTAATTTTTTGTACATTCTAAGCATATTGTAAGTTGCTATATTTGTTACTGCAATACATGCGTTCAAATAGCGTGCAG
Source organism: Enoplolaimus lenunculus (assembly GCA_030248215.1). Taxonomy (NCBI): domain Eukaryota; kingdom Metazoa; phylum Nematoda; class Enoplea; order Enoplida; family Thoracostomopsidae; genus Enoplolaimus; species Enoplolaimus lenunculus. Next base: position 202,136 of record JASANG010003345.1, on the reverse strand, counting down.
TGTCTGCTTTTAACTAGCGAAATATTATTAATATTGAGAATGCTACGAGCATTTGTATGCATGCAGCCACTGAATCAAATAAATACTGATGAGTTTGTTTTTTGCTCGCTGTAATACTAACCATTTATGTATTGTTGTGTGAATATTCAAAATATAAACTGCGCTGCAAACTGCAGTAAAGCAATTTTGTGCGATTGCAAATATGATATATGTTGAAATATTGTTTTTTATTCGTAATATGCATCATTGTACAGTGTAATTTTGTGGTCCTCCAAAAAGAATATACGAATTGGATTTGTAGATTAAAATTTGTGAAAATTTTACTTTGAAATTCGGTTGTGTTTAACAGTTGCGAGTTGCAGCTGCAGTTTACAAGTAAGCTTAAACTGTGTATAGATAGTGGTAGACACTTGTACACTTACCCATGCAATTTGACTAAGCCTAGGCCTAAGACTCGAGGTATGTCAGCATTTGAAATTGCCGAAACTGTGTGGGGGGAGGGTGAGGTGTGCTAGGCTCCGCGGTATATGGTGTGTTGTATTGGTATTTATTTGCAAAGCAAGCACTACTAAAGCAGTATGATTAACTTTTAGCTTCTGTCTAAATGTTCACTTAATATTCTGCAACGGCTCGGATACTGGCCTGTAGCCAAGGAGGTGGGTTTCCGTGGAAAAATTTTGGCCCCACTAGAAAATTTTCAACCTTGCTTGTAAGTCATTGAAAATTGTTCTATGCTCCTCGTGAAAAGTTTTAGCCTCTCTAGCTAATTGAGCTGGCTACGTGTCTGCTCGGATATTTTTTTAGAATTCGGTTGCCCGTGTGCTGAGTTGAAAAAGTGAGATGTAAACTTTAGTTTGGCGTACCTTATACATACGTATATTGTTTGCCAAAATTTTTGCCGCCGATGCCAATACCGATGCTGATTTGTATTTTGAAATTTCGCCGATGCCGATGCTTATTCCAACTTTAGTACACCATGCTTAATGAATAGATATGTCGATACTCGCGAAAACTGCCGATTATTATCGATGCCGATGCCGATCCTATCGGCACATCAATAGAAAAACATTTCAAATTTCATTATCTCTGAGATATTATACAATAACCGACTGTGGTGTAACTGCAGAATTTTTCGGTTGAGCAATAAAAATTACATTTTAGCAATTTTCTACGCAAAGAATATCCGAGTTTTACTAAATTTGATTTTGTGCAGTTGGTGTATTATTGCACACTAAGATGAAAAAACGCCAGTTGTGGCAGTTATAATTTTGGACGACGTTGTGGACCAGTATTGTCAAATGTAACAGACGTCGTGTAGCCAGGTTTTCATTTCGGGAGCGGATAAAACTTCGTCTAAATTGTCTTTGTGAGCAGCGTAGCGAGCGACAACTTTTTTGACCTCTGCAGGTTATTCATTCTACAGCATGTCAAAGTGGGACAAGGAAAGTTTGTAGAACTTGTGGCTGTTGTACACTTTCGTCCGTAGGCTTGACCTTAGGCTCATTCATAGGCTTAGTCTTAAACTTAGGTGTTGAAGAATGCTTGCCTAAGCCTAAGCTTTGATATTAAATGTTTAGAGAGGTGTACAAGAACCGAATTATCAAATATTACACAGTAGAAGAATGTATCTACCTATCTATACGGTTTTGGGTATTTGTATGGAACTGGGCCGGAACAGTAGTATAAGCATATTCCTAAGCCTAAACGTAAGCCTAAGTGTAAGGATGAGCCTATCCCTAAGCCTAAGCTTAAGCCGAAGCAAAAACAGTTAGTCCAAAGCTTAAACTGACTCTATTACAGTTCCGCCGGAAAACGATGCGGCCCTGTGTTATACATGGGTCAGGTTTTTAGACAATTGAACTAAACATTACAGAACGAATCGGTTTGTTTTGTAGTTTTACTTGAATTTAGAAATGATATACTTGAAATTGAACTCAAAATTGGTTCCTGTACCCTTTGTCCAACATTTTTTTTGAATTTTTCAGTATTTAGCATACCTTATGCTTAGTCTTAGGCTTAGAAGTAGGCTTATGCGTAGTCTTCAACTATTACGGAGGATTGGGCGCAGGCATAAGCTTGTGGGTGGTGAATGAGTGCACCGGCCTGAGAATTAATTTTTGAATGAAGCTACAATCCATTGTGAGAAAATAGTTTCAGGGTCACTTATTTTATACTGTTTTGTAGTAGTGGTTTTTTGTTTGGCAATTCTATTTAAAATTTCATAACAGGAATTTTTGTAATTATTACTGTTGTAAACCGTTTTCTAGAAACGAAACCATTCCTGTAGGTATTAATCGGATAATATGTTAGCTATTTGAAATCTCACTAATAATAATCTCCAGCCAATATGTTAACAGTGAAACCAGAAACAGCTTTAGCAACCGACGCTTTAAGCAACAACAGCAGCAGCAAGAACAACAACAACACCACCACCATCACCAGCACCACCACCACCACCAACAACAACAACAACAACAACAACAACAACAGTAGTATTAATAATAATAATATTAATAATAATAGTAATATTAATAATAATAATAATAATAATAATAATAATAATAAAAACGAAATGGATGCTTTGAACGACCGACGTGTTGGAACTAAGCTTGAATCGAAAGATTTCGGTGGTGTTTTTGGCGATTTCAATCTGTTGGCGGCGTCCAGTGGCATAATCGCCAAAGACTCTTCTCAAGGAGACAAATGGTCGCCACATCCATCGCATGCAGTGGTTAAACTTCGTTCTCATGATGATGTTTGTGTTTTACTAAAATTACTAATTGAACACGGATACTCGGATGTATCGTTTTTGAGTAGTTTCGCTGTCGCTGCATCGTCAGGGCCTGTCCGACAGATTGGCGATCGACTTGGGCAACAAAAACAATCTGAAAGTGTAACTAAGCGAAGCAACAACGTCATAGGGTCAGAAATTGAGACACGAGATGGACAACAAGTGTGTTATACGGCGACTGGATTGATTGCGGCGTCTGGAAACGTACTGAAAAATGGATCAGACACTGTTTTGGGCGACAAAGTGTTTGTGGTAAGAAGCTAATTGATTTCGATTAAGTGTGACTCTTGTTCAATTGCTCGTACACTAAGGTTAAAGTTGAATAGATTTAGGCTCGTAGAGTTAGGCGTAGTCCTTGTTTTGCAAAATATAAACCAATGCTTGAGCCTGAGCCTAAAGACTGCAGGGGGAAGTGTACAAAAGCGTTCGATCTATGTATAACGTACACATTTGGTATTAGGCTAATTGGTGTTTAATTCAGGACCGAGAATGCCAAACAGATGCAACCATCCCAGTCAGTTCGCTTCTGCTGTCAACGTTATCATCCGGTTCCGGTTCCGCTGGTGCTTGCGGTGGTTGCAATACTACCATGCCAATGGTCGCATTACTATCTTCGTTGTCTGGAGGAATGTCTACCACAGCTGATGCGATACTCAACAACAACAACAACAACAACAAAAACAACAACAGCAATAATAATAATAACAATAATAATAATAATAATAATAATAATAATAATAATAATTATAATTATAATAATTATAATAATAATAATAATAATAATAATAATAATAATAATAATAATAATTATAATAATAATAATAATAATAAAAAAGACACTGATGATTCGCCAGTTACCAAAGAAGACGCTACTGGAGCGTTTGATTTTGATTCACAACGTCGCGCATCGACAATAAATAGTATTGTTTCGGCGATTGTGAATGGCGAAGGAAGTTTGGATATAGAACCGTATGAAGGTTATGACGTCATTAACGCTAGTAGCCGGTCGTCGTCGGTGTTGCGGTCGTCTGGACGAACAAGTAACCAAAAGCGGGGAGGGTCACAGCAAGCAAAGAGGGGTGGGTGTGAGCAGATTCACCGAATTTTCGAAACCAAAACTTTGTATTAGGATTTGATCGTTATTGCGTTCGGCTGCTCGCTCGCTTCGCTGTAAAGTTTTATTCCACTGCGTTAATGTGGCCCCCACATTGTTGGATCCGCTGGTGCGCTGTACGTCTGAAGGGGGGGGGGGGCTTGAGCAGAATGTTTTCACTAAGCGGGTTTTAAGCATTTTTAAAAGAGTATACAATTTAGCAATTTGGGTTCAGGTAAGTAGTCGTCGTTGGTAAAATTATAGTCTTAGCGGACAAGTATATAAGCTAAAAGTCGTTGAAAGTGCAATTAAGCGTTGAGCCTAGAAGTTTGCAAATTTCAGTTGTTTATACAATAATGAAATAGTTTTGAGCATTAACATAACATTGAGCATAAATGCCCCGTCGTACGACCATTTCTAACATGTGTAGGCTTTTGTTTATATACGTACATTTCATGTATATTCAGGTGGGTTATGTGTTAAATTTCAAATTTAGTACGAGTTATAGGCACGGCCAATGGCGGATCCACGGGGGGCCACCCCCGCCGTGGGCCCCCCCCAACAGCATCTCGACAAAAATTATATAGTGTCAATTGCTGTTCTACGATGTTTATTTCTCTGTTTCATACACAATAGTATAAGCACGCTTTAAAGTTTCGTGGCCCTGGAGTCATTTATGCGCTACAATTAGGGATAATAGACATTTATGGACTCTAAACAATGGTTTAAGGACTCTACCCGCTTACGGATTCTTATTAGGTATACGGACTGCTATTAATTGGGACTCAAAATGCCCCCCCTCTTATTTGGGTCATTACAGTATGGGTCAAAAATAAGTTTATTTCCTGTGAAATTTTGGCCCCCCATTTTGAGATCCTGGATCCGCCACTGGGCATGGCCATGTGTTCTTGTTAAAGTATTAAGGCAAAACTTTAAATAAAATCGTGGCTTGATTTGCAATCGAAGATAGGTCATGTTTCTGTGCAAGCTAACAGCGGCGAGCGGTTTCGTTTCAATCATATATAGGCATTCCAGCAACATCCTTTCGCTCAGAACGTAGCGCTGATGGATGTTTAGGAATTATAATATTTACGGTGTTCACTGATTCATTGGAACCCACGTGGTGGCGGTTCTGCAACCCAGACAATCTGTTAGAATTAGTTTTGATTGCAATTTTCTTTTTTCCTACAGGAAATACTAGAATATCAAGTCGTATGAACGCAACAGTACCATCAACAACAAACGTATCCGCTTTAGCAATGAAACCGGAACCAGTTTCTGTCAAGCCGGAACCGGACGTTGACAATATTGCAACTCCGGCGGAAGTTCTACTGGACGATTTAGACGAAGACCAATTTGATAACAGCTCAACCGGATGTGGAAATAGCAACGGAAATGGTGGCGGTGGCATTTTAGCTGAATTTGATGAAACCGAAATGATATTAGCAGCGACAGACTTGGCCATTTCACAAGTTGCCGAACGCACCACTGCGTCATTGATGACTAAACCCAACTGTAGCACTAATGGTAGGAGTGACTGCATGACTAGCAAACGCAATAGTGCAGCTGCAATTATTGCACGAGCTCAAACGCAACCGTTTGCAACTACGGATGTTATTCGCCAGCGGTCGATCAAAGGCAACGCTTCTGCGGGAAGTGGTGGCATCTCCGCAACTTCTGGAACAGGAACTGGAAGTGTCCTTGGAGGATCTGGCGGTAGCTTAAGCGCAGGAACAACTGACGTAGTGTATACCCGTTGCAAGTTGTGCAATAATCCAATTATGTCAAATCGATATTCAAATTTAATCAATCATGTTAAACGGCACGCGACACTGAAGCAATTTCAATGCTCGTATTGTAGCTATCAGCATAACGAAACGGCAAAGGTATGGAATGGACCCATATTTTAAAATGCGTATAGTACATATCATCAACAGTTAGCGATAAGTTGTCAAACTGATGATAAACCAGTGCATATACTGATTTCAAAGCTGACACAGTAGTACTAGAAAGTAAACGAGAAAACTATGCTGAATATAGATCCTTTTTATGTACCGGTTCGAAATCTACAAGATCTACCACCAACTGGACATAGGTGCTACATACATTTGAAAATAGGGGCCAGTTGTAAGTACCAAGAGTCGATGATGACTTTTTTAGGCTAGGATATGTAATGTAACAGGTGAATCGGTGCGTTATATACGCAGTATAAGAGTGCGCTAAACTCAGCTGGGCCGCCTGCCGCCGCACGCAGCTGCGCTGACAATTAAGATTAAATTTTAATACGACACACTTGGGCGGGTGACGGCGTGTGTATAGTGTTCAAAATTTTTTGTCAAAGTAAGGAAGTGTTAATAGTGAAATTTGCTTGACATCGTAGTACACAAATTATATGACCGATCAGCCAGCTCCGGAACGGGGCGATCCAGAGGGCAGGGTGGTCGGACTGGACGGCCGGTTCCTTGGTAACTTTTGTAGACAGTAGAATTTTTGCTAAAAAAGCGGCGCCCACTTGAAAATATACTAAAAAATCGTCTCTCCCGAAAAATGCTGGGATCGTCGGTGCCTATTTGTAATGGATGTATCATAGTTCAGGCTGATATATATTTGAAAGTATTGTTAATAGGTCCGGCTTCACATGCATCATAACCATGGCGACCAGACGACTACTCCACTGGACAGATGGACGCCTGATCTACAAACGGCGTGGGAAGAATTGATGCATCAGTGCTTTCCGGAATTTCAAAGTCCATCGAGAACGGTCACAGGTACGTATATTTTCCGGTTGATTGCCAGTTTAATATTTTCAATCCAGTGCGAAGACATCATTCTGTTTTTGGAGGTTATAAATCAATGAGTGAAAAAACTTTTGCAAGCCAACCTTTCGTGTACGAATTGTATATATTTCGCCTGATAGCGGTTGTGTATTATAGCTATTTGTCTACAATAACATGCGTTCACCGGGTAACTTCAAACAGCAATGGGTGATTGTGATTAATAGTGAATATTGGAATGATATTTAAATAAAGAAATGTGTTTAAGATAACGAAATACTTTTTTTTTACTTTTCTCTAATTTAAGGCTACGAAAATTCACCCACAATGGTGCCTATACAATCTTCAGCACCTACGTTGTCGCCTAGTGCAACGCTTTCGTCACCGTCTCCTTCAGCTTCTCCGACAATTTTTACGTCGATATCGAATGAGCTAGCGACAACTGATCGGCCACCACACAACACAACTCGCCTTAGTGTTCCCAGTTGGCCAGGATCTTCAATTGCAGCTGCTGCTGTTGCTACAGCTGCATCATCCGGATCCAGATTAGATCTGGATTCGGCTGATTGTACTATTGCCGCGGTGGTTGATAGTGCTGTGAAGAGCACTACCACCACTAACAATAATAATCGCAGCAGCAACAACAACAACAACAACAACAACAACAACAACAACAGCAGCAGCAGTTGCAATAGCGAACTTGCCGGTAGTGCAACTGCGTATGCAATTAACGCTGAACGCAACACAATACCAGGCAATTTTGTTGTGAACAGCGCCAATGCACGCGTGCTCAACGTGTCGACGACGCCAGCGACTCGGCGCAAGCGAAATGTACCAACGTCTGTTGTCGCCACCTCTGCCGCTGTATCACGGTCTGCTGCGTTTTTGACTTGCGGTGAATGTGGAGAGGTATAAGAAGCTCAAATAAGCTTTTCAGTAAATGCACGCTGGGAGTGGTTGTATAACGGGAAAGGCGAAGTTTTCTATGTACCTGAAAATTTATGGGGGTGGAAAAGTATGTGTAAATGCATTTATGATCTAGGCACACCTAACATTGCTGATATAATGAAAATACAGCCTTAAGCTAGCACTATTGACTTTTGTTCGAGATGACAGAAGTAGTAACTGCGTAGTGGAAACAAAATAGTAACAACACAGGAGTATGCGAGAAGCTCAAATATGCAAAAAAATTTCAAAATCCAACCATTTTTGGGCAAACGCGGGCGTAAGGGAACACGGAAAAGAACCTTTATTTTTCACTACTTTTGTAGTGTATATACTATGATTTTTAGGTTGTTGCTTCAAAATCGAAAACTGCTCATGTACGCTTTGCACATTTGAACACATTGCCATATACGTGTTCAGTTTGCGGTTACGAGCAAATCGTTTCTAAAATCATTGAACACGTGCAAGCCGAACACGCTGGTGATCATGATGGCGTAACTATGGTGTTGCGTGAGATTAATCAAATTTTGTCGAGTTTATCTGAACAGTGTTTTCCGGTACCGTCTACTGGAGCTATTAATGGTATGTTTTAATGCAGTTTTAATGCCTAATGATACGTGCAAGTTATTTGCAACTGCAAGTTGCATAAATGTGCATACGAAATCAATATGTAAAAAGTGTTGTTTTGGCAATTATTGAACAGTACTAAGCGTTTTATCGAGTGTATTCTTGATAACGCGTTCAAGTCTCGGCCACTGACAGTATTAGTGGCACGTTTTGAAGCGTTGTTCCTTTGTGCAATTTTTTGCATCTGCAAGTTTTGTGAATTAACAGAGGTAATGCTGGGTTTGGTTGTGTGCTATATATTAATGTATGTAGATACAACTATTAATTCACTGAGAACTGTTGTTTTGTCAAATATTGAACGGTTCTGAGCGAATACATGATCGTATCCAATTCAAGTTGCGATAGGTGGCCAAAACAATTATAGGGCTTGCATGCGGTTGAAATAGCAATCTGACAAACGGACTAAACCTTGTTAGGAAGGCAAAACAGCTCAGAGTTGCGTATCGAGGTTTTGTCTCAACAGCGGTTTTATGTTCTTTTTTCATTCTGCAACTACAATTTATCAGTGATATTTAGTGGACTCTAAAAACCCATTTACATGTACAAATGTATTGATCTGCAGAGTTTTAAACTCTAAGTTTTGCCGTATTTGTAGACAATTATTGAACAGAAAATACAATAAATATACAGGGCTTTTAATACTAAATTTAAATAGTATATATTTCTAACGATTGTTTTTTGTGTTTTTTGAGGAAATTACGTCGAAGAATTTATTGCAGCCGCAGATCCGGACGCCGCGTCAGTAGTTACAGTGACAACACTTGACGACAATTCGACAACAAAATATTCGAACGGAATTGAAGTAAACAACGATAACGATAATGTTGTTGATGTTTCAACTTCACTTGCAGAAACTATTGCTGAAATATGTCGAGGGAAAGGTGGAGGCGCAACCCCTACCGACGATGACGATAGCGAGATTTTTTCCGGGCTGGGATCAACTCGTGGGTCGGAGGGTCGCGGGAACTGCGCTACCCCTGCCTCCGCTACTGGTGGAAGCCTGCCTTTAAATGGTACTACTACCGCTACTGTACCATCTCCCGTGGCGAATTTGGCAAGTAGTCGACGGAGGCATACGCGATCAATGGTTGCTGCAGCTGCGATGTCACTTGAAAATTGTAATAAAATGATCGGATTGATTAGTGGAGACGATGGCGTCGACAGTGACTTAAATATCAAAAACGATAATTGCAGCAACAGCAGCAGCAACAACAACAACAACAACAACAGCAGCAGCAGCAGCAACGACGACAGCAGCAACAACAACACCAACAACAATGGCAACACCACCACCACCAACAACAACAACAACAATAACAACAACAGCAACAACCATAGCAGTCGCAATGTTAACAGTAGTATTTCCAACAACACCAGCAGCAATTTCAAAAGTATCAACCACAACAACAATATAAAAAATAATAATAAAAATAATACTAGTAACAGTAATAACAAAACAAATCTGAACGCATTCATTGATCCATCAGAGATTATTGGCAACTCAACAATGGATGACCGAATCGATACGCCGCAATTTGTTGGAGTGAGCAGTTACGGAAGACGTCGCTATACACGTCGCGCTGCTTGTATCACAAACGCTGCCGCCACCGGCTCGTCTGGTGGACTTTTGATGTCGCCGACTCCACCAAAGCTTCTGCGAACAGACACCACTGAGTGTTTACTTTGTCGCCGTAGAATTGTTTCAGAGCCTCGCCAGTCGCTATTAAATCACGCGAAACGTCATTGTTTTCGTAAACAATTCCGTTGTCCTGGCTGTTCGTATTCAAGCTCAGAATCGGCGCATGTACGCAATCATATGTCGTCAAAGCATGGCATGGTCGGTTTAGTGCCTATTGATAATCGGTAAGATGGCCTTTGATCTTTGCCGGTATTTTCAAATGTGTACAGCACCGATCACTGTCTTTGAGCTTCACTTATATTATCACTTTGCATGTGTATATATGCAGTCAATTGGGCAAAGTATAGATACACAACCTACACTATACTCAGCCTACACTCGATTCCAGCACTTCTGTCTTTACATTTTATTGGGTTTCACAGCAAAATAAAAACATCTGTGAAAAGGCTGCAATCATTGTAAGCTTTTTTGATGATTTTCTTTGTAAAGTATTAATTAGATTTTGGTTGGTGAAACTTAGGGATTTATAGATCCCAACCGAGTCCATCCTATCCGGACTTGAACCACTGGGAACGGTCTCTGGTTTTTATCAGGCTCAAACCCGCGAGCATCCACTCCGAACTCTAGGTTAGACTTTTATTACAAGTGATTATAACACAAGTAAAAGTACGATGTTATCACATGCAAGATATATGCCAACTGTTTTATCCAATTAACTTTTTCAAACCAAAAAGAAACATCAAAATTATAATTCAAAATACGCCATGCCAATGATATAACGTAACCTTTGCCAAACTGAACTATTTTCATAAAAAAATAACATCTTATATATAAACAGTTTCAAAAACTTGTTTTATTCTGGTTTCAAATTGTCTTGATTTAAAGCACCAGGATTTCCTTAATTATGAGGAAAACCTGGAATTAAGATGGCTGATTTTTGTCTGGTGGTTTTTGTTGCATTTTTTGACCATTGGAAAATTTTACTATTAGACAGTGAATATGCGTTAAAGTATATCTGAATCCTTAAGTGTTTGTGGCACATATCATGAGTTGGTAAGTGGTCTTGTTGTGTCTTTCGAATCAGATTTCGCAGATTTATGCGTTTGAGAACATTATTCGCTTTGGAGACTGTGAAATTTTAACAAATACTGCACATAATTTAAAAAAACCCCCTGACTATAATGAATTTGCAATGATTTTTCAGCTGTTCGACCCTCGAAGCATCTTGGAACGTTATGATGGCGCGTTGCTTTCCGCACGCCGCCCCTCAGAAAGCTTTAGCCGCCGCATCAGCCGCAGAGGAGGCCGCTGTTGAAATGGGAGACTCGGCCGCCATTGGCAGTCCTGCTATTGGCCACAGGCAGGACTCTGGTCATATATCAACAACACCTGAACAACAGCAACTTAGTTTTCACGACATTCTTCGATCGCAGTTGCGTAAAGTTGCCGAACAAGCAATAACAACAACGACAACGAGTGATGATAATTGTATGACAGCAGCGATTCCGAACGGTAGCGTCGCTGGTGGCGGAATAACTTTTGACGAAGCTGTTGTGGTAGATGGAATGGAGCCTGAATCAATTGAATTTGATGAAATTGGAGTTGAATTTAAAAATTCAAACGATTGCGACTACAACAATGACGACGACAACGCCGGAAGAGTGAGCAGTGCTGCGAGCGATGAACATAGTCAAGACGATATTACGACGCGATTGCGAAAGTTTCTCAAGCATGGAACGACCAAGGTGTAGATGAACAAGTGCAATTTCAAACGATTTTGCCGACGTGGAGTGTTTGGCGGCAAACATTAAAGCAACGGGAAGTTGGTATGTATGCAGGTAGTCTTGTTAGGCGGTATAAGGATTGGTGAGCGTGGTAAGCGGAAAAGAGCAAAGGAATTTGAAGTTCGTAAATATATGTTGATGTGACATGGTAGGCGGCGAACATCAAAGAAAGCGTAAGTTAAAAAGGATATATGGATGTGGTCGGAAGAAAACATCAAAGCAGGTTTTTAAGCTTCAAATTTGCTCCGTGCTGTTTGAAACTTTGTTTTTAAATGTGTTGGTATGGCTTATGATATCGCACTGTTTTAGTTTTTACTCCTGTGATTTTAACTCTGAGTTCAAAATGTGTCATTTATATGAATGCTGTGATTTGGTTTGGTTTGTGTTAGGGTTATCGGTCAATTTGTTGGTAGCGCATGTGGAACGCCAAAACTCGCATTCTCAACGTTGTATAGCACCTATAACCAGTTAATGATGATGGGTCTTGTTCATATCGAGCAAGTGAACCAGCGTTTATGAAACAACATATACGGTTTGTGACAGAATCCGGCGACAGCCAGTACAAAGTTCTGATCGTAACGAATATACGGAGCGCTTTGTTTGGAAATAAATCATTTTCTGGAGTATAGGTACGATAGTTGTTTAGAACGCAGGTTACGGATGTTAAGGTGGAAGTTACTTATGGACTTGAACTTGCTGCGATTATTTTAAAACCTTGGTTTTACCAAATTTATAAAAAATGAAATTTAGACAAAGTATCGATTCTAATTTGATGTGTGCTTCAAGTTCAACGAGTTTTAGTCGAAAAAATTTAACACGTATTTTTTGAATATACTGTGTACTCGCACTCCGAGTGCACGGATAAAGAACCGTTTCGAAAAATTTCGGGCCACTCCAGATGGAAACGGCGTTTCCATTTCCACATGCTGGGGAAGAAGTTTAGAGGGTTCTTGCACACTTTCTCCCGCACGCTTCGGTTCACTTTCCACAAGAGCAGGGTGCAAAGCGGAACTGGATCATACCGTGAGATTTAATGAATATATTTTTATCAGCGTTTGTACGCTACTGATCATGGGTAGCCTGGGTGTCTTGTTAAATCAAACGTGAACCGCATTTAAACGCCTTTTTACTGGGGGGTGTCGGGCGTTGCGAAAAACAAAGTCATCCCTGCTTATGATGTAAGTAGGTCAAGCTTTGCTCAATAAATATACTTCCACTACGACTGGTTGACTGCATACGTATGTTGTGGGTGGATCTTTATTTTGGCGACAGCTGTGGACTAGTGAAAACGACGCCATCCGTGTAATTTTTATTGATTGTTGTTTCCAAGTGATTTTAGCAATTCATTAATTTTAACTTTTATGCTGTTTCTTTTGTTTGTTCTTAATATTGTTCTTTATATAATTTTGTCAGATACTACGGCATTTGAGTATTTTATTCGCAACACAAATGTATGTATTATTGTTGGTCACGCTGTAAGCATTGATATGTATGTATGTATGTATGTATGTATGTATGTATACGTCTACTTAGATTATTATCATGGAAACGGCGGCTGTGGGCAGGAAGTGAAATGGTAATAGTTTGTGGAGTGCGGGGAATTTCGTTGTCAAATTTCAAGAGGAGTTTTGTTGAAAAACAGCAATGGCCATACCTTGAAAATAATCCAAAAAGAAATTAATATTCTTGTGTTGTCGCAAGGGTACGGGGTGAAATATGTGGTCTGTTTCTGTGATAATAATTAATTGTTTACCTTACACGTGTTTAGGATCGGTTAATGTTAACCCTAAGATATCAATTAAAGTTGCTTGCAGATTAATGTTAACGCTTTTTTACTTTTCAGTTGTAAATAAGGATTTAATTTTTCTTCTTTTCGTAACTTTTGTTCTCTCAACTTGTCTTGAAAATGAGTAGAATTTGGCTGTTTTTGATGTTCGATTGTAACTTTCTGATCGGTATTGGACAGTTTATTATGGGGCAAGCGCGTAATTAATGATGTTTAGTACAAAATCATCCATAATTATGGCTGTACGTTTTGCAGAAATACTCTTTTGAATGCATAGCTGACACAGTGGCGAATATTTTGATAGTATTAACAAATTTTGGTCCTCAGATCATTCCACTACCAAATTTGAGGGTACAGATTAATTAAAAATACGTATATATGTATATATATATATTTATACATGTATATATTTATATATGTATATATTTGCAATGTTTGGTTATCATATATCATTATGTTATTATGTATGTAATCTACGCAATGCCGTTGAAAGTCTGAACATAGATTATTTACAATTGTTAATTTTCAGCTAATATTATGTTAAGGACCTGGACACTCATCATAAAACATATTGTACTCAACGTAAAGATGTCTAAAACCTGACTATGTAAGCTTATTATTGGCTAAAAATCAGTTTGTAAATTAGGTATAATTTTTAAGCTCATATTGTTTTAGCTATGGCATTAAGCATAATCTACTAATGAAACAGGCCTTCTCAGTTAACCCGCGTGAGCCAATCTCGAAAGAGTTAACAGTAATGTGATGTGGCTGCGTCTCCTCCATCCGACGGATATTAATTTGTACTGGGTGCAACGGTTGTTGTTGTCTTCGGAGGAACGCAGATCTCTACGCGCTATTTTAGCACCACCATTTTTATGACTGCATGACCAATGGTTCAAACGCTATAGTTCTTTACGTTTTAACCCTTCGGTATATTGAAACACGGGCAACCGCATACTAAATTCGTGCAACGAATAAACCTAGTAAAGCTTATGTTTTACGAATTTGTGGATGACAAGAAAATACTTCCTGATCAAATAATAGCATGTTTGCACCAGAATTTTGTGCGCTACAACTTTTGAACCGTTAACTAATATGTAGCCATAAAAGTTGTGCTGTTCAACTCAACTCGTCTTGATCTAACGGAAACGCCACTTTTCAGTTAATTGCCAGGAATTAAGGGATTCTGTACTTTCGTCGTTTGCGTCCGCATTTTCTGTTTTGTTTCTATTTGTGCTCGATGAAAAGTTAATGTGTGTTTTAATATATGTTTATTACTATAACGGCGTTTTTGTGATATCTCATTGAAAGTCCATTCCGGAGTCCTGGTTGTGCTTTGTTCGCTGCTAATTTGTTTATCCATCCGTCGTGTATTTGTATGTGTACATTTAGACTTTATTACTTAATTGTTGGAGCCAAAGGTAAAAACTGTTTGGTCTCGGTTTACGCTCAGGTGTTTATTTGAATTAACGCAAAATATCAAGTTAAAATTTGTTTTCTGAAACAATTAAATTATTTAGATTTTTCTTCTGTGTTCAGTATGTTTCGCGAAATATATAAATATTTTTAAACAAAAAATACGTTTGTTTTAAGCTCAGATAGTTTTACTTTGGTATACAGGTTCATGTGTTCAAATAGCTACGGTTTCGAAACAAGCAGGGGGTGATATTTTATGAAAATTTTGAAGGTCTGTTGTGTGTTACTGACGGAAACGTTTTTAAAAATTGCGGGATAATATCCCAAAGGGATGGGGTTAACTTCTAAGCACTACCCCTTATCTACGACCTTAGGTATATGAAAGAAAATGCTTTGACTAAAGTGTACTAAATTTCACAAATGCACTGATATCACTTCTAGCTGTTGCTACTTTAAAATTGAACGTATAGCTCAAAGTCTAAAGAAATACCGAAATGTATATTCATGTGTTAACGGAAAACATATATACATTCCGCGTTTATGTCAATACACTTATTGCTGCTGTTGGTAAAATATGTTATTATATTTAATTGTTCGCTTTACTTGGCCTGATTGTGCTTTTAGTCATTGTATTTTATATTCAGGTTTTGCTGTTATGTTACGAAATTCAATTGTTCCAGTGCAAATTAGCCTAATGTGTTACTGAAATTAATTTTCTATGCTACTTGGCTATAATTTAAGGTAATTCAAATTGCAGAAGACTATGATTGTAGATGAGAAGATCGCATGGTGCAGTGCAACTCCATAAGTTGCGAGATGACGCCTGTCGACAATAAATGTTGTTAAAAAGTTAAGTTTTGGCTGTAGAGTCAAAAATATTTCTCGATCAGTGCACTCGCCATTCATAAAATTTTCATTCTATGCTATGCCGAATGTTTATGTTTCAGCGGCCACCTCTCTGCACTTTACCAGTGACTGCAGCACCAATGCGTAAATTTCAGGATTACCAATAGAACTGTAATTTTCAGACACGTTTGGAATGCTAGTGAAGCGGTATTATCAAGGTTTGCTATTGTTTGTGTGGATAACGTTTTATTTGTGGGCTCTAGTCCAGAATATAGTTTTATGATTTTGTGCGTTTATTGCTTTTATGTTTTTGGTTGGCTTTTGGTCGAGTAAAAGTGGTTGTTTTAATTAATTAATGAGCGAGAATTTACACAGGGCAAATATGATTTTAATGTGTTCACAGATATTTTTCATTGTATATATACTTGTTATGAGTCGCGAAATGCGCAAAAACTGCGAACTAATGTGTTCATGTTATAACCAGGGCAGCTTGGGACGTGTTTTGGCCCATTTAACTATTGGGTAACATTTTGTCTACTTGCTTATATAGACCCCATATCTATCCAAAATTTTGTATTTGTCTGCTATTACCATGTGTAGGTCACATTTTGTTCTTCAATATCATATGATATTCGGGTACTTGCGAACATCATATTTTATATATTTTCAAATGTCTCTCTCCATAGGGTAACAACCAACTTGGTCTGTTGAATACCATATGATACTAGAAATTCAAATTTGAATTTTTGAATTATGATGGTGTGGTTCTTCTAAGCGATTTTGTATCGGAAACGATTTAGCAGCCGTATGTTTGGTATTTGATGCGAAGTTCACGTTGTAACTGAGAGAACTTCTAACTCGTTTTGCCCCTAATGCAATTGCGGGAAATATTTTGTCTGCACGTTAATCCTATATAAAGTTCAAAAAAATTTGAATTGTCTTCTATCCTGATGTGACATTCACTGTTGTAGAGCAATATATAAGACTTGAATATATACTTTCACTTTTTGTGATCTGATCTCGACTACTTACAGCGGAACGGAACTAAAAATGTATTTTCAACAGTTCAGAAATCTAAATGTTTTCATATTGTGTAAAAGGGACGCGCAGACTTGAATTGCGTCGTTGTTTGCGTGTGATGACCGGATTAGCGAACCTGATTTTACTGCTAATTTCACGACACAAATGTAGAAGGACACTTTTTCTGAAACAAACAAACTTTTTGAATCATTTTTGTGATTTTTCTCTCAGGAGAGAGGCTGCAGTTTCCGTGAACCCTCCGGATTTTGAAAGAACACTAAGCAGTATGGGGTTGTCGCACACTAACCCCACACTAAGCTGTTCATTTTTCAGATATTAAAATCGCTGATAACGTACTTTGATGTATGAAAAGAAAGTCGCTTTCGTGGCTTCTTGAATTCAAAAGTTATGAGCTCATGCTTTCTGTGTCGTGGGAAATTCAATGTGCTATTTACAGATTGCCTGATTTGCAAGCTAGCCTTTTGCTAATTAGCATCATATATACTCAGTTAAGCTTTGCGTTTTATTAAACCAACAGCGATCAGAATTTATAATGACGCCAGTATGTAAGCTCGCAAGTCGCAACGCGACCTATCATTTATATGTAGATTTTGTTTCTTGCAAAGGTAATACACTTAGTAAAATTGACGGCGCGTATTCAATGCAAATTTGTCACCGGGCTAATTTTGACAAAATTAAAAAATACAAAACTAGTATATCGATAAATAGATAAATATCAAGCTCAACAGAAATTATGCTTTTAATTTTGCCATGTATTAAAGAAATCAAAATTTTAAATTATCATAGAATTATGCAGGAATGTGTTTCAATATTTTAACTCAGGCTTGAATACAGAATTTGTTTTCGTCAACTTCAGCTATTTTAATGTTGAAACAATCCAAAGTATTCCAAAAATATTTTAACACAACAGCATTTCGGAAATCAGGATACAGGTTTCTTTTCGAATACATGTCGGTATTTTTTACATCCAAATATCCGGCGCCCATCTAGCCCCCACCCCTGAAGGGGCCCCATCCTAATAAACCGGTTGAAACAAAAACCACCGAAGTTGTAAAATGCGTCAGGCTTCCCGCTTGCTTCGCTCGCGAGTTTGGGAGCACCCCTCTTTAGTTTGGGGGAGTCCCCACCACTGTCTGATCCAACGCTGGCCCGTTATAACGTGAATCCTGAATAACCATCACTTTGCACGTAATTTTCTTGTTCAGTTACAAAGGTCGGCCAGTGTAAAAATTAGGGGCGGAACGTTTTTCTGTGGGACTAAACTAGAGTAAGGTTAAGCTTGTTTTTTCTCGGCTTAGGCTTAGGCTTAGGAATTGCTCATTCTTACGCTTAGGCTTTAGGCTGAGGTTTAGGGTTTAGGCTTAGAAATATGTTTATTATACTGTACCGCCCCAGTTCTTTACATTGGCCCAAAGGTCATATTTTTTAACTTAGCGTAGCAGCTTTAGTAATAACGTTTCAAACGAGTGAACTGCAGTACATATTTGATTTGATACAAAACAAAGTTGGTGGTTTACTTCAACAAGAAGCAAATATCATACGGAACAGAATTATAATTCATTAGCTCACGGTATAAACAGATAGCAAAAAGACGGAAACGGATTGTGATCAAAGAAAGCAACGCAAACAGAAACGGACACTAATTTTCTGCTGAGAACGAGTATCCGGTTGTACCCTGCCTTAAGTTTACGGATTTTAGCGCACGATTCTTCCACTGTCCACACCATACAGTAAATTATAACAATTTTAAGTACTAATTTAGCTTATTTTTTTTTGTACTAAACACACTAAAGCTATGTGGAAAAACATAAATAGAATGAAACAGAGTATTATATTGAAAATAGATTCGTGGCAGCGTGAACGATATAGTGAATTGAAAGATGAGTTCTATCGAAAGTAACCAATAGACCGGTTCAAAATACGTTAACCACTGTTTTTTTACAATCGTAAACGCGAAATAAAATATTAAGCAGTACTAAGTAGACAGAACCATCTATCGACAAGGACAATACAAAGAATCAGGTCCTGGCGATCCTGGCAATCCCCGGCCGCCACTTCGGCCATCGTTACCATCTTTGCCTGGTTGGCCAGGTGATCCTGGAGCGCCTCGAGGTCCATTAATGCCCCGAGGTAACATCGTATTACGACCTCTGTCTCCTCGGTCTCCAGCGTCACCTGGTTCACCTGGTTGTCCTTTGGGGCCTTTTGGACCTTTGGTAAACGACATTCCTGATGGTCCAGGTAAACCCTGAAACAAAGTTATAAATTTAAATTCAAAATGTGGATGTAAAGATATATTTTAGCGGAAGTTAACAATCTGCTGTGATACGCACAATAATGCTCAACATTTAGCTAAAGTCAAGCGTTCGGTGACTATCCGAGCACTATTGCAATCTGGTCTTATCTCGTCAATTTTTATTTCGTTATCTACGACACATAGGTGTAATCAGAGTTAATTTTTCGTCAATCCAACAGGGTATTTTTCTCAGATGTCGGATAAACAACGTCACCTTATAGTATATATTAGAGGCATTGTAAATGAACAATTTCTGGCCCTATATCACTTCACGAAAAAATTCTCTGTTAGTATCTATAACCCATTCAGTCATCGCACACGCCTCCCACCCGTGAAACTGGGGATCGAAACTTACCTTGAAATTACATCTCATATGAAATTGAAAATATTCAAGTGATAAAAGGTTAAACATTGGATCTTGATTCAAAAGTATCCGTAAAAGCGAAGTGACAGGCTCGACTGTCTCAATTACAACTCCTCAATCTTGCAAGGGCTTACGAAAATATTTTAGCGATATAGCTAAAATTGTAATTTTTTCGACTATTTTCATACACGGAAATTGATGAACGTAAATCGTTTTTGAATAAAGCGACAACAAAGTGTGTTTCGTATTCAAATCATGTCTCATATATTTTCAGCTCATATCTTTTTTCGAACTCCTAAAATTTTTGCGACACTTGGATGCCGCTGGACCTTCAATATTTAAGTTACATGATTGCGGTTAGTTTGCACAAATGATAATCTGTATCATTTAACCGTTCAGGTCTTTTTCACTTGACATGTTGATTTAACCGAAAAATTGCTGTGTCCAGCTAATTCCGTAAACACCATTCAAGATTTGTCGGTGGAATCAAAGCAAATTTTTGCCATCATAGAATTATTTTAATATCGTCTAAAAAAATTCGGCTGACTGCGCTGAACACTTCGGGGTGGCAGCCCTTATCCGCAACGAAGGCATTGCATTTAGTACGTATTCAAAACCTTACATGGCCTGAAGGCACTTCAAGAAACATTTCCGTCATTAACAGGTCAAAAACAACTTAACAACATATTACAGACATTGGCTAAAATTAACTCATTAACCATTATTTTTACTACCTCCTAATTTCGCCTCACCTCCGTCTCCGGCAAGTTTCGTTGACCTCCGGCTCCAGCTCCGGCTTCGGTATTTTTCACCTCCGGTTGCACCCTGATGCGAACTGTTAAAGTAATATTGACCGTTGCAAATTCAGCTGCATGAAATTTTAGAATTTAGCGGTATTGGTTGGTAAATGTAAGAGACGCGCTCCAGATCATACTGTTTCGCGGCGTATTCATATACGTGCCTTATATTAAAAAACTTACGGTAAAGCCATCGTAGCGAAACGTTTGCACGGCTGCGCAACTCAGTGGTTATAGCAGCGGACCGCTGATCTGTACGGCGTGGGTTCGAGGCCCACCGCATCCGCAGCCAAAGTTTCGTGAAGGGTTCTATATGGTACTGTTTAACTTAGAGTTACATTTTCTTATTATACTCTAACATAAACTTCTGGTGACAAACTTACTTGTGGTCCGCGTTTTCCCAAACCGCCAGGGGTGCCAGCCTTTCCAGGCAGTCCAGGTCTACCGGGACGTCCTCGTGCTTGGCTGTAGCTTTTTCCAGGTGCTCCTGGTTGTCCCATTTTACCTAAAAATACACATCATTTTACAGTGCGATTTCATTATTAAAGCAAATTTCAGTTTACTGCCCCTGTAATTTGTGTAAAAGTACGCAACTATTAAACGTGCATTTTTGTTCTTTTTCAGATTAACGCGATATGGTTGTTCACGATACCTTTAGCTCAGGCTGAAAATCATTTGCAAACGGAAAAATATGAATTTTTAATTTTTTGTTTTTATGTGCAAGAAGGTCTTCGTAAAAAATGGCCCATGTAAAGATTATGGACGGAACGTTTTTCTGTGGGATTGCAATAGAGTAAGCTTAAGCTTTAGACTATTTTTTTGCTTGGCTTTAGGCTTAGGCTTCAGGCTATGGCTTAGGTATGCGCTTATTCTTACGCTTAGGCGAAGGCTTAGGAATATGCTTATAATACTGTTCCGTCCCTGTTCTTTACATTTGCCGTAAAATTAAGACCCTGAAGCCTAAACAAATTAATGGACACTTTGCTACACGCCTTAACTATTCGCACAACTATAAGTTTCAGTCGAAAAACAAATTTACATGGCAAGCTACAAGTCACTTATGCCTGTCTCAAAAACGATCAAGTAAACCAAGCGCAAGCAAGCGTCAAAGTCTCCGAGAATACGGACGTAGCCGGCTGATTTCAAGGGTCTCCCGTTTTGGGATTTTTGTACAGGAGTTGTTCACAGCATTTAACATCCAGGGTCACAAGAAAATCCTTTGAAAATTTTAATGCAACTTTAACATTGTTTCAAAATCTTGGATACTTCCATGCTGCCAAGTTGTTACACTGCCAAAAATGGTGAGTCAAATTGACTCTCTCCGAAATAAGCTTTTCCGGAATGCACAAACTGAGTCAAAATTTAACACCGCCAGAGTCGAGTTCGACTCAATGCCGGAATGTGTCCAGAAATTGACCCATTATAGAGAATGTTATTAGACTTGCGATCCGGACCGGCGTTCCATTGCTGCTGAACCGGCCTAATCCAATCTGTCCGATCAACATTAATGCTGTCAAATAAATCGACTTACCAGAATTTCCCGGACGCCCAGGCCGACCAGGAGAACCTGAGGCACACATTGGACACATTGGCGCTGGCATTGTCATTACGGGACCGTTTTTCCCAGGTTGTCCAGGCGAACCATCGTCGCCGTTGACTCCAGGGTCACCTGCGACACCGGCTTCACCTGGCGCTCCGGCAGGACACAGATTAGCAGCGCTTGCATCACAATCTGGCAAAAAAATTTTTTAAATTTATCGACAGCGTTAAAACAACTTAATGTTTAGAAAGCATTGGCCACTACGTAAATTTCCGGATCCCATTCGCTAACAATTTCTAATTGCTGTCCTAAAGCGGGTGGTCAACAAGGTGGAAGGAACGCCAGGAAACAAACGTCCAGTTCAGCCCGAAAAAATTTATCGCGATTGTACGTGGACCTTTCCGATGTTTACGATAAAATAAAATACAACCAAAACTTCACAACAGTGAGTTTAAACTATTCTAATGTAGGAGCAAGTGTATGAGATGCCAGCGCTACAAAAGGTCGATGCCGACGAGATGTCCGACCAATGAAATGCCGTGACAAAATAAAAAATATGGAAACAAAGCATACAAATTTTATATTTCACAGGCAACTTATTCTCTTCTAGAAAGCTACTGGTACGTATGAAAACAAAGTTTCGTAACAAGAACATTTCAGAGCCAACTAGTCACTTCTAGAAAGCTATTCCTACAAATGAACAAACACATTTGTATGTGTTTCCCCCACGGACCTCCTGGATTAAGCAGTTTTAAATCGATCCTATACAAATAACAACGCGAGCCGGTGGAACTACATTTAGCTTGCAGCAACAAACACTCCGTGTAGCAATTTGCACTACGACATATTTGCATACAAAACTAAACAGTTAAACGTACTGCAAGCAGATTGGGCTTGCTGTCCGTACTGCCGTTTGACGCGTCCGCTGTGGTACATTGGTGTACTTTGAACAAACATCAAATCTTTCCATATGTCATCGACTTGCAACTAAAAAAAGTAACCATTTCCCGCATAGAACAGACCTGTGCAGCCAGCTCAAACTTTTGGGGGCATAGCTATTTTAGACTTGTCATGCTGCCAAATTATCAATTTTACAACAAACGCTACTTAAAAATATTCTAGGAGAATCCAAAATTATTCTAGGGGAGTGATCCCGTCCCATGCTGAGGTTCTGGCTACGGACCACAATGGCATAGAGTACGCCTATACGCAATGCGCTGCTAACTGAGTGTGGGAAATAAAACATAATGCGTGTCTCAGTACCTTTTCTACGCAAAGAAAATTATCCACCAGATGCGGTGGTGATGGTTAAACGCCTTCCGGTTTCCAGTTCAAACAAATTGAAAATGTTCATGTGGGAAAGAGTTAAATTGTGTTTGAAAACGAAATATATACATATACAAATCAGGCCCGTAGCCAGCCCACCTTGCAAGGAGGGGGCTGAAGATTTTTCAGGAGGGGCATTTAAAGGTTTTCAATGACTTACAAGCAAGGTTAAAAATTTTCTAGGGTGCCGTAATTTTTCCACAAGGGCTGAGTCCCCCCTGCCCCTATCCTTTGCTACGGGCCTGGACTAGGACAACTATATCCCAATGCTAAGGTTAGAATTTTCTATACAATGTAAGGAAAACTTACTTTGACCTGGACGAAGGAGTGGATTTACTATAGGATTGACTCAACGGATGTTTTAGACACAGGCACTTGTGTAAATTAGACAAAATTTCCGGTTGTCACAAAGGGTATTTGTCAATAATGACGGGTCCTCGGTACCTAGAATCTCAATAACCCGAAAGGGGGGGTCGTGACACGTAGCCAGGCGTGCATCCAGGCTTACGATTTGGTGCTGGTTTATAAATAAAAAATGTTAAACATTTCAATTTCAAGGCTCGTGTATTAAAGATCAAGGGCCCACCGTTTTTCTGCGGCTGCAATAGAGTAAGTCTAAGCTTTACACTATTTCTTTGTTACGCTTAGGCTTAGGATTTTAGGCTTAGGTATAAGCTTAGAGACATGCTAATACTACTGTTACGGCCCTGTTCTTGACATTAGCCGATTGCATTGTGATAAAATTTGAATTATTGAGCTGTTGCAGATAATATTTGATTACGACATAAAGTGCCACTAAATAACGGGGTCTAGAATCTCACGATCATACCCCTGGCTGCGCCTGAGTTGGGCCACTGCGCGTTACTAAAGCTTACTCGAAATAAATTGCTTTGATGTCGCACAGTTGATCTGAGTTCGTCGGCTTCGGAATACAATAAAGGCAGTCCAATTATAATTGCCATTGTTACAACGCCACTGCATAACGCAGCCCAAATAATTGCAAAATGCGACTGCATGTTGCAATATATATTTGCATTTAATATGCAAACACTATTATTTTTACCTGAATTGCAATAAACGAAGTTATAAATATTATGTTTCAGGCAATAACAGTAAGTACTTAACCCCCAAAATGTGGATATAACTATGACTTTTACTCTAGTTGGCCATATTTTTCAAATTTTCATTCTTACACACTTTTCTTCACCACGCATTATACAACGTTTTAAGGCGTAGGCTTAGGCTTAGACAAAAATTTAAACAACAGCTTTGCTGAAGTATATCGTTATTTAAACCTAATCCTCAGCCTAAACCTGTAGAGAAAAGTGTTCAAGAGCTTATCTTTTTTTACAAATCTGTATTACAAAGCATACAGAGGAACAAAGCCAGCCGGTGTTTCACCAAAACTCGCTCTCTGCTATGCAGGTTTTCGCCTCGTCTGTCCATTTTTTGAGTAAAAATGTTGAATCAATACAGTGTAATCTTACTTTTTTACAAAAATGGCTATCAAATAAAAAAATTTCAATTAAGACTAAAAACCCTGTATGGGGATATTCTCAATTTATGTAGCAACTGTCACCCATCAGCTTAAACATCAGATTATGCTGCTGCAGTAGTTCACTTGTTTGAAGGAGTAGTCTTGAGATGGCGATATGTGCTATATATCTTTGAGAATATACTTCTTCGCAAGCATAAGTTCAAGTGATTTAGGCCTTAGCCCATGGTTTCAAATGTGTATAGCACATATGACCAGTTAATGGCGATAGGTTCTCAAACTGACAAACTCCTGCAATTGTAAAGTCTCAAAATTAGTACAGAAGTATGGTATACCAAATGCGAGCAATTCGCTCTGAATTTCGAACCTCACCATTCCATGGTTCCGATTTTTTACAAAGCTTATCACTAACTGGTGATAGGAGCGGCACACAATTGAGAGTACAGAGGGCGGCATACAATAAAGAGTACACACAATTGCGTGCGACGTTTTATACAAATATCCTACCTATTTTTAAACTTTCTCTGCTATTTGTGAATTATTTGTAAATATTGTGGCATGAGCATCAGATTGAAAAATATTTCAAGCCAGTCAACCGATTATTTTGATTGGCTTTTCTGCACTTTCCCCACAGGCTTAGGCCTTACGCATTGCCTTAGGTTTCGGAAAAGGTTTACATGAATAGCGTAAACCTAAACATTTTTATTATGTCAGGATTTCAGTTTGTAGAATGTTTTCAGGTTACAAAATAATTTTTAGGAAGAAAATTATTACCAATCTTCATTACTCGGCGCATTGCGCTGAGAAGGAGTTAAAATTGTTTCAGGAGTTCAAGACGCTCTGTTTTATATCTAAAGCTTAAGAAGACAATGCATATGTATTTCTTACTCCTTTAACCCTAACTGATGAATTAAGCGATTCAAAAACTCAGCTCTTGCCTTAAATTATATGAGCTAAAATTTGAATAATTACTTAGCTTTCGAAATTGAATCTTTCGTTAGTAAACGAAGGGTTTGAAAACTTTGCAAGAAATTTCTAAAAAGTTTTTCAATATATTTTTCAAAATTATATACCGTTTAATCTTAAAGCCCGTACAAATATTTGAAAGACATAAATTTATACATTAATAACTTTTTGACGCAACATTTTTTCTGACAACTGCAAAAATTCAATATTAACAGTTAGTTATAGACAAAAAGTTTAAGTTTGTCTTCGTTAATCTGGTGTAATAATATATACGTTTAGCGTAAGCTTAAAACGGCTAAAACTTAAAAAGTGTGATTATCAGCAGCCATATAAGCAGCGCATTTGTGAGCTAAATTTTGGACGGGACAAAGACATACCAGAAAATTTTGATATATTTTTACGAAATTTTTGTAATTTCAAAACAGCTTCAAACTTGGATCATATTTCTAAAATATTTCATTATATTATTTTAGTGAAACTTTTAGGCTTTCACCAGGCTAGACCAAACGTCGCCTAGTCGTGACAAAGCTACGCTTGATCTGCCCCTTCTGGTTACTCATTCCTAGGTAGGTCAAAAACCAATCAAAAAATGTCGTATGCGATGTGAAGTTTCTGACAACAATTTATTCAAATTTAACTATAAATTTTCAAACAATGCAAATATTTTAAAAATCGGAAACGAAATCACGTTTTTGCCAACGTGAAAACTTTCTCAAAATAATATTAGTTACGGGCTATGAATAATAAAATTTTTGTCTAGTTTCGATATAAAACTGTAACAATCTACTATCGTTAGACGTTTTTTCGGTAAATATTCTTAAATCGTTGCACAAAAATCAAACCAGATCAGTTTTAAATTCCCAATCTGTCCATCGAGATTGGGAACGAATCATGGTAGATAGATAAATGGTATCAATTAATGTTTTTTTACTTACAACTAACGGAAAAACACTAATTAATACCTTTTAGGCTTAGGCTTAGGCTTAGGCTTAGGCTTAGGCTTAGGCTTAGGCTTAGGTTTAGACTTAGGCTAAGGCTTAGGCTTAGGCTTAGGCTTAGGCTTAGGCTTAGGTTTAGACTTAGGCTTAGGCTTAGGCTTAGGCTTAGTAGATGGTAAAAACTTTAATTGAACCACGAAATCGCCATGGCTGGTTCAAATGATTTTGAGAACGGTACTGCCACATGAACTCCTGAAAATACCACCTAAGATAAACGTTCTTGTCTCTTGCCATGTTATTTATTCGGTGCCTGTGTGCATTACAGTACGACTTATTTGGACTGTTGTGCAATCTTTCCTCCACATTCCTTGCGTAGACAATGGCTTCCCAACGTGTACTGCAGGGTTTAGATTCGACACGTTGCACTGTAAACAAACTGGAAACAGAGAAGCATGAACCTAAAGCAATGCGCTCGAAGTAGGTACACGCACCAATTTTGTCAAATCAAAACGTCTCTTAATACAGCACGTAGTAAAATCACGAGTTCAAAACGCTAAAAATAATGAAAGATGAGAGATGCGTTTCCCTGCAGCCTTGCTGTGCTGAATATGTTTTATTATATTTTCTAGCTAAACAGTGGTTGATAAATATCACGAGGTTACTACTGAAATTCAAAGAATGAGCAATTTTTCGATGTTTAAACATTGACTGACGAGTTAAAACCGCGCTGTCAAACTGTAAAATTCAGGAACGCGAAAAATTATCTTTCGCTACAGGAATGTCTTAGATCCGTCATGGCTTTTCACGGTTTCGTACACTGCAAAAAATGGGGAATCAAGTTGACTCTCTCCGAAATGGGCTTTTCCTGATTACACAAACTGAGTCAAAATTCGACTCCGCCAGAGTCAAATAGAGTCAATTTGACTCACCATTTTTTTGCAGTGTGGGTAAATATCGTCACTGGATTCGTCGTTCTTGCCTCTAGATGATTCTACCAGATGCCTCTAGCCAGCTCTGCTAGGAGAGCTAAACTGCTTTCAGGAGAGGCATACAAGGGTTTTTGCTGATTTAAAACCAAGGTTAAAAATTTTTGGGCACTGCAAAAATTTTTATAGGCGTGCTGAGCCCTCCTGCCCCAAACGTTGGCTCCGGGCCCCCGTACTAATCTCGAGATCGATCTAAAACAGTATTTGGTACAAATCGGTCAATTTTAATGTTTTTAAAACGCAATAAAACTTGCATTTACTGCATAAAAGCCAGGCGTTTAGTGAGTATTGTAAAACAGTTGAAATTTCACTCTGATATCTGATATTAAACGCGTTCGTTTCCGGAAGGCTGACGATTTAATATATCAAGTGTACTATAAAAAACGTTTAAACTTCAGTTTTTATGTTTAAATTACCGAAATTTATACATAGGGGGGGTGGAAAAATATATCAATCTAGAATTTGTCGAGAGACGACAATCCAGGTACTTCAGCAAGCATCAAAATAACCTGCTGGGTTCATAAATTTCCAATAAATTTTCATGGTCGCTCGAAAAAAAATCACTTTTGCGCGCTGTTTACACCGTTCGAAAATGTTGTAATCATGACTGACGAACATTAAAAACAGTTTAATTGAGAGTTGAGAAAGTTTGCCTGATTTTTTGAACAAAAAAAACTAACCAAATGAATTAGAGAAAAAACGAAAGTGTATTTTTAAATCACAAAGTGAACAACCATTGTTTTAAAATGTGTTGTTTTTGAGAGAAAATGTAAATGTACTTGTTTCTAACGCCATAATTTTTCAATTTCAATCATTTGCAATGAAATGTAGCAATTAAAAGTGTAGACAATGTTTTCAAAACAGTACAATATGCAAAAACTGAAGAATTTCAACTGTTTCTACGAAATTTATATTACTGGCTGGCAAAACAAAGACACTACTGTACTGGAATTACGGGCTTTTTGCCAAATTGTCGCTGTTTTAGCCGTTTTTCACCGGGCCCGTAGCCAGGGGAGATGGGTCAAGATGGCTCAGCCCTCCTGAAAATTATTTTGGCCCCACTAGAAAATTTTCAACCTTACTTGTAACTCATTGAAAACCCTTGAACGATCCTCCTGAAAATTTTTTAGCCCTCCCCAGCAATGGGTTGGTTGTTTTCGGTAAAAATTGAATGAATGGGTAAAATGGATTTTTTTCGTTTTTTCGAAAAAAACAAGAATATCGACAACACGTATTCGTGCTTCAACGAATACAAAAACGTTAATGGATACTACGACTTGTTCCAAAAGGATACTAAGAGAATCACATGATTATTTTACTAAGCATATCAACATTTAAAGGCACATGATAAGCATAGAGTGAGCGCTACAAATATATAAGTCATAAATGAGTTCGTAACCAATCTGCTACAATGATTCGTAGTTTCATTGTTTTACGTGAATTTAATAAGAAGGTGAGTTCAAACTAACGCACTGCACAGTTGGGAATGTTGCATGAAACAAGTTGACAAAATTAAAAATCTATAACATAATACATCCGTTGTTTTAGGATCAAAGAAGTAGGAATTATTATCGAGAACAATTCAGTAAAATTGAACCTCAGTTGATCCAACAGAAATTACGTCTGCTTTCAATTCAGCTCCATCACAGCTACAGTGAATAGAAGCAGCAACGACGACTGTTAGGTCCAACGACGATGAGTCATGGGTCATGACCCATGTGACGCACCTTTTAGTGCTATTACTAATGCGATACAATGCTCAAACCTGGTCGCATGAAACTTTCGCGGCCGTTCCGTTTTCTGATATGACTATACGAAACAGTAAGCTTCGATTTAGATTATATTGTTGCTTAAACTTATGCTTGGTTCAGTTATAACCGGGGCAGCTTGGAACATGCTTTGTCCGTTTTAAAGCCTAAGCCTAAGCAAAAAATATAGTCCAAAATCTAAACCTACTTGCTTGCAATCTCACCAGAAAATTGGACAGCCCTAAAAGTATTGCATGGGCCACAATATTTAACAAAATTGTGCCAGTTTGAATGAATCAAAATTTGTCACAAATTTGAATTCGAGGTCAGTTGCGCAAGAACCTAACAAACTAACAAATAAAAGTGAATGTAAAGTTATACAGTTTAGATTTGTTTTTTGCATGACCTACAAACTCTAATCGAACACGTATAATTTTTGTACGAATCCGGAACGTATTAAAATTTATTACGATGAACTACAGCTCAGTTTCACCTGAAATAGATATCACCTTTATATAGTGGGACAGACAGGAACGTGTTTCGTCCACGTTTGTTCGGTTTCGACGCGAATTGTGATCTTGATCTAGCAAGTATGGCGACAAAATGTAATTGGTACATGCAATTGACTATTATAGACCATCACTCTTTAGTGATCATCGTATACAAGTTGAGGCCCATGTTACTTTAAGGGGCGTCCAGGTTTCTGGCGGATTTATAAGGTAGTAGGTTTAGAATCTGGATTACATTTTTTGCTTAGACTTAGGTTTAGGCTTAAGAATATGCTTAATCTACTGTTACGCCCCTTAAAGTAACATTGATCCAAGTAGATATATGTCAAATGATATCACGGGACATTTATGCGAATATCATATATTCTAAAATTCTAGCAAATATCACACTATATTATGTTTTGTCCACGTTGGTACGATTTCGACTAGAATTGTGATCTTGATCTGGCAAGTATGGCGACAAAATATGATTGTCACATGACATTGACTGATAGACCATCACTCTCTAGTGATCATCGTATACAAGTAGACATATGTCAAATGACATCACAGGACATTTATGCGAATATCATATCATATTCTAAAATTCTACCAAATATCACACGATATTATGCAGTACAATATAATTTTGCGCACTAATAAGAGAGAAAATCAAGTAGTAAATGGTTTGAAGCGCTGAATTTTACCACATACACTTCCGTTTCCGACGCAAATTTTCTCAAAACATATTTCTAAATGGAAGAAATTCAAATTTTAAATTCTAATATATAATACTCAGCAGTACCATTTTGTTATGTTGCCTCAAATATGCGAACCCTTTGAAAGATATTTTCTGATATTCGCAGCCAATACATGGGAAGTCACATGACATTGCGGTACAAACGGTGACTGTTACATTAGATTATTGCTTTTTTTATTTTGACAAATGGT
The DNA here is from genome assembly GCA_030248215.1 of Enoplolaimus lenunculus. NCBI lineage: Eukaryota > Metazoa > Nematoda > Enoplea > Enoplida > Thoracostomopsidae > Enoplolaimus > Enoplolaimus lenunculus. The sequence continues at coordinate 171,499 of JASANG010003345.1, read as the reverse complement.
ACCCGCTATTCTAATAGGGATAAAACGTGTTCTGAGCTGAGCAGGTATAACATAACGTATGAAGTTAATCCAAAACTAGGAAATAATGATTTGAAAACAATACAGGTGTATAGGTAATTGAGTTCAACTCCAAACTCATGACAATAAACACACAACAACGTATAACTTTGGGCAAATTCATGCAACTTCTGACAAGTTTTGAATCTGCGCATCCTCAGGTGTGGTCGGCCTCCCAATATCGAAAACTTTAAAAACCCCACTATTTTAACTAAAAGACTGACCGGTTAGAAGCCCCGGTACCTGGTGGTAACCTCACCGGTTTCGTTTTCTGCCCTCGATATTTTTTCGTGCATTTCCTATGCAGTTCTTCCCACACATATCTGCTAAAAATGCGTTTCTGGCATGAGTTTCAGTATATTCTATTAGGTTCACAAAGCACTGTCACAAAGCACTGGGTAGAATTACATCTGCACAACCAAAAGCCTGCGGATTAAATTGTTACTTGCAATAACCATTGTATAAATACGGAAGCACCATATCGCTCAAAAATATTTTTGTAGTTCAATTTGAAACAGTACCATAATGGCACCATCCAGGTTATACTGCGCTCGACAATGTCAAAAAATGTCTCACAATTTGCATACCTAGCTAATTTATGTACACTCTCTAAAAATAATGTCCAAAATTTTAGCTCTCTACACAGATGACTTACAAAATAATTCGACCTGGCAAAAATATTGCACAAAATCATTCAAAAATCATTCCTGGAATTTTCCGATTCAAAAGCTCAAACCGTAATGCTATACGTGAGACACAGATCCTATGAAACAAATCCTGGCTGGCACATTCTTGGCCTTTTAAACTGTTTTACAAAAAATTAGCCAATCAACCGCAAGAATGAATTAAAATTTAAAATACTTAACGCATTCATTTTGAGTGTTTTTGAGTTTCAAAATCCACGTGGTGGTTTGCCAATGTCGACCATAATGTGTTCAAATAGTGGCCGCCGTTTGACGTAAAGGATCTTGAAATTTAAATTTGCCAAACTATTCAAACCATCCTTTGTGTAGCGTTCCAATCCGTTGTACAACAGACGCATTCTGAAACGCAACGAACCGAATACAAACGGTCATTACAAAATAGGAAAACGGATAATAATAATAATAATAATAATAATAATAATAATAATAATAATAATAATAATAATAACAACAATAATAATAATAATAATAATGATTTAATAATAATAATAATAATAATAACAATAATAATATAATAATAATAATAATAATAATATATTAATAATAATAATAATAATAATAACAACAATAATAATAATAATAATAATAACAATAATCAAACTATCGGAGACACGTATATTGATCAAGATAGCGAAAATGTACACTCAATCTGTATTATGTATTATGTAATTTGGAAAAATATTGCATTTTTGTCTATCGATGCAATTTAAGTGTGTAGGCTGTTCTATAAATATCGATATGTCAAACGGAATCAGAAATAGATTTTTGGCTCGAAAATCATTTATGCTGTACTTTCAGGCAACCATAGTGACACTCTTCGTTCAACAATTAAACGTTTGCATTTGGGGTCTTTTCCGTTATGCTTCCCAGCCCGCGTTTGCCCAAATATCGTTGGATTTGAAAAATTTTTGCATAATAGAGCATATCATGACCTCCCATGATCATTCCATGCTTAAATTTAAATTTTTGAAAAATTTGATTTTTAAGGTTCCAATGTCCCCCTTGGAACCCAAAAATTTTTTGTCAAAAAGTTAGACGAGTTATATACCGTTCGATGTAGCGTGTGGAGCTGACTCGTAGGCGAGGAATGATTGAGAGAGGTCGTGATAAGATAAAATATGCAAAAATTTTCAAAATCGAACCATTTTTGGGAAAACGCATGCTGGGGGAATAACGGAAAAACCCCAAATGGACTATCATGAACCAAATATGTTTATCAAAGAACCATGTGCATGGGCAGCTCAACTTGCTTTAGGGTATGGGAGCTAAAACAATATTAACAGCGGCATATTTTTGATTTCGTAAAAATTACAAGGGACCCAAAATTACTAAAGTAAACTGAGCCTCCGCCCGGCTCGCCGTTGGTTCCGGATTTGCTAATAACGGTATGTTTATAAATTTATGCTGCTGGTAGTCAGAAGCATATTACTCTTGGATGGAAGGTATAACGCACAAATTATTACGTTGAGGGGCCGCTATGTGTCGTTAAGTCCCCAAAATGGGCGTATTGGGTAAAATTGTGGAATGGATTTGAAATAAAAATACAAAATACTTAACAAAACGTCAACTTACCTTACTGTGTAATCGATTGGAGGTCGTTTAGTATGCTGAATCATTTTGTAGCGAGCAATTTGAGCTGGTGGACGGATAATTGTAAGGCCAACTTGAATAATGCTAAAACAAATAAATCTGTCTGTAAAATTAACGCCTGTTAAAAATAGCGAAACGCAACAGCTGTGTAATCACAGTCAATTTGCGTAAAAGTAGCAGTATTGAAGCGGTGCATAGTATTCATTAATCTGTCTGCTACATAAGCGTAGACAATATTTTGGTTAATAGAAAGCGGTTGCTCAAACATATTTAGAGAAATAAATTTTGTCAAAGTTAATGTAGCAGGTGTGGGTTTTCTTAGTGTACTCTCCTGGTTAAATATGCCACTGCATTAAGGTATGTGAATACTTTAAACGCTTACCGCGCCGCCAAATCATCGTCTTCTGCGCCCCATCCCCAGTATAAGTTTGAATACCCGTTGACCATGAAAAAATGATTGGTCCGTATCGCAAGGACTCCACCAACCAACGCTTCGTATGGATTCCTTAAAAATAATGAATTGTGCCTAAAAATATTCCCCACTCTGTAAAACCACTCTACTTAAAACACTTTAGTTAAATTTTACTAGCTATTTTAAGTAGAAGTGTACCAAATAGTGAGCAAATCTTTGCTTAAATAATGTATAATTAAAACTACTGCTGTCATTTTCTGATTAATTAAGTAAATGTAAAGCTAACAATTTTGTGTTTCCTTAAAATTAAGTAAAACTTTGTCAAGCACCATAGTAACTAAAACCGGCACTTAATTCGGCAACAGTTTTACTTAATTTTAAGAACATTTTTAGTGAGCATCATACCCTGTGTTTTGCAACACATCGAGGAGTATAGAGTAGATTACCAAGTACATTTCAAATATAACTACATTTCTGGCAAACACACGCCAAGCGCAACTCACAACAAGGATTTTGAGATCCGGACTTTTAAAATGCAATTTAGGCTTTGATTAACTCCGACGAATTACTTTTTTGGGCCAACGTATTGAACAGGATCGTAAAAGTAGTATAGCATACTGTAGTGACCCGAATAAGAGCGGAGAACTGATATTTATTTGGCCTTTCCAGAGGATACCCCCCGCTGTTATTCGGGTACGGACTGTTATTTATTTTAACCCATGTATACTACACCTGCATCTTCCTTTTCGGTGAAAACTTACGTATAATTAAATTCGTCAATCGCAGGGCTCATATGTCGTGGCTGTTCAGGGCAACTGTACATATTTCTATCATCTTCAGGAATTAGATCAACATCATGAAAAATGACACAATCCCATCGTGTGTCTTGCTCGTACGCGTGCATAAATGCAATATTCATTATTCGCGCTTTGTTGAATGTGTCTGTGCCAAACTATAACAGAAATAGTAAATGTTAACTTTAAAAACCTATCATTAACCAAACCGTGACAATATACCTCAGCTAACGCATAAGATCAAACTTGAGCGTAAAACGAGTTCTTCATAAAGCATAATTGTAGACATTTCGCAAGCCTAAGCCCACTTTGATAGAACGCTTGGCCCATGTTACTATAAAGGACGTCCTAATTTTCCGGGACACAAATATACCCGGAGTGCACACTTATTACGCTCCTGTTTACACTGTCCCATCTGTCCCAACTGTCTTATCTGTCCCATCTGTCCCAACTGTTCCAAATGTCCCATCTGTCCCGTTTGTCCCAACTGTCCCATCTGTCCCATCTGTCCCATCTGTCCCAACTGTACCATCTGTCCCATCTGTCCCAACTGTCCCATCTGTCCCAACTGTCCCATCTGTTCCAACTGTCACAACTGTCCCATCTGTTCCAACTGTCCCATCTGTTCCAACTGTCCCATCTGTCCCGTTTGTCCCAACTGTCCCATCTGTCCCAAGTGTCCCAAGTGTCCCAACTGTACCATCTGTCCCATCTGTCCCAACTGTCCCATCTGTCCCAACTGTCCCATCTGTCCCAACTGTCTCATCTGTCCCAACTGTCCCGACTGTCTCATCTGTTCCAAACTGTCCCATCTGTCCCAACTGTCCCATCAGTCCCGTTTGTCCCAACTGTCCCATCTGTCCCAACTGTTCCATCTGTTTCAAATGTCCCAAGTGTCCCAACTGTGCCATCTGTCCATCTGTCCCAACTGTCCCATCTGTCCCAACTGTTCCATCTGTTTCAAATGTCCCAAGTGTCCCAACTGTCCCATCTGTCCCAACTGCCCCAACTGTTCCATCTGTCCCTCTGTCCCAACTGTCCCATCTGCCTCATCTGTCCCGCTCTCCCATCTGTCCCATATGTTCCATTTGTCCCAACTGTCCCATCTGTCCCAACTGTCACATCTGTCCCACTGTCTCATCTGTCCCAACTGTCCCGCGTTCCCAATTATATTTTTTGAATGTACTCCTGGTACGTTGCTGTCCCGGGAAAAGAGGATGGGTACTCCTGGTACATTTCTATCCCGGAAAAATGGGACGGCCTTTAAAGTAACATTGGCCGAACGCTTAAAGCTACATGGATGCAAGAAAGTGACCATGCCTTTGCTGTTCAGCTGAAAACTTTCTATCTCACTAGGATAATTTCTGATATAAGCAGGACGGTTAAAAATTAATACACTGTGCTGTGTCGACATTTTTTCTAGGATCTTGTGCTTGCGATCCTGTGATGAGTCGGACTCTGAGCACATGGCATATATTACACCTTAGCTCAGGGTACCACGGTTCGGTTATAAGAAGTGCTATTTTTTGTACCCTGACCGCTTTCACGTCAGTTGTTGTTTTTCAAATAAAAATAGCTGTATGCATATTTGATTTCAGTAACATTTCTCGTTGCTTTGTTTTTCTTTGGCTTCGTTTGTATTATCATTGTCATCTTTGTTCTTCGTGTCCTTTGCTTTTCGACTTTCTATTTGTGCAATGCTGCTTCCCATTTGTTTCGAATTTCACTCAATTTGACGGGGGGTGGGGAATTTGCAGGCCATCGGCGGATTCATTTTCGCCTTTATCGACTGTATACCGAACTTATTTTTTGTCCAGGTAAAGTGCGTGAGCTATCAAACGTTGCGCTTGTGGAGATACAATGCAGTCCACTTGAGTATGCGTACAAATGTTTGTAGATTTACAACCCTCGTAGGTGATGACCTTTGGGGGCCTGCTTCAGAAAATGGATGCTTTTCCTGTTGCTCAAATAAGGTTTCCCCCATTGGTTTAAAAACTGGAGTAGACGACACTGCCTATATTTAACCTTCAAATTGAGACTGTAGAATTCTCAAATAACCGTTTTTACAGGACTTACAAATACCAGATCGGAGCGGAAAAATTGTCATCTGACCGTCAAGACTGAGCACTCAAATACTTGTTCAAAGTACAGTTTTTATTTAAGATGAAAACGTTTCTACCGAAAACATTACCTGTTCAACAACAAATATCTTATAGTACAACAGCTGCCGATGCAGTATTGGATGCAAATGCGCCAACAGCGTCGCTAAATGCTCGTGACGATCGCGGTATGGAATGATAATTGCAACGCGATGCCTTGGAATGCAGTTCAGCGGTTTCCACATGCCGCCAGGAACAATATTGGGACTCGCGGCAAGGATGGTGTCAACCGAATAATTAACAAAATGGCTGTGGTTGGCGTCTGCAAATACCGGACCTTCTGAAACAGTGAAAAATCTCGACAAATACTTCACAGGACGCGACAGTTCTCCTCGACGAGCGCTGAGTTTTTACATAATTGAGCAATAATGATAAAAACGCCTGCCACGCTACAGACTGAGGATCCAATCTTGATAAAATAGAAATGTGCATTTATAGCTCGTCAGCAAAAGACACAAAACTTACTGGCGAGCAAAATGTGTTATGCACAGCCAAACGGCATATTGGCTTTTCGCCAAACACAAAACTTTGCAAGTTGTGCATAATCTAGTAACATTGCGCACGTCACTGTCAAAAAATGTAGATGTTATTATTGGAAACTAACAATAAAATTAGCTATTTCTCGCACTAAATAATTATTTGCACACTAATTGGCTAGCATGTTGTTTTTTGCATGTTATATTCTTAGAACAAGTACAAAAACGGCAGGGTCGCGCCAAAATTAGAATTTACGGAAACTGCTTAGCTTTGAATTTTCCAGCTAAAGTTTGAATTTTTACGATAAAATTTAAATTTTCCGTCAAAACTTCGATCTCCCATTAAAATGAAACTTTTCCTTCCTAAATTTAAATATCAAGCCAAAATTTAATTTTCCGCCAAAATTTGAATTTCCTACAAAATTTTAATTTTCCTGCCAAAATTTGGATTTTCGGCCAAAGTCTAAGTGTTCACGTCAAAACTTTTATTTCCCGTCAAAATATGAATTTATCAGTTTGAATTTAGATTTTTTCGCCAACATTTGAATATTTTCGCCAAAATATAACTTTCCGCAACAAACTTTGAAAAATTACAAATTTTCTTAAACCGTACCGTTTCAAAATCGAAACATTGACCGTACAATTTTTACTGTATTTTAAAAGGGTTATGTTTTTCACACACTATTTCTGCCATTTCGCTTTGCTTTGTAAGTTATTTTTATAGCTAGCTAAACTTTTAGACATTTATATTTTTAGATAGTCTTCGTAAATTAGCTATCTATTAAAATAATTGGACAATTTTCGACATTGGCGTGCGTTGTGGAACCTATATAGTGCACGTGGGAACTGCAACAAAACGTTATTAAATTAATTGACGGGGCGGTATAACCTAAACTTTAATAATGTTTTTGTCGTCAAAACTAGCAATAAACAAGTTGAATATTTGTATATTTTTGCTGACACTTTTAAGCTTTTGGGTATATGCTTAGGAGTCGGTTTAAGTTTAGAAAAAGGCTTACGTATGCTTCCGCCGTCATCCACACTGTAAGCTTAAATGTGGGAGGATTGTAAAAAGTCTAACCAGTTCTTTACACCAAACACTGCAGCATTTCCCGCAATTAGCGGGCTGGATATAGAAAACGTCCACAAGAGTTTATTCTACAGACTGATATTATCGCACACTGTTTACCAGTCTGGAAAGATACATTTTTGATCCAACAAAGGATTGGAGCAGGCAAAATAGAACGACATTTAAGACAATCGAACACTCGAGGGCCAAATTAAATAGTCACAGGACAGCAGACAATGGATTTAGACAACTCAGTCACGTGGTCTCCGAGTTCTCAATGGAGATATTTCATATTTCAGGTTAGGCGTTACAATTATGTATAGAACTCTCAAAATGAATATTTGTCACTGTCGTAAAATAGGATACTGTTGAACCACAAATATCGAGCTATATTTGAAAATTTGTGATTCTAAAATTCATCGCTTACCGCAATGAAATAGAGTTTAAATTTTGTGACTCGGGTCAAAGATAACACTTGAAGTTTTCTATTACAATCACATTTTGATTACCGCGGCATGATGTGATCAGCTAGATGCTTTTCAAGTAAACATCTGAGAATATACTAAGAAAAAACAAACAGATTAAAGTGCAAGCGAACGAAACAACAGGCAATCACCTTGAAAATTTTACCCGGAACTGGAATTCCGTTTGGACCGTAGCGTATTGCAAATTTAGAAATGAGCCATTGGGTTATAGGTCAATTGGTCAAAATTTAAGAAAATCTGATAGGTCAACTTAAGGTTATGGGTCACAGGTTCAACTACGTGAATTATATCTACAGGTAATTCATTCTTGAACTGCTTATTTAAGGCATTATAATAGATTATCAGATTGAACAGATTTGATAATTAAATGTTAACTTGGGTCTCTGATCGTGGGGCGTTCGAAAAATTGGATACCTGCCGCCCTTGGTTCACAATGGGTCATGAGTACACCGTAAAAAATGATTGGCATTTATGAACTCTAATTAGAAATTAGGGACTCTATCCGCTTACGAACTCTTATTAGGTATATACGGACTCCTATTGATTGGGACTCAAAATGGGGACTCTCCTCTTATTACCCCACACCCTCTTATTCGAGTCACTACGTAAACCTTTGTAATACTGTGGTCTTAACATATCTTCTTGCGGTCGGTTATTTGGTGTAGTAGTGGTACAAGTAAATTTGTAAAATCAAATTGTAAAATTTTTTACCAGAATTGGTTGCTGAAACAATATGAATCAAATGACTTATGAAAAGCATTTGTGGTATTTGGTAATTAGAGTAATCGCCGGTCTGGAATATTAAGTTATATAATCACAAAAACTTACTAAGTCCAGGCGGTGACAAATCACATTCATACATTTGCAGGCGTCCAGCTCCACTCGTGCGATTCGTCGAATTCACTGAATCCCAATTATAGTTGCGATCATTACTTAAATTCACATTATCCACATCCCATGAACTTTCCAGCGTATCCGCTTCCGTCGATATCAAACAGTTGCCATTTTTATCTCGAGCGTTGGTTGTTAAATCATTATTTCCAAACTGAAACCATTCTGACGCTGGCTTGCATGGCGCACCACCAAGCCGCCGAGTTTCAATCAGGGCGTTGTGTTCATGAATCTTTGCTCGCAGTTCAGCTTCGTGTTTAAATTGTTGAATTGGTGTCACATTTGGTGTTAATAACTGCTCAAAGTTAATTTCACCGACTGGATTAAGGACGAGTTCAGCAGCAATTGTTGTCACTGCAGTTGTTGTCGTTATTATGGCAGCAATGCTTGTTGGTTCAGTAATTTTCATTGCAACAGATTGTATAGTTGATGCTAAGCTAATTATGGAAATTACAATTGCATACATTCCTGGCCATGAACTGCTTACTGCGCTTCGATTCTTTAACTGCAACATAGTGTTTGTTTTAGAACTTTGAGTATTTTGTGTAGTTAAACGTACAGTTTTTGGTTTAACCACGTGTTTTGATCGCCTAAGTTCTGTTTGATAAATTAGATCTGAATTCTATGCAGTTATATATATAAATGCATACACATAGATGCAACAATTAACACAGTTACCAATTGCTTGTACCACTTGGTGCTGTTGCCAAACGTTGAGTTGTGATCCTAAAATATGCAAACCAGTCACTCCGCAAAACCCTTGGAAGAAGTATTTTCGTTTTCTCTGCTTTCTCTATGACCAGAAGAAAAATTGGCGATGTCTTTTATTACAAAACAACTTAATTGATCACAGGAAGGTGCTCGATGAGGCGTCTTTGATGACATTGGTCAAATACAATGCCCCTGTACTCAAATACATTAATACAACTTCTGGTAACTAAAAAAAGAATTTTCAATTGAGTGAACGCGTTTTTGGTTAAGTAAACAGGGTGGTAAATTGCCTTCGAATTTTGAATAAATACCACACCGTCCCAACTGTTGTCATTAATTTAAATAAGAATATTTCAGTACAAACCGCAACACTTGAAACCGTTTTGAAGTCGTTAATACTTCGAAGCTAAAATAGGCATTGAACGCAGTACCAATATTTTTTTTGTATCTACCTTTAAAGTTTACTATTCAGCCAGGTTTGCGCAATGCACAAAAGTTAGTGAATACACAACAATCTGTATGCAAATTTTCTTTTCTGAGAACAATCACGTTTGTGTTCTTAGAAATAATACTGTAAACAAATTAATACTGGTAAGTTGGCCAAAATACGTATGTAGGGCGTTCCAGCGTTAATATATAAACTTTAATATATAGATTTTAAAACTCTTATAAAGCAGAAAGGTTGTTTGAAGAGAACAAGCAACAAGTATCCGAATCTCGGTCGTTTAATAACGTCCGGATATACCATTGATCATAAATCAGGTACTGAAATGTCGCGCCCTCCACTAAAATGTTACAAAAACTATGCAACATTTCATCAAAAAAATTTTGCCTCAATTTTTTCAGCCTGTTGTTTACGCACTGTTTCCGTTTCAACTATAATTTTGGCTCTTGTATAGCACTGGGCCGAAACATTAGTATAAGCGTAAGCGTACGCGTAAGCCTAAGCCTAAGCCTATGCCTAAGCCTGAGCGTTAGGATGAGCCTATTCCTTAGCCTAAGCCTAAGCCTAAGCCTAAGCCTGAGCGTAAGGATGAGCCTATTCCTTAGCCTAAGCCTAAGCCTAAGCCTAAGCGAACAATTTAGTCTAAAGTTTAAAACGAATCTCCTACAGCTCCTCTGGAAAACGATCTGGCCCTGTTCTATACAGGTGCCACAATTTTTATAAGGTTTTAATCAACTGTTTGCGGTTTTCAAAACGTACTTCAGTATTGCGTAATTACCTGGTTCATGAAACTGTACCGTAAAACCCGTTGACGGGGTATAAAACACAATAAGAAAAATTAGTCAACCGGAATACTATAACAGCGCAAAGCATTCCGTATTACAGCATTTCACTTGCTATAACCTAAAATTCGCGCACACATTTCTACATATTTTAATTTTTCGTTCAACTCTTAGCAATGCATAGTGTCAGTTCCAAATTACCGAGACTCAAGAAACCAGACCTGCCAAATACCGAGACTGGCCGATACTGCGAGACCGAGATTGGTGTACAGTTGATTACTGTTGACAAATACACGATACAAAACAAAGCATAATTTTTGTGCCATAGCACTCATTTTTATTTTAAACTTTTCCAAGTAGTGACATCAAGAGTGTTCAGTGTGGAACTAAAAATAACAAGCAAATTCAACGTATTTAAGGTATATTCGCTCTTTTTGAATCAGAGGGATTGAATGGACCGCTGGAAAAACTAGCACCAGGAGCAGTCAGTCTTCAGGGTCAAAATATTAGAACGCGAGCAAGTTGCCACCCCCGAAAATTTGTACGAAAACGGCTGCAAGCAGGCTGCAATGAAACAACAAAAACATGTCGTACGCAAAAATATGCAATGTCGCATGCTAACAGATACTATTAGCAGGAACGTGAACTGTATAGCAAGCATTATTAAAATTAGAGAAGTATCAATTGTAGTTGAACACACAGGAAAAACTATTTTAAGAGAACAAAATTAAAAATTGCCACGAAAGTACGGCCATATTTTCTATATCGCTGTCATTTCTACAAGCTGCATTTTACATTTCCGAAGTGCCAAAATGCCAGTAGACTGGTTTATTGTGGAAATGCAGTCACATCTTGAGAATCTTTAGCAAAAAACGTTTGGCTAACCAAGGATTTGAAGCATGAGGCATTTCCGATGAAAAAGTGCATCGAGGTTGTTGAAATGTTGCCGATGTGTAAGGCGATTGGCTATTTTTTGCTGATTACCCGATACCAAATTTGCTGGAACGCTAAAGTCAACGCTACGAACTGTAATATTACGCCCTGTTGAGATTAAGCGTTTGTGGTCAAAGAAATGTAAAGCGTAGACAGCTTTATCTCTCAGACGACACGTTTTCGCCATTTTAGCATTTTAACGGGCGCCTTAGACACAACGTTGGCGCAGCTACCGATCGCTTGCCCATCCTAACAGCAGATTGAACAACGGTAAAAATCGACACTGGGGCTACAGGGCAAGTCCATTTCTACCGGTGCTTGACGTATGTTAAACCAGAAAGGTTAGCTAGAATTATGACAACATTCAGTCATTAATACGGTGAGCAGTGTCACGTGTTTGCATGTAATGCATCATCCAGAATAATTTGCTTACACTGTTTGGAAAAAACGGATTTCTGTTCTAAAATACGACACTTTAATAAATTTCACTTTTAGTCTTTAGTTAAAAGTTTATATGGTGGCATAGATTGATATTTAATTTAATGCACCATTTATTGAATTGAAAATTTTGAAAATTTATATTGATTTAAGATCAGTAAATTTGCGTTTGCAGCGTTGTTCAGCTCGTGAGGTCACACATATTTCAATTCCTCAAAATCTTTGCAAAGTACAAATTAACCCCCTTTCACCACCTATATATAAATCAATAATATTCCTTGACGCAAAAAAGTTTTACGGAAATTGTTAATTCCTGAGGTATTTTGGTTTAATACAAACGTTCATTTATACATCTGCGGTTATATTCAGCTTTTGGGTGTCTTCAAATTAAAATATTGGTTTGGATTCCTGAGACCCTACGTAAGCATCACTTGGTACTTAAGTACGTGCTAAGTAATTACTTAGCCATTTTGTCGTTTCTAAAAGCGTACTTAGCCGCTGACTAAACTGATAGATTACAAATTAACCGTTCAGGTATACAAACCTCGATTCAACTGAAATCGCAGGCTCGTGGAGCCTCCTTAATATAAATCAAAACTATTACATTTTTGTTATGACAATGGCTCACATTTGGCGTTTACTTATTTTGTTCGAAAAGTTAAGTATTTGCTAAAGTCAGCGACTTAAGTAATTACTTATAAGCAAAGCTTAAGTAAATTTTTAAGCAAGATTTCAGAAACTCAGTCAATGTGCTGCAAAGAATTTATCAGTTTGAGTAATTTAGCATTATGAAAATCCTGATGTATAGAAGAATGAAAATGAAAATTGCAGAAACAAATTTCTTCAAACCAAAATTTTGTAAATTTGATTTTAAAGTTTGTTCGAATTGAATTCAAAATAAAAATTTTCGAAAAGTATCCTATAGGTAGAGGTTTGTGGCTTTAGGTAATTTGACGCTAAGAATTACAGTAACGCAACCGGGATTGGATGTTTCTTCTATGTCGTGAATTGATTGTTTACTTCATTCTACGACCATGTGTAATCTATTAAATGTTGGATATTCAGGCCCATGTAAAGATCAGCGGCGGAACGTTTTTGCGCGAAACTGCAATAGAGTAGGCTTAGGCATTTTTAGTGAAATGACAGTAGTAACGAATTGTCTTTATGGTTCACTTAACAAAAATCTTCTACTAAAACCAGTAGTAGTTTTAGGCTATTTTATTGAGTGAATATATTGTGTATTTTTGTGTGAAAAACTGTAGTCACAAATAGTGTAAGCGACTTCTAAAACTGAATAAGAGACGCCACGGTCCGTTTTGGGTGTGTTTGTAAGCGGTGTCATTTAGATAGAAATACCAGCGTTAAACATTGTATGTTCAGAAATTTCTTTAAGATCTTGGAAGCATTCTATCGATATTACTGCAAATCACGCTATTAATTTCAAATCGTACTATCGTTCGAATATAGAGATTTTATTTTATGCAAATTTACCTCGTTATGCTAATCTTACCTTGTTTTTGCAAACAAAGCTAATTGAGTAGGTTGTTTGCTCGTTTGTCCGTCCGTGGGCTTCGGTGTTAGTTTTCGTGAAACTTTGCGGTTTAAGAGGCGTATAGATATTTATTTGCATGTTTAGCCTGCAAGCTTTTTCTTACCTGGCTTTTATGATTTAATGCTTTTGTACACATTGTACAACAACCACGATTTTGCCTAGGCGTTTAAGCCTGAACCTTTTGCAGTTAGTCAGCAGCTGCGCCCAGCAGAAATCTGTTCGCAGTTTTGGCTCTTGTAGACTTTTCCCATGACCGCACGCATTGGATTTGCATTACCTAAACCTGAGCCTAAACTTTTACTTACCTAAACTTTAAACGAAGTCTAAAAACTTGCCTACGCTTTTGCTTAAAGCTAACCTTTAACATTAAATGTAAACAAAACTGTACAAAATCCTTGTTTTTTGCTTTTTTATTCAAACATAATCAAAGTGAGCCGACGAGTAGATGCTGCAGCTGGTCCAAGCGGATATTCTGGATTTGCCACAGGTTTAATAGCGAAATAATCAGACGGTGCACGTTGACTCTTGGACAATATATGATGGTGTCATCGAAGTGTGAAAACCACCTATGTTGACTTAAACGTACATATGCATGTGACCGAGTTCCAGCAAAATTCCGATTCCGATTCCAGTTCCGACAATATGTTGTTCCGGTTGGAACCCTGATGTGTAGGCTGGTTAAACTTTCTAACTGCAGCCGCTTCCGTTTTAAAAAAATGGACTGCGTGGGCGCGTTTTTACTTTTAGCTGCGTGTTTACTGATTTTTTGAGCGGAAATTTTCATTGAATAAAAATAATACACAGGTTTCAAAAAGCAATTTTTTGATTTTTATTTATTTTTAGAGTATATGTTATGCTTAAGTGTAATTTTGCGGGATAATTTGTGTTAAACCCAGGGGCGTACACAAAGGGGGGATAACTAAGATAATTCCACCTGAGAACATTTATTGGATCGAAAAAGGACATTTTTAGTTTCCAGTTTCCGCACTCACTAAATTTTACGTGGTTAAACCCCTTTCAGAACTAAGACCTCAAACTACGCCTCTGTTAGTGAAAAACAAGGTTGGTAAAAGTAAAGTAGTTTTTATAGAGTGCACCAAAATACAGTTTTAATTTAGGATTCTATTGGATATGTTGCTCCCTTAAAGAAACTGCAGATAGCAAATTATATTTTGTTTAAAAATGCGCGAGAATATCACAATTGAGACCCGTAAAGTTTCATAATATCTTTTCAGATTGTTTTGACTAGAGGCTTTTGCGATTCCAAGTTAGCGGACGGATATGTCTGGTATTTGCAATCTATTGAATGTTATCGAAAAATAAACTGATGGATTTATTGAAGTTTCGAGATGGTTGAAATATTGCGGCAGTTTGTGCAAGGAGAACAATATTAATATCGCAGGGATGCGCTGTATGGACGGATTATATTTAATATCATTGTTACTGGTGCCCAGAATAACGAGCAAAATTGAAGAGTTACAAGCTGTTTTTGACATTACAGTTAAACTATTTGAAAGAATTTAACATTTTATATTGAAATGTTTGAAATTTTTGTGGTAATTTGAAATGTCGGCAGCACGGTATAATGCGTCGTTTACTTTAACTCGTGTACGCAGTGTGGAGAAATGCACGAGGTATAGACGCTTGCTTATTGATGTTACTTCTAAACTTTAGTAACGACAGCTAATCGAATTCGAAAGGCATAGGTGTTGTCGTTTAAAATTTATTTTAACAAAACAGTTTTGAAACAAAACATATTGTTTACTTTTAAATATCAATTGGCGGCTACTGGTCAAACTATATCACTTAACGACAGCCTCTATACTTTATCAAAATAGGGTAGCTGTCGTTGCCTCAACTTATCTAGTGTGGCTTAATAACGCTCTCTAAAAAATTCGAATAGAACAAGGAACTACTGCTATGTCTACGCAAACCCTAGATGTTGTCGTTAGCAATTTTCGATTGCATGCCAAGAACAGCTACTTAATGTTGAATTTAAAGCAAGAACGGTGTCTAACTTCTCAATTCAAAGGTAACAACGGTCTTCTATAATGCATCAATACTCTTGTAGATGGCTTTTAATATCCTGCATTCCGGTTTGGAGAGCTTGTGAAGCAACCATTTCGATTTTTTAACGCTTAAAGGACCCTTATATATAAAAGGGACCAATGTGGCGTCCGCGTTTCTGTTGGTTGTGTGAAGGAGTTCGTGTTTTGCTAGTTTTGGCATCTATAAAAAATTTTATAACTTCGTTCGATGCTTTTTAAAATTTTTAAATCAAAACTCGGACTATACTGACGAGGTCAGTTATAAAAATCGTGCCCTATATTGGACCCAGTTTGTTTTTGAAAGCTACAATTCAAGCTCTACAAGCCTGCAAACAACAAAAACTTTTCGTATTAAAAATTTAATTTTTTATTTTCTGTTCTGTCCAGGTGTGAAGGTTTCTTTGTTTATCTTTCTTTTTCACACATCGTTTTTGCTTTTTTATACAAATGAAACATACATGTAGAATCTTTTTTGGCACACGAGAGGCATCCACAATTCAATGTTAAAATGGCTTTTAAAGGTCGGGGCCCTTGCATACGCAAGCTAGGCATGGCCTTTTATGCTTTTTACTGTTCCGGCACTGTTGTAGGCCAAGGTCGGGATAGGATTTTTGGCGTGCTTTGGTTCATCCAGGTTTCTGGTGGATGCATATTTAAAAGAGTAGGTTTTAAATTCTTAGGCTTAAAAATATACGGTATGTTGAAATCAATTAGATTTTTTGCGCATGGCCCACTTGGTCTTGCTCAACGTTTCCAGCCCCCTCTAGCAAGATTCCAACAAACACTGTGTGTGGCTCATAAAAACTGACCAGCTGGCACTTTTTTAATATTTTAAAAAATTCTAAAAATATAAAAAATAAAATATGAAAAAAGCACTGGAATATAGTTTCATTTATAAACAGAAACAGCAACATGTGTGGCTAAAAGTGCGGGAAAAATAGTGTAATAAATTACAGCTAGTACAGTGGCTTGCACCTAATTTTTACCTAACGACAGTCCTTAATCTTTAGTATTTACTAAAGACAGCTCTTGACTGACTTGTTAGAAAAAGGATTGCTCAAACCTAAATTTTAACTAAGGAAGGTGTTATCGTTTTGGAGAGACTGACATAAGTAGGTAGAAAAACGCAGTCTATGTCGGAAATAAAGTAGGTGTTCCAATACGATATAAAATACACAACATACGGGTGTAAATTAATTTTGCGCAATCAACATCAACTACTATTTTTGGTTAAAAAGCTGATAACGGCCTTAGGTTTCGAAATTTCAATGGCAACGGTTACTAAAACTGGGAAACATGCCATTTACGACTAGTAATTTTAAATTTTTCAGAAGTTGTGGTTTGAATTTTTAAATTTAAAAATATATAAAATTAACCAGCGTACTTGCTGATTTTGAAACAGTAAAAGTCGGCATCTCGTATTCTCACACCGCGACAGAAAGTAAACGCGCATAAATAGGAGATCGAAAAGAGCGAAAGGAGAGCGGCGAATATATCGAATCCTAACTGAATTTTAGTTTTATGTGAATGTAGCTTTATGTGTTTTTTGGAACTTGGTATGCTTGGTTTTTTTTCTGTTTTGTTGTTCCTCGGTTCCAGTGGTGATTAGAGTAAGAGAAACATTTTCCAAGCAGAGTTAGTCCCAACTAAGGGACCCTAACCCAATTCTATTCTTACTGTGTATTATCTGTGCAACTAGAAACTTGGCCGGATACTTATTTGTATGTCTTATACCGATAAACGATCCAATAAACCAAAAAAATCGTGGTAACCAATTTCTTTTCGCTGAAAAGCTGGTGCTAAAAATATTTAGCTGTGACACATTTGGAGGTCCCACCGCGATTTGTTTTGCTAGTTTTGGCATCTATAAAAAATTTTATAACTTCGTTCGATGCTTTTTAAAATTTTTAAATCAAAACTCGGACTATACTGACGAGGTCAGTTATAAAAATCGTGCCCTATATTGGACCCAGTTTGTTTTTGAAAGCTACAATTCAAGCTCTACAAGCCTGCAAACAACAAAAACTTTTCGTATTAAAAATTTAATTTTTTATTTTCTGTCTGAGGTGTGAAGGTTTCTTTGTTTATCTTTCTTTTTCACACATCGTTTTGCTTTTTTATACAAATGAAACATACATGTAGAATCTTTTTTGGCACACGAGAGGATCCACAATTCAATGTTAAAATGGCTTTAAAGGTCGGGGCCCTTGCATACGCAAGCTAGGATGTTTTATGCTTTTTACTGTCCGCACTGGAGGAAGGCGGGATAGGATTTTTGGCGTGCTTTGGTCACAGGTTCTGGTGGATGCATATTTAAAAGAGTAGGTTTTAAATTCTTAGGCTTAAAAATATACGGTATGTTGAAATCAATTAGATTTTTTGCGCATGGCCACTTGGTCTTGTCAACGTCCAGCCCCCTCTAGCAAGATTCCAACAAACACTGTGTTGCTCATAAAAACTGACCAGCTGGCCTTTTTTAATATTTTAAAAAATCTAAAAATATAAAAAATAAAATATGAAAAAAGCACTGAATGATAGTTTCATTATAAACAGAAACAGCAACATGTTGTTGGCTTAACAGCGGTAAAAATAGTGTAATAAATTTAAGCTAGTAGTGGCTTACCTAATTTTTACCTAACGACAGTTTAAACTTTAGTATTTACTAAAGACAGCTTCTTGACTGACTTGTTTTAGAACAAGGATTGCTCAAACCTAAATTTTAACTAAGGAAGGTGCTTGAATCCGTTTGGAGCAGTCGTGTCTACATAAGTAGGTTGAGTAAAAACGCGTCTATGCTGAAATAAAGTAGGTGTCTCCAATACGATATAAAATACACAACATACGGGTGTAAAATTAATTTTGCGCAATCAACATCAACTACTATTTTTGGTTAAAAAGCTGATAACGGCCTGAGGTTCGAAATTTCAATGGCAACGGTTACTAAAACTGGGAAACATGCCATTTACGACTAGTAATTTTAAATTTTTCAGAAGTTGTGGTTTGAATTTTTAAATTTAAAAATATATAAAATTTAACCAGCGCTACTTGCTGATTTTGAAACAGTAAAAGTCGTCGTCTATACCTCGTGCATTTCTCCACACCGCGTACACGAGTTAAAGTAAACGACGCATAAATAGGAGTATCGTAAAAGAGCGAAAGGGAGAGCGGCGAATTATATCGAATCCTAACTGCAATTTTAGTTTTATTGCGTGAATGTTACCAGCTTTATGTGTTTTTTGGAACTTGGTTATGCTTGGTTTTTTTTCTGTTTTGTTGTTCCTCGGTTCCAGTGGTGATTAGAGTAAGAGAAACATTTTCCAAGCAGAGTTAGTCCCAACTAAGGGACCCTAACCCAATTCTATTCTTACTGTGTATTATCTGTGCAACTAGAAACTTGGCCGGATACTTATTTGTATGTCTTATACCGATAAACGATCCAATAAACCAAAAAAATCGGGACAATTTCTTTTCGCTGAAAAGCTGTGCTAAAAATATTTAGCTGTCACATTTGGAGGTCCACGGATAATTTTTATCTGGGAGTGAATTTGAAAACAATTTTCGAGTGAGTGCTACCATACGCTGAGAGCCCATTTTTCCAGTACGGCAGGGTGAAAGGAGTGGGGGGCCAGTAGTGAGACTCTATTTTTCGGAGCTGTACCCTTAGCGGATTAGTTGCGAGTGATACGAAAAATATGGAAACAATTAATCGGAATTTAGTGCAGTTAGACACAGTCGTAAAATATTTAGCTATGCGCCTAGATGAAGGCCTGAGAGATTTAACGGATGATTTTGATCAAATCTTGCAACTTGTTCGTTTAGGGGCTGATACAGCCTTGGCCGTCTCGTTTTATCGGGAAGATTTAGCTGGTTCTGACTTTAAGACTTGGATGAGAATTTAACAGATGCAACGCTAGATTACTAGACTAATAGACGATAAGATGAAGAAAGGTCCTCGCGATTAAAGGACCGTGCAGGTAGAGCGAGTGCTAGAGCAAGAAGGTTACGGACTTAGTCCCGTTTAGAAACCCAGCTAAAACTCCCGAATGGCATGTATCATGAGGTACCCTAGAGAGGAGTAATAGCGGGTGAGAGTGTTTCAGCCTATTTAAAGGCTATTAAGCGGGCGTGTCGTAGTTTGTACCCGAATATGGATAACGCCGCATTTGACCGCCGTGTAAGTAATAGAATTTTCTGTGGCTTACGGCCGTCCAGTGCTAAGTTAGAAGTTTTTCGTGACATGCCAAAAACGCTAAAAGAAGCTGAGGATTTGGCGAGGCTAGACATCAGTCCGTATTGTGTGGTAAACGCAGGCGTAACCAAGTGAATGCATTGAATGGGGGAGAAACTATGAGACTGGAGGGGGTAGTTTAGCCGATAATCAAAAACAATTAATGCAAAACGTTCGTAAAAATCGAAATTTTAGTCAAAACCAAAAAAATCGTGGTAACCAATTTCTTTTCGCTCAAAAGGTGGTGCTAAAAATATTTAGCTGTGACACATTAAAACCACCTATGTTGACTTAAACGTACATATGCATGTGACAGGGTTCCAGCAAAATTCCGATTCCAGTTCCGACAATATGTTGTTCCGGTTGGAACCCTGATGTGTAGGCTGGTTAAACTTTCTAACTGCAGCCGCTTCCGTTTTAAAAAAATGGACTGTGTGGGCGCGTTTTTACTTTTAGCTGCGTGTTTACTGATTTTTTTGAGCGGAAATTTTCATTGAATAAAATTACACAGGTTTCAAAAAGCAATTTTTTGATTTTTATTTATTTTTAGAGTATATGTTATGCCTAAGTGCAATTTTGCGGGCTAATTTGTGTTAAACTCAGGGGCGTACACAAAGGGGGGATAACTAAGATAATTCCACCTGAGAAAATTTATTGGATCGAAAAAGGACATTTTTAGTTTCCAGTTTCCGCACTCACTAAATTTTACGTGGTTAAACCCCTTTCAGAACTAAGACCTCAAACTACGTCTCTGTTACTGAAAAACAAGGTTGGTAAAAGTAAAGTAGTTTTTATAGAGTCCACCAAAATACAGTTTTAATTTAGGATTCTATTGGATATGTTGCTCCCTTGCAATTTCAAGTTAGCGGACGGATATGTCTGGTATTTGCAATCTTTTGAATGTTATCGAAAAATAAACTGATGGATTTATTGAAGTTTAGAGGTGGTTGAAATATTGCGGCAGTTTGTGCAAGGAGAACAATATAAATATCGCAGGGATGCGCTGTATGGACGGATTATATTTAATATCATTGTTACTGGTGCCCAGAATAACGAGCAAAATTGAAGAGTTACAAGCTGTTTTTGACATTACAGTTAAACTATTTGAAAGAATTTAACATTTTACATTGAAATGTTTGAAATTTTTGTGCTAATTTGAAATGTCGGTAGCACGGTATAAATAGGAATATCGTAAAAGATCGAAAGGGAGAGCGGCGAATTATATCGAATCCTAACTGCAATTTTAGTTTTATTGCGTGAATGTTACCAGCTTTATGTGTTAACCCAATCCTATTCTTACTGTGTATTATCTGTGCAACTAGAAACTTGGCCGGATACTTATTTGTATATCTTATACCGATAAACGATCCAATAAACCAAAAAAATCGTGGTAACCAATTTCTTTGCGCTGAAAAGCTGGTGCTAAAAATATTTAGCTGTGACAGAAGTAACAAAGTCAAATCTTCAGCAGAACGTAATCCATTTTCATGAACCACTGAAATGTCGTTGGTACAATTGACAATCCAAACAGCATGACGCAGCTTTCTAAGAGGGCTTCGTTATAAGTATAAAAGTTATTAATAATGACGCCTACTCTCTAAAAGCTTAAACTACCTTGATTTAAACTTAAGCTAGTCCGCCAATATTAAACTAACTTTCTAGATTAATTGAACTAACTGTAGGTTTACGCTTAAACTCATTTAAAATGTTAATTTAAGCTAAACTTAATGAACTCTCAAATACACTGCTGCACTTGTTACTTAATCTAAAAATAAGTTTACTTAATCTCGTGTTAAACTTGAAAACACGTTAGTTTAAGTAAAACTTAAAATTCTAGTTTAGTTAGTCCGTCCAGCCATTTAAGTTTTACTTAAACTGATATTCAAGTTTAATAGTTAAGCTATAATTTAAGCTTAAGTTTTTCGAGAGTACCCATAGCCATCTTAACTTATGGTGGTATGTTTTGTTCTTAGCAAGAAGACATTGTATATGATCTAGAGGATTCGCCACACACGAAGAGTTACAAATCCACAAGCATTTGAGTGCACACATGAATAGGCAAGGGCGGAAATCCCTTGTACGTGGTAACGATTCAGCCAGCATTGCAATATTCGACTGAAGTCACAAACGATAGCGTTGGGACTGACCTCGGAATCCTTGCAACTGTGAGAACCAAGATGTAGCTGTGTCATGTGTGCTTGCGCTTGTGACTTAGCCTGATATGACCTACATCGCGTCCACCTTGAACTGGCGAACATTTTACCTCGGCCTACATTGGCTGAAGCATCGCCTTTTCAGAAATTTCAGCTACAAAATACAAAATACTGAAATGAAGCCGAAAACAACAATCGAATTGAAATTTACGCGCTGTAAAACAAGTATATAAAGCCATCTGCGCCTAAAACGGTTATCTGTGAACGAGTTCGGGTTTCAGTGTTATTGAGCATTTTTCAGCATTTGCGTTACAGGGCGTATCGTTTCTAGTGTCCGTGTATATGGCGAATTCGGTTATTGTACCATGTTTTTCGTTTGGATTTATCTTTGTTTTTGTCAATTTTTAGATGGAAATTGGCCAACAATACTGCATCGTGAATACGCATAACGGCGCTACTGCTTAACTGAGCCTTTCACACACTGGCCAAATTATAACTGTTTGTTCTATTAAAGTCAATTGACTTTTTGCGCGAAAATTCGCATTTTGTGGTAAAATTCAAATTTTGGCGGGAAAATAAGATTCGTCTGAAGTGTAGATCTTTGGTGGAAAAACTAAAGGATTAGGTGGAAAGTTCCAATTTTGGCTTATTCAAATCCTGGCGGAAATTTTCAATTTTAGCCAAAATATTTAGTTAGGAAAAAAATTCAAGAACTAAATTTAGGTACTTAGTTTAGTTATTTTTCAAATAAACTATCTAAATATCAGTCATTCCACATCTATTGTGTAGTTGTGGGACATTTTCTGTAAATAGCGACGCTATAACTATATATATATTGACAATACCGTTTGCGCAATACTTATATAATCCGTGCAGCTAACTATACTTCGGACGTTGTATGTGGGAAGCGCACGCATATTATGACGTGTAAGAGACACTATAATGTTAGGAAATTATGCACTGTGTACTCATGTCGTAGTGACAATAGAGATACTGTATTAAAACAGGAAGTTGGTTTTGTCCTTGGGTTCTGGACAGAGATTAGCTCTAACTATAAATATACTTCTGACTGAGTTTCTTAACGTAGCATTAGGCGTAACCTAAGCCTGGGCAATTTTTTTACAATAGTGTGAGCATTATTACGTGGATGATCTATTAGTTTAATTTAAAGAAATTTATAAGCACGCATAACCCTAACTGATAATTAAAACTATTTTAGTAGTTCTGTAATGAAACGTATATAGAACAAGTACTCACCAAAGTGAGTAGGACAACGACAACCTTTTCGTCGTTGTATTAATCCAAACTTTCAATTTAATAATAAATTATTCCGATTTTAAGTCTCCATAACCAAAAAACTAACAAAACGTATGATTGTAAAGTTAAGTTTGTTGTCAGCTCGAGGCAGCTCCTTCAAAGATACTATACCGGTTTAAGTATTTAACTAAATTATGTATATAATTGTAAGTCGTTTTTGCACAAGTCACAGAACAATTTGCTTGGTTTCAACAAACAATATGTGAAATTTTCGATATTTATTGATTGCTTTAAATCCTCACAAATTGAACTTATAGGGTACAACCGGAGGTCTGCCTCTGGCTTCGGTTCCGGCAGAAAATCGACCTCCGGCTCTGGCACCGATAGAATTTCTGGCGGAAGTTCTGGAAATTTTGGTAACGAAATTTTACAGAATTTTACCAAATTTATTTGTTTTGTGCGTTTTGTTTCAACTTTTCGTACAATTTCGTGTGGTTAAAACTTGGCGGATATACGTCCAACATAGTACCAAGTCATACTTGAGTACAGTTTCCGAAATCCATCCAATGTTTAGTATTTTCAACAAAATCTTTGGCTGGGTTTCTGAAATCTTACTTATTTACTTAATTTATGCTTAAGTCTTACTTAAGTCGCCGACTTTAGTAAATATTTAACTTTTTGGAATGAAACAAAGTATTGGAAATTATGGTCCCGTTTCAGAAACGATAAGTTGTATAAGTAGTAGTTACTTTAGCAAATACTTAAGAATGAAATTGTACTTAAGTGGAGTTTCGAAACCCCAGGCAATATATCGTATTTAAAGCGCACAGTTCTTTGAAATCTGACTCAAACGAAAACAATAGTCATCGCTGCCCAATGGCGGTGACAAAAACAAATTATGTTTGACCGCACATAACAGTAATTTTTAAAATCTTGTTCACCGGAACCTATTCCACCGGTCATCAACCCTGGTGTTAACGGCAAAACATTATTAATACGCATGGAATCTAGCGGATCAAAAAGCGAAACCCTAAGCCCTGACTGTAGCAAATATATCCAAATCAAAGTATACCATTTAAAAGAACAAGAATCAAGTCTCAGCTGTTCTATTCTAAACTTCAACAGTTTAAAATATTAATAACCAATCACCGCATAATTCCCATTTGTCCACATCATTTGTCGTTTTAGCTGCTTGTTGCTGCCACTCAGTGATCAGCCAATCACACTGGCGAGAACTTGAAGACTCTGTCCACGATGAACATTTTTACAAATTTTTTCAATATTTGATTTTGAAACGTTTTCATTGTTAAGTGACGTTTCGGCGAATCAAAATCCTGGAGGTGGCTTGCCAATATCGACCATAATGTGTTCAAACAGAGGTCTCTGTTTAACGTAGAGAATGGTATAATTTAGCGTTCCCAGACTGTTTAACCCATCAATTTTGTAGCGCCGCAAACCAGTGAATAGTAGTCGATACCTGAAACGTAACTGCTACGGTGTAAACGGATAGCACAAAATACCGGGAACAAATAGTGAGATCAAACACTGAAAATAGGAAAACAAACATTAGGCAGGTATTTACTTTTAGTAGAATATGGAAATTGTTGTGTTTTGTATCAATACGACTTAGGCGTCCGTTTTTTTAGAAATCCAAAATAAACCGAAACTGATCTTCAGTTGCATAGCGAATCCAGGGGGGAGAAGATGTATATACCCTACAGCCGATCTGGCCGGGTTTAAAAGTTTGCCAACTCAAATAATTCAATTGCAACTCACAATGGTGTTTTTCAGTCAAACAGGTAAAAAATATGGCGAGGTTATAATAAGGATTTAAAGTATTTGCGCCTTTGGCGTATTTCATCGTTCTTAAAATATAGAAACTCTTGTAAAATTTAAAAAGTGTGAAATTTTAGAACACAAAAAGTATTCTTTCCACCAGAAAACTCTGGATCCGCCACTTATTTCCGTTCAAAATGAATATTCTGTCCTCTTTTACAACCAGTACCGTGTTTTTCCTATGCAACAAAAAAAAAGCAAAACCCATTTGTTGTTTATCACAGCGCAATAGTTTTCGTTAAATTTGCTTTAACTTCACACAATTTTAGTTCTTTACTACATCATGTTTAATTGGCTTTCAAACTGTTTACTTGTATTCTGATTTGCACACAACAACAATAGCTTCAATGGTGCCCAAAATACGTATGCGGTGCGTTCCAGCTTTAATAATATAGATGAGAAAAAGTTTCAAATTGAGAAAATAAATTTTAATACTGAAGTAAAATAAGAAATATGGATAAACTGTAAACGTACCTTAATCTTCCATCAACTGGAGGTCGTTTAACGTGTCGAATCATTTTGTAGCGAGCAACTTGAGCCGGTGGACGGATAATTTTAAGGCCAACATGTGTAATGCTAACAAAAAATAGCTGTGCAATTAAAATGTGTAAAAACAATACGAAACAGTTGCGCATTAATTACTATCAAGCTGCAATACACTAGGGTTTTTGTACACTTTCCTAATATTTAATCTTTAGGCTGTGTTTAGGCTAGGCTTAGGTTCAGGCCTTTCTAAGATAAAAGTTTTGACAAAGGTTTAGAGGTTTAGAGGTTAAGCAATTTTTTTTCTCAAACCTAATCCTAAGCCTGCCTTAGCCTGTGTGTGGTAAAACGTGTACAGGAGCCAACAGCAGCCCTCAAACATACAAAGTATTGTTTAATCTGGTAGTAAACATAAAAGTAGCCTGGAGTTTAATTTAAGCACGGTCACTCTAATTTTACATAAGGACATTTGATTTTTAATATTTAGTTAACAAAAACAATTGTTTCAAATATCGTTGAAGTCGGCGAAACTTTTTTGAACCTGACCACCTTATTTACGCCCCTAAATATATATGAGTAAGAGTGAATGAAGCGAGAATGTGCAACTAGCTGAGCGGCGCATGGTACAAAATATACCAGCACGCGTTGTGTTTTCGCCTTACACCCCCCTTGTGCAGGGGGGTCGAATTTAGCTTGATTGCATACTATATTGTTTCGACCGGTTACGAATATAAACGAAGTACGTATGAACATATGGGACTGCAACGCATATATAATGATCACTGAAAATTTTGATCCCTCAAGTAAGGTGGGAAGACCAAAAATGCAACGCGTGCCGGGTACATTGTTTTCTATACAGAATATACCCAGTTGTATACTCTTGTTAACAGTATCATGCACTCTTGGTATGAGCAATGACATATCTATAATTTTTCGGTGGATAGGTCTACTTTTTGTTTTATAAAATTATACAGTTTAAAAGAGCGTTTTTAACAAATTTTTTAATATTTTTAAATTGAATAATTAGCATTCGCATAAATTTGAATTTTGTGATAACCTCACAATATTTTTCATTTATATGGCTCGAGAGTACATATTGTGAGTTTTAGATGAACCATATTCATAGTGAAAAATTTTAAACGGTTGTGCCAGTCCGGGGATACATATTGCTTTCCTGCAGGGTCGTCCGCCAGCTCTGGATTGTTCACAAAACTCACCGCGATGCCATATCATCGTCTTCAGCACCCCAACCCCAGTATAAATTCGAGTACCCGTTAACGCTGAAAAAATGATTGGTCCGTATCGCAAGAACTCCACCAACCAATTCCTCGTATGGATTCCTAAAAACAAAAACAAATCCAAATTTGTTAACGCAGTACTTGAAAATGTTATCGTAAAACACTGTGAAGTTTATATGATTATTGAACAAAAGGTTTCAAGTAATGTCTCAAATATGCAGTGCCGGAATAGACAGGGGTAGGGACTCCCCCAAACTTCCGGGTGTGGGGCCCCAAAATTGCGAGCGAAGCACGAAGCAAGCGAGAAGCCAGGCGCATTTTTAAACTTCGGTGGGTTTTGTTTCAACCTGTTAGAGTGGAAGCTCCTTTAGGTGTGGGGCCCCTAATGATGGGTACGGGGGGTGGCTGATTACAAACCTTTCAAGCAACGAAACATAATTAGATTGAGCAGCAGCGTAGAGTAGACCGGTAGGTTTACAATTTAAGAAAACATAATATATTTGCCGTATAGTAAACGAGCATTCTTCTTCAATGTCATGCTCGCAGCTACCTGGGGGCTTGATTACAAACAACGTCGTCTTTTACTTGGCGCATATTTTTTCAACTGCATTAAAACAATTTTAAATTAGCAAAATTTTCCTTGTCTCTTCGGTAAATCTTGTATCCCATCAAAATAAAAATTCCGTATTAAGGGGCTGTCCACGAGAAACTTACACATAATTAAATTTGTCAATCGCAGGGCTCATATGTCGTGGCTGTTCAGGGCAACTGTACATATTTCTATCGTCTTCCGGAATCAGATCAACATCATGAAAAATGACACAATCCCATCGTGTGTCTTGCTCGTACGCGTGCATAAATGCAATATTCATAATTCGAGCTTTGTTGAATGTGTCTGTGCCAAACTATAACAGAAATAGTAAATGTTAACTTTAAAAACCTATCATTAACCTAACCGTGACAATATACCTTAGCTAATGCATAAGGCTAATCGTGAGCGTAAAAAGAAAGTGAAACCTATCAAGTGTGAACATTTGTGTAGTCTAATCTCTAAGGTAGCATATAAAAAGCGGTTTAACACCCAAATGCATCAGAATAAATGTCTGAACAGTTGGACGTCAAGTTTGGCACATACTGCAAAATTCCGAACTTGAAGATAGTGCACAGAATATCACTGATTCATAGTGCCTGCACCAGCAGCGAAATTGAATTCACGACCATGATAGTATCGCTTGATTGCATGATCGTACTAAATCAATAACAGCCTTGATAGACCTTTTTTTCTTTTTTAGACAAATTGTTTCCATGTGCTCAGTAATACCGCACTGATGACATTTGCTACTCGTATATGAATATTTGTGGCTGCGGTACTCGGTTCAGTTTACACCCGATTACAGAATACTATAGGAATAGTTGTATTCGGTCACGGAGAAACTCCCAATTAGGATACCATTGAAGGCAAATTCATCTACTTGGAAATCTAATTTGGAAGCTCTCAGGAGGCTACAGGTTTACAAAAACAGATTTGACGGACGAGTAATAATCAGCTCGAGTTGTTATCGGCCAGTTAGAAAAAGCTAGCGCTCAGTACGCACCGGGGGTGGTTCTTTTACTTCTAGGATCAAATCGGCTCCCGGATAATTTTATCAAATCGTAGAGTAACTGACAGCGAGCCTTGATGGAGTCGGTGTCTATTTCGACGATATCTTCAAATAAAGCGGAAGAAACGCAGCGAATCAGCTTGAAAATCTGCGATACTTTTTGCAACGAGTGAACGAAAACGAGTTGAGATGCCGGTTGGCGAAATGCACGATTGCGCAGCCCGAGATCGACCATCCTAAATTTACACTATCGTCGGTTGGAGTAGCCAATGGGTGCATGGCACACGCCGTTCAGCAAATGGCAACCATCTTATGACGTTTCGAACGAGCAGTCATTTCTTGGTTCTGGTCAATTTTATAACCTGGTTTTACGAAACCTGGCGACAATTACAGAATCACTCAAATGGTCGCAAAAAACAATCCACCTTGGCTGTGGGCCAATCAGCAGCAAGCATCGTTAAAAAGGTTGAAGGAATTGCTGGCCATGGATGTCATATTAGCACATCTCGAAGGATTGCTTCAGCTCGAACTATCTTGCTACGCGTCAACTGTGGAAACTGTGAACGACGCGCTCATAAATATGTTTAAAACCCTGACAAGATGGCAGAAAACGTACAACCAACAGCAAACAGAACCATTGGTTTAATCGATTTTATCCTAAATAAGTGTCATCACTAGGAAAGCATAAACCAACACCGGCTTTAACAGCGAACAGACTCGCGACATGGGTAACTCGTCTCTTCCTCCAAACGATTTCGTTACTAAATATCTCAATACGAGCGAACACGGAAATGCTGACGCGTAAAGTCGACTCCAATTCAATGGTGACGGCTATTTTGACACCCGAAAAAGATGTGGAAGATATGACCATGGTTTGCACGTCGACTCCAATTCAATGGTGACGGCTATTTTGACACCCGAAAAAGATGTGGCAGATATGACCACGGTTTGCACGTCGACTCCAATTCAATGGTGACGGCTATTTTGACACCCGAAAAAGATGTGGCAGATATGACCACGGTTTGCACGTCGACTCCAATTCAATGGTGACGGCTATTTTGACACCCGAAAAAGATGTGGCAGATATGACCATGGTTTGCACGTCGACTCCAATTCAATGGTGACGGCTGTTTTGACATCCGAAAAAGATGTGGAAGATATGACCACGGTTTGCACGTCGACTCCAATTCAATGGTGACGGCTATTTTGACACCTGAAAAAGATGTGGAAGATATGACCATGGTTTGCACGTCGACTCCAATTCAATGGTGACGGCTATTTTGACACCCGAAAAAGATGTGGAAGATATGACCACGGTTTGCACGTCGACTCCAATTCAATGGTGACGGCTGTTTTGACATCCGAAAAAGATGTGGAAGATATGACCACAGTTTGCACGTCGACTCCAATTCAATGGTGACGGCTGTTTTGACATCCGAAAAAGATGTGGAAGATATGACCACGGTTTGCACGTCGACTCCAATTCAATGGTGACGGCTATTTTGACACCCGAAAAAGATGTGGCAGATATGACCACGCTTTGCTCGTCGACTTCAATTCAATGGTGACGGCTATTTTGACACCCGAAAAAGATGTGGAAGATATGACCATGGTTTGCACGTCGACTCTAATTCAATGGTGACGGCTATTTTGACACCTGAAAAAGATGTGGAAGATATGACCATGGTTTGCACGTCGACTCCAATTCAATGGTGACGGCTATTTTGACACCCGAAAAAGATGTGGAAGATATGACCACGGTTTGCACGTCGACTCCAATTCAATGGTGACGGCTATTTTGACACCCGAAAAAGATGTGGCAGATATGACCACGGTTTGCACGTCGACTCCAATTCAATGGTGACGGCTATTTTGACACCCGAAAAAGATGTGGAAGATATGACCACGGTTTGCACGTCGACTCCAATTCAATGGTGACGGCTATTTTGACACCCGAAAAAGATGTGACAGATATGACCACGGTTTGCACGACTAACACAGTCAGCCAGCAACTGAAATAAATACGCAGCCAAGCCATCGTCACTCGAGACTGCTAAGGGCTCACATTCGTCTATCGAACAATTTCTGCAGTTGGCTGATGCATTAATCACCGCTCATGGTTGTCTTATTTTATGGAAACCAACACATTAACCTTACTACGCTGCGTGCAGAGGTGTTGCGAATATTGCATACTGGTCAATTCGGCAAATGAGGATGAAACAGCTATACCGATACGCTGATTATTAGCCAAGCATAGTTTCTGGTATTACAAATACTGTTCTAGCGATGGCATAGTTGTGCCACTTACCAAACCCAGTAGTCGTCGAAAGCTATTAACCATTCATGTAGTACTTAAGCAAGCGGCAGGCAAACGTGAAACCTCACAGGGCTCATATACCGGAAAAACCTTGGATGTATTAATGGGCGCATTCTGGGACCGATTTTGATTTCGGGTCGAAGGTGTTATAGTCATTTAATGAAGTGATTATTTCGATATTTAGCCAAATCAAATATACAAATTTGACGAATCAAATATACAAATTACCGCATTTATCGATTGAGCCTAAAATTTGTATTGGTTTTGAAATAATTTACAGTTAAATCTAACAGTTTAGCAATTGCAGTTAAAGTTTTCTGCGTGCATAAAGCAAAAACCTTTTTTACAGTTGCACATTCAGCCACTTTCTACGTTGTATATTTTAAAAATGTCCTTCAACCACCGCTACAGATATTACATTTTTGAAGATTATAAAAATTGCACACGAAAATGGAGTAATTTTGCAATCCACGAGGTGAGTATATGCGATTATTTCAAAATTTGTTTGGTTTCTAATTTCAATTCAATTGCACATTTTGAAACTTAAACAATTACAAGAAAAAATGTACGACTGTCTGTGAGACTAAAGCTTTCCGTAAGTATTTGCTTTTACAAAACGACACGTCCAAAATCAAAGGGATAGCGGACATAGGCGGCTCCAAAAAAATTTGACGGGGGACGGGCTGACAAATGTTAGGAAATGCAAAAAATGTAAGGTAGGGACCTTAATCATTTTGTCACCAAAAATTTTCTTAGGGCGAAAAATTGTAAGGTAGGGACCTTATCATTTTATTACAAAAAAATTCAACAATAAAAATTGTGTTTTTTCAAAAAATATTTCTGAGGGTAAAAACATGTAAGGTAGGAAGACACCTTACCATTTTAACACAAAAAAATTTCTGACGAAGAAGCGTACGCTCCCCCGCCCACCTCCTCTGGATCCGCCAGTGATAGCGGAGGGTTCATTTCAAGATATTTTGGTATATTCTTTGCACGTGCCCGTTGTTTAAACTCCTTACCTGCTCAACAACAAATATCTTATAGTACAACAGCTGCCGATGGAGTATTGGATGCAAATGCGCCAACAGCGTCGCTAAATGCTCGTGACGATCGCGGTATGGAATGATAATTGCAACTCGATGCCGTGGAGTACAGTTCAGCGGTTTCCACATGCCGCCAGGGAGGATGTCAGGTGTCGCCGCGAGAATTGTTTCAACTGAGTAGTTATCAAAATGGCTGTGGTTGGCGTCTGCGAATACGGGACCTTCTGAAATCATAGATAAAATTCTCCACCAGACGTAACACTTTTTCTTCGTCCTGAACAAACGTTACGATCCTGTATAGCTGAGTGGTTATGGTAAAACCGTCTGCCACGCGAGAGACCGGGGTTCAAATCTCAGTTTGAAAGTTGCTGTTTGATTAAATAAAATACGCATTCAAAGGTTCTGACTGGCGAAATGGGTTATGTACAATTAAAGGATACATTGGATCTAAGCCTAAGCATAAGACTGAGCAAGTTTAGACAACTGCAGCCATAAAGCTATTAATGAGGGTATATAACT
Organism: Enoplolaimus lenunculus; assembly: GCA_030248215.1. Classification (NCBI taxonomy): domain Eukaryota; kingdom Metazoa; phylum Nematoda; class Enoplea; order Enoplida; family Thoracostomopsidae; genus Enoplolaimus; species Enoplolaimus lenunculus. Next base: position 139,278 of record JASANG010003345.1, on the reverse strand, counting down.
ACGTTTTGAATAATATTTTTGCTTCCAATCCTGGCAAGAAGCAAACTTCTTAAATGACATGCACGATTTATCGTAAACATTAGAACTGTACACTCTTGTACAATTTCCCACACATTTACGTTTAGGCTAGGCTTAGAGGCGAGTATTTGGAACAGAACCGTAACACTAGTATAAGCATCTTGCATAATACTAAGCTTAAGTATAAGCTAAAGCATAAAAATGAGCTTATACCTAAACCTAAGCCAAAGCCTAAGCAAACATATATCTAAAACTTAAGCTTACTTCAAGGCAGTCGCGTAACCCTGATATTTACATGGGCCGGTTTAGGAATTGGCTTCAGCTGAGGAATAGTCTTACATATGCCTTAGCCTTTGTTTACTCCCTACGTTTAAATACGACAAAATGCTACATTATGTCATAATTTTTGAGGTGTAATGTTATTAGCAGCAGAAAATTGACATCCTTGTCTATGACTTCAAAATTGAACGCTGATACGTCACAAATTTGGAAAAATTTTGCACTCAGTAGAACGTATAACCACAAAAGCACTGCATTGTTCACAGTGCTGGTTTGAAGACGGGCTCGTAGCCAAAGGGGGCAGTAGGGGCTCAGCCCCCCTGATAACATTTTGCCCCCCTCCCTAGAAAATTTGCAACCTTGCTTGTAAGTCATTGAAAACTCTTGAATGCCACAACCTGAAAAAGTTTTAGTCCCCCCTACCAAGGTGAGCTGGTTACGGGTCTGTTTGAAAAGCTATAAAAATTTTAAGCTGACTATCTGACGTCTGCGTTTGACAATTCAAAGCTTAAAACGAGTTTCACTATCGACAAATTCTGGATCGAACAACTGTATACTCACAGCAGTTTAAAACATATTTAATCCATCGTAAAATCCCAAGTTAGTATAAGATAGCTGATTAATAAATTGCAGGTAAAAGTTTAGGTTTAAGTTAAACTATGAGTAAAAATTTGGCAAACAAAGAATTAATAATATTGTCAAGAAATTTTTCACAAGTGGCCAAAGAGGTGTCCACAGAAGCGGCAACACTATTGCAAGCAACCATATTTTAGTAAGTAGTAGCAACGAGTCAAGTATTGTGTTACCAACCGCGTATTATCTTTGTGAATTCTTAAAGTTATCTAATATTAGCAGGAATATTATAGATTAGGTCAAAACCTACTTATGCGTTTTTCAGATTCAATTGGGTCGTTGGTTGTAGTTCGATAGGTCAAAATTTTACTATTTTTGAGGGGTAAGGAAGAGGCATGGGCCAAAGGTTTAACCCATGTGACCTATGTCCAGAGGTAATTCATGCTTGGAATGCTTATTTAGAGCATGGTTAAAGGCTTATCAAATTGAAAAATATTTTGGCATTAAATGTTAACTTGGCTAACGGATCGTAGGTCTAGTCGGGTCATAGATGAATTTTTCATGGATGAAGATGGGTCGTACGTAACACACCGTAACCATTTTCATCTCAACCATAGTCTGCGATTCCGCTTGATACGGGAGTTAAAGCCAGAGTTATAGCCGTATATAAGTAAATTTCAATAGTTGAAATTGCAAGATATTCGACAGCTATTAAAAGTCAACGTGTTTATACCAAATTCACGACACAACAAGCATACTTACGTAACCCGGCCGGTGCAACAGAGCATTCCATTAAAGTTGTTGTCGCATTTGACCCGTTGGTATCACTTTCTTTTGTCATTGTTCTGCCTTGAGCTACTGAATCTACCCATGTTTGGATTACCCGATTATCAGCCGTCCTAAAGTAGTCCCCACTGTTTAACTTCCGAGCCAGTCCCGCTTTGCCTCGAACCAATTGAAGTATAACGTTGAAAGGTACGTTTTGTTGAATTGTATTTTGGCCATTGAACGGAAGAAAAATGCTTTGATTATTAGCTGTAGAATTATCATTTCCGTTTGTTTGAAGCGGTTCCGCTCCAGTGGTGATGGTAGCAGGATGCGTTGCGCTATTCCCCTGGTTCCCATCATCAACACCGAGTATCTCATCTATCGGGCCATTAACGTCACTAAAACGCTGCGCACGTGACTTTATAATTGCGTTAATTTCATTTGCATTTGCACGTTGTCTTGCGTTCGCCATGTTATTCTCAATCGTCGGTACGTCACGTTTCAGCAACGCTTTAAAATTGACCGTTGGTACCGAGCGAGTTACTATCGCTGGAGGCCACCGAGATATAAACCCATCGGGTCCTCCTAAAGAAAGGGTCAACGATCCACCGGCGACACCAGTAGCTGGATCAAAATGTACCATTTCACCGGAGACATCGTCTTCCAACCCTTCTGATAGCGACAGTGGCCCAGATTTACCCTTATAATGTCTTCGAGACCGTTCGATGCCTCCTTTTGTGCCCAATTTACCGTTGTCGGGCCCTTTGCCTGAAGTCCGCCATAACTTCGCGCTTAACCCTCCGTACGCATATATAACCGAAATTTGAATTGTGACCACAACAAATAAAACAAAAACAATTAAAAACAGCACAAAATGCCACGGTACAGAAGCTGCTTGGCTACGACTGCCGGAAAACGAACCGGAAATAAATTTTCGCTTGGTTGCTATCTCTTGACGGTACCGGCGGATACGAGCTGGTGCTGCTGAAGTACTGAAGTTCGAAGTGGCACAATTTTGGCAACTACACTGATCACAGCGCGTTGATGAAACAGGTGTCAAATATTTATTCTCTGTTGTGCAAGCAGTACCGTTTGATGTCTGGCTAAAACTTGTATCACCGCTAAGAGTTGTATTATCGTGATCTTTTGTGGATTTATGCGTATCATTGACACAATTTTGAAGCGAAACTTTGGCGGCGAAATGTGTTGCGAATTCGTTGTTGATAGAAATCGTACGAAAATGTTGAGAAATGTCGGCAAAAACGTCGCTATTTGGTTTGGCGTCAAACTGTTCGTGATTGCAAAAGCTTTTCTTGGCGGCGTTTGAGAAGCGAACAGCAGATATTTTAGGCACAGCTGTTTGCTTGAGAATGGTGGTTGTTGTGCTTGAATTTCAGCTATGCTTGCCAACTACACTTGTTAGCGTAGCAGATTTAACCAATTTAGCATAATACGTATTTTTTAAGTTTTAAATTAACAGTTTTAGTTTTAATTTTTACTTCGCTAGTTATCTGTTTAGTGTGTTGGCTATAATCTAAAAGGTATTAGCAAGGTTTAGTACTAACTTAGCGGTAAACATTTAGTCAAACGAAAACATAAATAGACACATAATATGAACAAAACAGTTTCCTGAGGCACACCATGATTTTGAAAGCGTTTAACACATCACTTAACTTTAAAATTTCAGCTAGTAAACGTGATTGCAATATAAATTGCAACTGACGCTAACATATATTCTGCAAAATTTTCTGATCGAACTTGAGTGAAATACTCGTCAGCGACACAGTAAGCGCAAAGCCAAAGTCGTTTATCGCCAGAGGTCTGATGGGAAATTTTGAGCCATGCGCGCCAGCCTATAGACTGAATGTCACAACTTAAAGCCCCCTTAAAACAGGACACATTTTGCCTGTAAGTCTGAACAGTATCTATGCATAAACTAATTCGTTAAGAACACGTCGACACCGCAACTATTAAACATCTTCTCTCAAAACGGTACAAAAACAAAATCAATGCATTCTTCCATTTAGAACTCTAGTAGCCGAATAAGAGAAAGGGGGGACTGATATTCATTTGGCCTCTGCAGAGGGCACCCACTGTTATTTGGTTACGGACTGTTATTATTTTTAGCCCGCACTCCGGCGCCCTTCGTTACTGATATAACAGGTATTGCAACTATTCGTTGAATTAAAAAGCGATAATGCAAGGTTATACGTAAGAATGTACTTTCACAACTATGTATGCGATAATTGACATTTACGGAATCTATTAGAATTTAGAGACTATCCGTTTACTGACCCTTATTAGAGATACGGACTCCTATTGATTGAGACTCAAAATGGGGACCCTCTTATGCGGTGTTCACGTTATAACTGGGGCAGCCTGGAACACGTTTTGTCCCTATGACTATAGCTGGTAACATTTTGTCTGACCGTTTATCCGCTATGAGATTCAAAAAATTTGAATTGTCTGCTATCCTGATGTGACATCTACTGTTCGTACTGCAATATCATATGATATTCCAAATATTGTCTGCGAGTATCATATGATATGTTTGAAAATGTCTGCAAAGTTGTGGTAAACCAGCTTGATTGTCCTGTAGAATGTCATATGATACTAAAATTTCAAATTTGAATTATTTGTACTTAGGAATATATTTTGGGAAAACTTAGCGAGAAACAGAAACGTAGAAGCTAATTCAACTTGCGAAATCGTTTATGCTGCATTATCCGACTTTTTACTGTTTATTTAGCGTGCACAAATTCCATTGTCCTGTATAAATATCATATGATATTTAGTAAAATTTTGGAATATCATATGATATTCGCATAAATGTCCCGCAGTATCATGACAAATGGTTATTTGTATACGATGATCGCTTGACATCAGTGATTTGTAAGCCAATGTCATATGACATTTACATTTGGTCTACATAACCGCTATTCGGATCACAGAATTTTATGTTGACGTCGAATCAACATTGGACAAAACGTGTTCCAAGCTGCCCCAGTTATAACGTGAACGCCGCATTATTACTCCTCCCTCTTATTCGGCTCACTACAAGTATGTTACTAATACTTTGCATATTGACTTGAAAGATGTCCAAAGCGCGTTTGTGGAGCGTGCTCGTTTTAGTTACGCCCATTTAATATTCAGTGAAATTCAAGATTTAAATTACATTTCCTACAAAATAGAGAACACTTACGTAATATGTGGAAACGGGTTAAACAAACAAACCCGTCAACTCTGAGCACGACCACTGTAAATTCTATTGTGTTGATTAATCAACTCAGCTATCGAGTTAACAAATACCTGCGTTAATATCATGATGAATCATAAGTCAACTACGTTGAGTTAATTTCAGATTTAACTAATTAACCCGTAATACGTTGTATAAACAACACAATTGTGAACGCTGATAGTCTCAACTCAAATTGAGTGGTTCAACTCATTCTGAATTTAACATCAACTCACTGCAATTTAATATGAAATAAACATCGAATATCGTTCAATGTATAAACTCCACATTACTATAAGATGACTGCTCCCTCAAAGGGCTGCTACGTAGGTATTCGAGTGACCCTCAACATGTGAGATAAGGCAGCTTAGATAAGGTAAGGTCATTTTGTAATGCTAACAAAAAATGTAGCACTATCGTGCTTTGTGCAATTTTTGCCATCGGACTCAGCAATTATTTCGATACTTTAAGATGACATATTCCGTCGCAAATTTTTTTCCAACTTACAAAGTGGAACAGCACTGCCAGGGGTACTGGGAACGAGTAGACGGGCAGTAGATTGTTTACCCCGTGTCTTGTATGCTGATATCGGCTAACCTTTGCAATGTAAGTCGGTACAAAATTGCAGTTATGTTACCAGCAATGAAAATGTGAACCTAAAAATGCTTAAAAATCAATCATCATACCTGTAAAATTACAACTTTTTGAATAATTATTCTCGCCGTGTATAAATGTGCAATTTTATCACCATTAGGCGTACGTCAGGCTTGTATAAGGTTGAATATATGCTTTTCGAAAGTGTTCTAGCGTGGTTTGTGTGGGAATACAATTTGAACGCTAGCAGTCTGAAAACGGATCGGTGTTAGTAAAAATGAATTTGTGAAGCGTTTTTAGGCTCGATATACGCTTGGATACAGGGGGCTGCTGAATTGAAAGGGTCACCTTCGTACGCAACTTACCCTATCGCAAGCACAAAATGGTTGTGGGCCAAGCACTAGAGGAATTCTGTTAGAGATACCATAACATGTCTTTTGTGGCAAACGTAATGAGTCGGAGCCGGAGGTGAAACCGGAGAGAAATGAAAATGTCATATTTAAAATATGTTTAATTATAAGCTAATTTTAGCAAATATCTATAAATGCGTTGTCAAAAATTTCTGTTTTCACCTATGTTTTTTGCAAAATGCCTCCCAAAAATTAACTCAATAAAACGGTACCAAACGTTAACAAAAAAAGCACACCGCAAAATACAATTTTTGTAAACCTAAGAAAAGGTTCGCTTCCGAATTTGTAGAGAACTTCCGGCAGAAATTCCACTGGATTTTCTGCCGGAGCAAAAGGCAGACCTTCGGTTGTGCCTTGATAACAACTGGGATAGAAAAGCCATTTGGCACATAGTTTCGGGTGTCTGGGGTTCGCTATCCATGTCATTCTAAACCCCAGACAAATTTTCGCCCTGCTTCTTTACGAAAGACACATTGCTTGTTGAGCGTTTTGGGTATCAACGGGGGGGGGTGGTTTACCATTGATGACCATGTGTTCAAACAATGGCCGCTGTTTATCGTAGAGGATCGTGTAGTTTAGTGTTCCCGGACTGTTCAAACCATTGATTTTGTAACGCTGCAATACTGTAAACAGCACTGCTGTTCCGAAGCAGACAGGGGTGGGGGTTGTCCCCAACCTACTGGGCAGGGGCCCGTAACGTAGAGACGGATCCAGAATTCCTGTGTGTGTGATTTGAAATTGCTCGCGCTCGGCACTCACGCTCGGGTTTGATAGCTGAGAGGACACCGTTCCAAAAATAGTGTCAAACAAAGTTGCACAATCATGGATCAGGAAAGTGAACCCATTTTTGCAAATAAATCGCACTTCGAGTGAAGCGCGATTTTTTTCACATTTTCTGCTTAAGAAGCTGAACAGCTAATGATTTAGGTAAAAGCTTATACAATCTTCATATGTTCCAAGCAGGGGAGACAGTACACGGAACCCCTCACTCCAAAATTGTTTTTATTACCGTTCTTGAATATTTCATTTCAGGTAATTTACATTTTAAGGTCTGCGCCCAGTGTGAAGCTATTAAAAGAATCGCGTCAAAGTAGAATAGTGTCAAAAACTCGCGAGCGAAGCGAACGTAAGCAAGCGCAATTCAAAACCTGCAGTTTTCTTGTTTCAACCGGTTAGGGTGGGCGCCGCTTTAGGACTATAACTCCTAAATGGGAGTATGGGGGGTAACTACTCGGGCCCTGGATATCTGAAACGCAACAAGACATGTGTAGGTCAACACAAAATATGGAAGGAATTTGTCAACGGATATAGGTATCAAAATGCCGAAAACGCATATTTGGAAACAGTACCGTTAACGGATAGTAATCAAATTGATTAAAAGTTGCAAACAACGTATATATCGGAATTTTTCCATACAGATATGTTGAAATTGTTTGCAATGAACTGAAAATTACGAAATTCAACCAAAATTTTCAACAATTACGGTGCATCCACTATTTTTTCTTTTAAATTTTACAAAGTCCGGCAAATATTGATTGGCATGCCTCAATTGTGAAGGCAGTAAAACAAAACATCTTTGAAACTTCTATACTTCGATATCCGTTTTCCGTTTCAGGACGTTTTGATCACTATCCGTTTCCGTTTTCGATTACACCCTGGTACGTTTTTATGGAACATTTCCGTTTACAAATTGATGATAGACAATTTACTCTCATACGCAGACGGAATAGTGTACCTAGTAAACGTACTCGAATAGAGGCAGTATTTGAAAAAGTTAAAATTGGATGTATATTTTATGATTTAAAAATGCAATTGACGTTAAAATTGAAACAGGATTTGTAAAAAATATTTACATGACTGATGAAAAAAAGATATTATCATTTGATAAATATCAGGACGCCATCATAGGTCGCAGCATCGATATTTAAACTTTTAAGTATATATGCTAAATCAGCATTTTTCGGGCCCGGCCAGTAAAAGGCTTAGAAAGCTATTTTTGCTTATAAGACGAAGGTTTTGTTATTATTAAGTTATAAACTTAATACTTTTACCGTTTTCATACCTCCGTGAAGTTTGTCTTTCTCGTCCTAATGGTCTTATTAGAAAAAGGGGTATTTGTAGCAAGTTGTAGTTTCTTTGAACTTAGCGGTTTTAATTAGTTATTTGTCTTCTAAAACATGTTCGAATTTCGTCTTGTTTGTCCATCACATCTTATTACTATATTAATGTTACTCAACTCGGAAGAATTGCGGCGAACATTTTTCAACCTGCACAGCGGATCGGTGTCGCCCGTGGTCCAGTGAACGGGTGGAAGGGCGGCAGCTAGGGTGCAACCGAAGGTAAAAAATACTGCAGCCAGAGCAGGGGGTCAACGAATGTTGCCGGAGCCGCAGATGAAGCTGGGGAAGCGAGGCGAAATTACGCGGTTAGGATGATGTTTAATTCGCTAATTTTAGCAAATATCTGTAAGACGTTAAATCTTTTGACTTTCCACTTTATTTTTAACGAAATCTCGACAATTTTTTTCCTCAAAATTGTTTCAAAAGTTAACACAAAAAGCACAAACAAATAAACTTTGTAAAATTATGCCAAATTTCGTCATCGAAAATGCAACAACCTCCGGCAGAATGTCTAGCGAAGCCGGACGCCGGAGGCAAACCACCGGCGGTGGGACACTGACGGTAGCGCCCGTGCGCTTCTGTCTTTATACGCACATAACGGCAATAATTATGACGTACAGTCGTCCCAGAATTGCGTCGTTTTCGCTAACCAGCAATGAAAATGTGAACCTAAAACTGGTTAAAAATCAATCATCGAGTCTCTAAATTTCTAGCTTTCTTTTTGAATAGATATTTTCGCCGGGTATAAAAGCGCAATTATCACCTTTCATCGTATGCCAGGCTTTTATAAGAGTAAATATATACTTCTCAAAAGTGTTTTAGTGATTTTTTTGTGGTAAATACAATTTGAACGCTAGCAATCTCAGCGCCGAACGATAGTTGAAATGGCAAGTGTGACGCAGGAGGGTATACCAAGACAAAATAGGGAAGATATATTCCCGAAATTGCTGAAAAAACTCGAAAAAAGGTATGTGTTTTGTGCTGTAGAATGGGTTGGCAGCGGTTGAAGTGATTTCTCATTCGCTATTCTCGCTCGCCAAAAACATTTAAAAGTTAAGTTAGCCCCTCTCGAAACTAATTTAAGGCTGCGATCGTGGCGTGAAGTATTTTTCTGGCAATATCGTAAAGGCTGCTGAGTTAATATTCTGAGCGCCTCCTGTTACGTATCAAGAAATCTCTGCCAGCATGACAGAGCGCAGTAAATACTACCAAAGAAGCCTAAACGCAATTTTAGCGGTACAATAGTAGAAATAGCTACACTGCATAAAATGGTGAGTCAAATTGAGTCTCTTTGAAATGGGCTCTACGGGACTATACAAACTGAGTCAAATTCGGCACCGCCAGAGTCAAATTCGACTCACTTACTCGCATTGTTTGACTCTGGCAGAATCGAATCAATTTGACACACCATTTTTTGCAGTGTAGAGAAAATTTACCGTTATAGAAATATTTGTTACGGTGGCTACAGCACCACGTATCTCATTCTTCAAGCAACCGTCCGTAAAGGCTCTCGCTGTTTGATAGAGGCATTCACCCTAAACGATTGAGGAATAAGAATGGCCGATTACAAGACGTAAGCGGATTTATTTTCCGATAAAATCCGTGTTCGTTTTCGTTATAGAAATACCAGAAATTTGGTACTTTAATGCTCAGAGATACTTTGCAATACAAGAAATTCTATTCGCAAACATACTTAAACCAAATCAATCAGGACCACACCCTCTCATTGCAGCGTTGTACGTGTGTGCCTGAAGCCCTACAAGTGATCGCGTAGAGGCTAAGAAAAATAATTTCAAACCTCAAAATAGGGGCATAGGGGAGGCGATAACCACGTCTAAATGTTGTTGCTAGCAAGCTAAGCGAACAAAAAATTATTTGATTTCTGCAAGTTACTTGACAGCCTGTTAAAGTACTATCTTTTCTATTTCCATCTTGTAAATGACTATGGTAAAAACGTGAAATGTTTACAATTTTGAACCAATTATGGTCTAAAAATTTAAGTTTACAAAATTAATTAAAAATATAAAAAAACGACGTCCGACAATAGGTAGTTCAAGTGGCCGTGTAACATCTGTTAAACCATTTTCTGGTTACTTCAGTCAAGGGCTCGTATTCTCAAATGTATGTAGCACTTATCACACCTGCTGGCAATCAATCCCAATTGCAGGTGTTTGTCAAGTTTGAAAAGCTAACGCTAAAACTGGTTATATGCATGTGATAAATACGGGCCAAGTAGAAGCAGTCAGGCATCCCTTAGCCGGCCCCATATGGGAGAGGCATTTTGATTTGTACATAATGGTTTCGGATCTACTTGGAAATATTCAGGATGGAATCCATATCCGGAAATAGTAACGCAGCGGTTGGGTTGTTAGCAGTTATATCTAATTTGGGGTTACAGTGGCTTCCTTTAATTAATAAAAATACGGTTCGCGTATACTGTTTTCTATGCCGAATAAATGAAACCAAAACTACATATATAATCCGTATTGAAAAATTGTAGTCAGATTTATGTTACCTAGACAGTATTAAAATCTACAAATGAATCGTTGAGCTCCAAAATAGTTGGAGAAACGTATTAGCATTTGTTGACGTACGAGCACATGTTTTTCAATTTTTCCGTGTTTTTTCCGGAAACGGACACTCAGTCTTTCCTATCCAATCACTTTTTTCACAAATAACCAACACTGCTTATTATGAAAAAACATATTCATGGCCGGAGCAGCCAGCCACCAGACCCTCTATTTTGGAGGAACCACACCCCTAAAGGGGCCTCCACCCTAACTGGTTGAAACAAAAACCGCTTAAGTTTTAAAATGCGTCTGGCTTTTTGCTCGCGTGGCTCGCGAGTTTGGGGGCCCCACTCTGGAATTTGGAGGGAGTTCCACCATTGCCTGCTCCAGGCACTAAGCGTATTACTGATTGGCAAATAAAAGAGTACGGGAGTACGGAGATCTATAAACAAATTCCCTCGCACTTGGATGCCACGGTAACGAGAACTCTCCGTTCGGTTCCGGCAAAATATGGACCGCTGGTTGTGGATTTTATAGCTTTAGGCAAAGGCTTTAGAGATTAAACGCAAAATATCATTTCCTTAAAACCTCCGGTATCAGTACGGTTCATATATATTAAGAGCCATCGTAATACCCTTAACGAATCTGTTTATGGTCAGTTATGCGGTTTCCTGGACCCACAGGCGTAGTCAGGGAATCATTTCCAGAGGGTATCATGTCATTTAAATATTTTTCTTTGCGAACGGGCGTGACGATCAAGAAAAATTTTTTTCGAATTCCACAGTTTACCGGTTTGCTGATTAAGTCTGCAATGGAGTCTTTTTTTCTCCTCAATTTTTTGGAAGTTATGTCACCAGATCCGTCTTGTATCCGCTGGTTTCACGGCGGATTAAGTATAACCAGCGTACAGCAGGAACGATATTTTTCCGACGGATTAAGTGTATATAACTAGCGTACAGTAGGAACAATATTTTCAATATAATAGGCTAATGTTTTTAGTATTTTGATCACATTACGATGGACCAGACACGCCGATTTTTTTGTTAAGTAATTGAATTATTGTATATTTTCTTGAATTTTTTTAATTTAACGCTTGAAAGCCAAACATATTCTGGACCGTAAACTTCGACCAGTGAGTGATATTCCTAATTATTTTAAACAAAACAATAATTTTACCTTTCAACTACATTTCGATTGGCGCTAAAACTATACTAGTCAACGTGGTTGCAGTATTTGCAGCCGACACCAAATGTATTGGCCGGAAATGTAGCATTTCAACTAAAAATCTTTTTGTAGAACAACACGTAAACTAAAATCTGTCAATCTGTTCAAGTTTCGTAATACATTTAATTTGCATATAAAATGGCCTTAAACGGTGGCAAAAATACGTATGTGTGGCGTTCCAGCTTTAATTACACAGATATAATGGGCATTTGCTATAGTGCGCATCTTACAAAATATCTTCAGCTTTTCTTGCTGTTACATAAAATAACTTTCAAACGATACTTTTTACAATCACGTCCCAGCTATTTCGTATTGTTTGTATCTCTTACAAACAACCTTCCAAACGTATTATCAAACATTACGACGCTGCCAGGATACATACAAGCGTGGCTAGAAATATACCCACAAATTTCCTGGAATAACGAAAAAATTCGTTGGTATGACATGCTTTTAACAACAACAACCTACCGGATATGGTTGTCGGTCGCTGTGTTCGCCCGTCGAATACTTTCATTGTGAGGTTACATATCCCTCTTAAATAAAATCTTGGTCGCGTTCCTGGTTTTTGTTAATTCAAACAAAAAAAACAACATTCAAAGCGATATTATTTTTCCAATATAATCACGCCTGCAAAAAGCCAAGCTCAAACTGTATGCTTACGCCAGACAGCGGTTCTTTTGTTAAAAGCGTTGTGTGGAACTTGACTTAGATACAGTAAAAACTCTGCCTGCCGGAAGTAAACAAATTAAAGTAAATGCGTATAAAATTGTAGTTTTTTTTCCTGTATATATTATAGCTCTTTTATATATTATACGGTCGTATCAAATTTCACCGGTAAGATGATTTAGACAGATTGGTAACTAGAGTTCGGTATTGTGCTACTTTTTTAGCTAATCTCTTAGCACAGGCTATATTTACTGGTCTGTTACTGGCTTCGATAGAAAATCGACTTCCAGATTTGGACGAACATTGGCTTGTATCTCAAGCACTGCCAAAAAGTTGCGTTATTCAGTAATTATTTGATTTATCGAAAACGAAATTTTTAACAAAAGACAACTTATGATCAATTTATTGTGTGATTTGCATTTATGTCTTATAACTGAATTACAAAGGAAAAATAATAAGTAAGCTTGATGAATGGCGTGACGGCTTGTAATAAAAATTGAGGCCTGAAACAAGCTTGTAGTCAGTTCCAAGATGCTACACTACATGGTGGGCGAAAATAGATTAAAGACGGGTATGAAACGATTTCAAATCGATTTTACACACGCTAGTTCAATACTTTGCTAAATTGGGCCAAACTTGTTCCAGAACGAAGGCTATGCCAGGCCCATCTGGCTACGGGCCTCGAGCAAAATTGATATCTGTTGCAGTTGTTGAACAAAAATGGAGACAAAGGTCATTGCTTCAACAAACCCAAGCTCAATTCAACCGCCTTGTGAACACTCTGTCATATAAGAAATACATAAAATACAGAAGGTTACGGGGTTAATTAAAGGTTTGAAGCAGCTCATACATTGGAATGTAATGTTTGAAGGAAAAATAATAAAATAGCAAATGCCGCTGAAAACTTACTGAGTTCAGACGGTGACAAATCACACTCGCGTATCAGGGGACTCGCAGCGGCTCCTGTCCGATTCTTCGAGAACACTAGAACTCCGGTATAATTGTGATCAACGGTCAAATTTTCACTATACATCTCCAACGAGCTGTCCAGCTCATCGGCACTCGGCAACCTTTGCTCTTTGCCATTCTCATCGCTGGCATTTGTTGCTGAATAAATATTTTTGAAGTGAAACCATTCTGATGCTGGCTTCCACCGCGCGCCGCCAAGTCGCCGAGTTTCGATCAAGGCGTTGTGCTCGAGAAGTTTTGCTCGCATTTCAGCTTCGTGTGTAAATTGTTCAATTGGGGTTACGTTTCGAGTAAGTAATTGTTTGAAATTAATTCTAGGAATTCCAGTAGTGGTTGTTATATTGATTTTTGGTTTCGTTGTTGTGGGTCTGTTTGTTGCAGAAATTTCGTAAGCAATAGATTCTACCGTTGGAGTTGCATATTGGACAATGCGAACGCATTCTGCGTACGTTAGCAACTGACATGCTAGCGTAGCTAGTACCAAGCTAAGTATGCATATTGCTACTGCATGCATTCCTAGCCATAGTTTGCTAATCGCAGCTTGCTTGTTTGATAATGTCATTGCGTGATTGCTTCAGATTGTCAAAATATTTCCACAACTATACTTTTTTCCATCAGCTCAAACTCATTTTAGTTTGTCAGGCGCTATTAGCTGAAATATATACGAATTCTCTACGGTTTGAATCAGGCTGTAAACGGGTAGTAAAAATAACGAAAATGGTTAGTGATCAAAATAACAGAAACGGAAATGGAAAACGGATATTGAAGTATAAAACTTTCAAAGATGTTTTATTTTTCGGCCGCACAATTGAGGCATGCCAGTGAATATTACCGGGCTTTGTAAAATTTTAAAGAAAAACTAGCGGATACACTGAAATTTTTAAGATTTTGGATGATTTTTGTAATTTTTACTTCATATCGATCAATTAATTGCAGCACATCTGTAGTGAAAAACATGTATACGTGATTTTTAACAAGTCTCGAGCATAAACATAACAGAATTTCCGGTATTTCTATAACAGAAATGGAAACGGACATTGAATTTTAACGGAAACTTTGAATATTCGGTTACAGCCTGGTTTGAATGTATATCTAACATACAAAATTCGGAAATATAGTTAAGCTATCTACAACTTATATTTAAATCTGGAGATTATATAAGTGGAAAAGTTATAATCGACAGCCGTGCGCCTTCAGTGACGGTGGAACGGTCGGCCACCGCTCACCGCGGCGGTTTGGGCCAAACTCATTTGCAGCCAGATTCAGCATTGAATTTGGGCCAACTGCCAGTTCCGAATAGAACTGGCTTCCGAAAACGTTTAAATAAGCGTTAAAACTGATAAACTGATAGCGCAACGAACCAAAAGCCACAACTCCACTTCAAAGACGTACTATCAGCTCCTTTTATAGCTGAAAAGTTCAGCTAACGGTCGAGGTAAATTGCATAGAGGCTGGGGAAATTTGAATAAATTTTATGCAAATTAGATACCGGTTGGTAATAACTGATAGAACTGAAAACAGAAATGGGGAGATATAAAATGCACCAAAAGCCGTCAAAAACAAACAACCACAACAACATTTTCCAAGAAACACACACGGTCGTGTGGATTTAGGTATGTAACAGTCAGGTCGGCTTAGGATGTATCGAATTAAGGCACACTATGTCTAGATGCTCCGAGTCAACGCAAACCAACCAGCGCTATTTCTGGTAGGAGTCCAAAAGATACGGTATCGCGCATCCGCGATCTCGAGGAGGCTGCCACCACAGCAGACCATATTTGCCCTTTTTGCCCCAACGTGGCATTAACCGGTCATTGGAACCAAGTATTGGATAAATAGCGAGGCGACAGACCCAGTTACTTCCTTACAACGCCCTATATTAGCATTCATCTTTTCAACAGCTTTAAGACGTATAATTACTATACTCATCAATACCTTGGGCCCATGTAGATTAAAGGGGCATAACGTTTTTCTGCCTAACCGCAATGGAACAATCTTACGTTTAGACTAGCTGTTTGTCTAGGCTTAGGCTTAGGCTTATGTTTAAGCTCAGGTATTTGCTTATTTTTACGCTTAGGCGTAGGCTTAGGTTTAGAAATATGCGTATACTATTGTTACAGCCCTGTCCAATACATTGGCCATAACTTGCATAGACCCGGTAACTTTTTTTCGGACTAAAAACAGTAAAAATATTTTAAAAAATATTTTAAATTTCAACAATAAAATCAAAACAAAACTGTTGTTTACATAGCTGTCGTTGCAACAACATTTAATTCTAGTGGTGTACCAAACGAGGTATTTCAATCAGTAAAACCTGGACATAACCAGGATTTCATTTCGGAAAAGTATTAAATTTCATGTAAAAAGTATTTCCTGCGTAAAAGCGTAGCGATACCAAAAAAATTTAATCAACACTATTATTTTCGATATTGCTTTTCGAACTCGTGTTAAACACACCTTTATTTACGTCTCTAGCAATTTCGAACCGGATATATACCCTGTACACCGTCTTGGATACAAACGATTAAAATCCTCGCTTGTTAAGACAAGTTTGGCAACTTTAATAGCGATGACGCAACACAGCAATGTCTGTTCCCGACATCAATAAATACGGATAAAGTTGGAACCCCTCAGCCTGTTACCCTTATGAATTCAACACTATAGGTCTCAGGTATGCTTCAAAATACGCCGCTGATTCAACGTGTAATAAAATCTGTACTAAAATTATTTAATGTTTATTTGCTAATTACAAACAACTGTGTAGGACAAAAACGCTTGCTATCATCACCATTCGTGCCTTTCGAACAAAGCTGGCTGTTGCCAGCAGATGCGAGCCTTGCCATCCTGAGCTAAGTTCAGTGTATTTTGGATGTCTTTCGTAGCTTCTAAAGGGGATACATCCACTCAATCAGTCTCCTTGTATATGGCTCGGTCTGCACTGTTTGAAAATGAAGGATAGTGTATAATGAAAGTTTCTAAGATATAAAAAATCTAGACTCTCTGACACTTCCACCCACATTAACGCATAGGCTTAAGCTTACTGTTAATAGGTAAGCCTAAGCCTAAGCCAAACCCAAGTGACAGAATGTGTTATATACAAGAGCCAATATCTATAATCTGCTAGCGTTATGACAAAAAATGTAGGCACGTCTTTAAGCGTTTAAATAGTTTGTATACGGATTATTCGTTGTCATAAATGTTGTTAATGTCAATAACAGGGCGTTAAATTTCCAAAATATATAAATCGCTTTTATCAGTCAGTCACTGCCGTATTGTGAATTTCAGGTCGGTGGTGTCTGCGGCATCGAAAAAACAACTAAAAGATTTACACTGCAAAAAATGGTGAGTCAAATTGACTACTCTTCGAAATAGGCTCTACGGGACTACACAAACTGAGTCAAATTCGACTCCGCCAGAGTCGAACACGCGATGAAGTGAGTCAAATTTGACTCTGGTGGAGTCGAAATTGATTCATTTTGTGTAGTCCCGTAGAGCCTATTTCGGAGAGAGTCAATCTGACTCACCGTTTTTTGCAGTGTACTCTTAGACACGAATTGAGCAATGGCTTACGCCTTACGGGTATTCAACACGATAACGCCTCTAAATGAACAAAAACTGGGACGGGACTGTTTGCGGTTCCCCAACTTTTTTCGGCACGTCGTTTGGGTTGTGTGAACGCTCTGATATGGTCTAAACTTTCAATGGATTTGTAACTTTAGTTTGAAGTTTCTTTAATTTTCTTTGAGAAAAATTGTCAAATTGGGCTTTTATATGTCTGCTGCCCAATTACTAATCTGTACTTAATTACATTAAAACAGCAGAGTTAAGGGCGTAACTGAAAATATGCTTCCGGCGTACCGGATAGAAGCGGTGTTGTCCGCGAGTTCAGTTTGAGAGATAGTATTCATGTAACAATACTGTTTTGGCCTCAGCAAGATTCAGATATGCTAAAGCCTGTTAGAAGCGGTTTTTGTCTCGCCACAAATTTCGAAAATGAATATATTTCCTTTTATCTCTTCTTGTGGCTATGCACTCCGCTGGCTCTGACTGAAAATTGAATCCTAAAACGCGAGGCTGGTAAAATGTTTGCCAATCTTAGCGAAACAAATTTTGTGTCGATAATTACACTTTTATATTTGTGTCTGAGAATTGAAATCGAAATTAGTTTATTCGGCATAATACTCAAATGGAACCAAGACTAAAAACTTTTTTATTGGAGTTACAATTCTGTTCATGCGCCTTGGAAGACTAAGCCCTTGTGAACCATCTCGGGTACGTGCCCTGAGACAGATAAAGTTGTAGTAAGTAGGTTCAATTACAACAACTTGCAAATGTTGTTCGCCCACACCTACTGCGAATCACTTTTAACCGAAACAGCAACAAGAAAATTCAAAAATTTATTTACGTAATGAATAATCACACTTTCGCTACGCTTGAATGCGAGCCAACAATTTGGTGTTCTGCATTCAGGCTTTCGTAACCCATATGTTAGAGCGATGTGAAAGACGATGCCAGAGTACCCACCTTTTATTTTTATTGCTCAGAGTTCGAAAAAAGATATCTTTAACTTATATCTGCCTGAAAGTTTGTTTTTATTACAAAAACGGCCAATGTTACTTTAAGGGGCGTAACAGTAGATTAAGCGTATTCTTAAGCCTAAGCCTAAGCCAAAAAATGTAATCTAAAATCCAAACCTACTATTTTATGGACCCACCGGAAACCTGGACGCCCTTTAAAGTAACATGGGCCACAAAAACTACAAAAACTCCACGAATTCAAATTGTAATTTTTACTTTTGTCAACTGATAATTGAGTTCAACTTTTCATTCGCGTGGTTTTTTTTTCAAACTGTGTACGATGAATTTTATCCGTCAAAATTTCGGCTTTTGCTACTGGTAATTTTTTTAGAGAATTCACTTAAGTAAAACATTTCTGTTGTAGCCAAACCGCAACCACTTCCTTGTATATTTGATTCATAGCAGAGACGCGTTCAGTATTTCTTATCGAAAAGGGGGCAGTATCGTATTTAAATGTTTTTGCCAACGAGCATAGCGAGCCAGAAAACCAGGTATTTGTGACTCTAAAAATGAGTTGCCTATTCTAAATCGTGCAAAAGTGCTTCTTTTCTTGTCTCCAGTAATATTGTGGAAATATATCCTTTTTCATATACCGCCGTTGCTTTATAGGGCTTCGCAAGAATACGCCAACGAAAATGTTTGCACCAGCCACTTAGCTGGCAATGCATTGGCTGTAATTCAATCCGGAACCTAAAAATGAAAATGTACCAAGCGTGGGACTTATGTATATATTTGTTCAACGGGCTGTTTTTGCTGAAATTTCAAGTTGTGGGGTATACGTTTTTTCAGCAGGACGGCCAGACAGAAGTTGTTTCGCTTATACCAAACGGGATAATACGAAACGGGTATAAAGGTGTATATATCCCGGCCAAAGCTAATGGAAAAATAAGAAAATGGTATATTTTCGAGGGTAAAGAATTAATCAACTGTCTTCTAGATCCGCATTTCTAAACGGGAACAGCATGTATTACCAATTAGCGATAGGTTTTCAAATTGACAAACTCGTGCAACTACGCATCCCAAAATTAGCACAGAAAGTATAAAACCCCGATTGAATGGAAAAAATGTGCTCAAGTTCGAACATCAACATTCATTTGCATCGAAAGCAACGGCACATATATTACCAACTAGTGATAGGTGCTACACATATTTGAGAATACGGCCCTTTTACCGTGGGCAGCCACCGAATATCAAACACGGGTATACCGCGGGTAGAAAGTTGTTTCATGCGGGTAAAAATATTCAGTTTTACCCGCGTCAAACTTTTGTTTTAAGGTGCAAACATACGCTATTGTCTGCTTTACATCTGGTCAGTTGTTGTCCAGCCTTTTTCGGGTTTGAAATTTGGTTGTTTCTAGTAAACTTTCATGTGTAAAAAATTCGTTGAAGCTATAACGCTCAACTGCATTAAAGTGCAAATCACCTGCGGTCAATAAACTACTTGTTTAGCGTCAGGCGCAACTAAAAGGTGGGTCGCGGTTAGATCGTTTTTGCGCGGGTATACCCGCGGGTAAAAAATATTTATTTTCGTGGGTATTAAGGCGCAGGTCGGGTAAAAAATCTTTAACAACATCCCACTCTATTTAGGTTCATTTTAAACATTACGCATGCTTAGCCAATATATATTTGTAATAACACTGAAATTCATGAACGCTGCCAGAATATTGTGACGTGTGCAACTGAGTCTTTTAAACAGGACATCAAACATTATTTTTTTACTCCAAATACCTATATATTTATAACTAATTTTGAACATAAAAATAACAGAATTTCCGTTTTTTCAATAACGAAAACGGAAACACAAGCGGACACAGATTTTTACCGGAAACAGATATCCGGTTACACCCTGCTATTTATATAAAAGTAGGTTAGATACTCGAGTAAAGGTTGCAGCAGCATCGTCTTCGGCATATCTGCCTGCGCCTGGACTAAAATTGTTACAAAATTCAATTTTTACTAAAAAAGTATTGAAAAGTTTTGCCGACAGTTGTTTTTAGGGTAGCAGACACATACACTATTAGGCGAACGATTTATTTTAAAATTACTTACAATAAAACCTAATGACACGTAACAAAATTTTTCACTGTTGTTCTGATCACACTGGGCTTTGCGTGTGATTGTTTGCGAATGGTGTCCAGCTACCAAAAATATGCTAAATTTTTTAGATACAATTTTTGAGTAGAATTTTACACGTTTTCTTCGCTATGCAATGATATAAAAAGGGTATGTGGATGTACCTACTGTAGTGATCCGAGTAACAGGGGGTAATAAGAGGTGGGGTCACCATTTTGACTCCCAATCAATAGGAATCCGTATGTTTAAAAAGAGTTCGTACGCGGATAGAGTCCCTCTCCTCTAATTAGAATCCATAAATGTCAATTGTCCGAAATTGTAGTGCATAAATAACTCTGGCACGAAATAAAGTTGAATTTGAATTTTTAAAGCATACTTCAGTTTTGTAAGTACATATTTAAGTATGACTTTCCATTGTCGCTCAAGGTTGTAATACAAGACAAACATTTAATTCAGCGCATAGCTGTAATATTGAATATATATGAGTAACGAAGGGCGGCTTAAAAATAAACAGTCCGTAACCGAGTAACTTATGGGTACCCGCTGAAGAGGCCAACTGAATATCAGTCACCCCCTCTTGTTCGGGTCCCTACAGCATAGAGTGTACCTAGACAGCTATTGTCCGAAATAAATAAACTCCTTCAGTCAATAACTAAATTTTAGTTGAGACAAGTATCGATTTACGCACATACTAAAATACACTAAGTACATCGCGTCATTGCCAAAAAAACTAATCCTTAGCTATGTATTTTTATCAGACATTCATTACAAAATGAGCGATACCCAAACCAGGTTTTTTACCATGCAGTCAAAATTGGTTCCACATATTAAGTACACAAAAACGTGTATTCTGTTATACGATACTTTGAAATTATTATTTGTGATCATTAGCAATTATCTGTGGTCCATAGCTTGTTGAACATGTTGGTGAACGGCAAAAAAAACTTTAAGAAGACACATGATGTGATGATATATGACATACCTTATTCAAAAACTGTGTTTTAAAGTTTTCATAGGAAAGGCCAAAGTTAACTTTCCCCTAATTGATACCAAGCTTATGGTTAAAATATTTATTGTTTAACTGTTGTTGTTTCTATATCAGCAGGATGCAACCGAGCTGAACAAATCCGGAGCCGGAACGAGAGCCAGAGCGAACGTCAACAAATTTTTTTCAGAGCTGAAACCGATGTGATCAAGAATTGGGCAGTAAACTATGGTTGAATTATTAATGTTTGTAATAATTATTAACGAAAATTTGCCAATGCTTTGATTCAAATTGGATTTTTAAAAATCTTTTGCAATTACAGTTATCACAATTCACAAAAGCTACATGTAAACTCACTGAAGGGTGCAATTGTTTTATTCAGATATATCAGTTTCCGCTACCGAAAGTGCCGGAACCGCCGGCAAAACTTCAATAATCAAAGACACATGTTAAAGTTCGAAATTTATTTGTTCTCGTAAAGTTCCATTCGCCAAATCTGGGTACTTATTTTGAAATTTTTTTGCATGTTTAAAAGAACTCTCACGAACTTTCGCACGTAAATTAAAACTTTTTATACACTTTTATATTCCTATAAGTGTCCTATTTTGGTTTCACGAAATTTTTTTTTCGTGAATTCAAATTTGATTTTCGAATACAATTGGACCAAAAAATCATTGAAATAAATCCAGTTTTGCGCAAATGGCTGAACAGTCTGAAATAAAAAGTCCTAAATTTATGCAGAATTTTAATAATTTCGGTTCATCCGCTATTTTTCACCAAGATTACATGCCCCGATGAATATCTGCTTGTCGGTAATTGTTGTTGTTGCGTCTAGGGTTGACCCACAGCGCGAGCCAGGCAAAAATACAGGAGAAGACGAATGTTTACTAGCATAATCGACAATAAAAACAAACAAACAACCTAACAGAACATGCCTGATTGATGAATATCCTATCGTAACCAAGCACAAAACTAGCGACAATCACTTTGCATACCTATTCGTAAAACCGGTCCGAACCTAAGAAATACCGCCGTAATTTTACCCAATCCGACATGGCGGATCCTACACTGCTTGCTTTAATAGTGTTGGCAGAAGAATAAAACATCATGGAAACTTTTATACTTTAGTATCCGTTTTCCGTTTCCGTTATTTTGATTACTATCCGTTCCCTTTATTTTTACTATCCGCTTCAAACGCTGCATTAAAGGATTTAGTTTTCGCAGCTAATTTTATGTTTACGTGGAATTTATGCTTCATGAGTGGTCTCCGATTGTGAAGCCTGCCTTCATCTTTAGCAATTTTTTTCTCAAGTAAAAACCTCATGCTGATGTTGCACATTGGTAAAACGCTGATGCATATATGGTGCCTTCATATACAGAAGCGGTAAAAACATGGAAGAACCAAGGTACATGAGTACAATGTTGAAGTTCTAATAAGGCATAAAACAGTAAAACTCACCAGTTGATTGTGAGGCTGCGTGGCTGAATGGTTGCGCGTTGGACTGAAAATCTGTCGACCATGAGTTATATGATCGAAGCCTCTACAGAATGCTGCTCATTTCCAGCTCCAAGCACTCAGAACCAAAAACCGTCGTGCCCTGCTAGCCTACGCAGCCTATGGCAAGCTCCAGCCTGCAATCGAAACTGACACGGGTTGCACCAGTGGACTCTGGCATGACAGTCCACCGTTTTACACACTTTAGCCATACGATCCCGAAATATCGCGTTTATGTATAATTATTGAACTAAAATGCCGATAAACTGAAACATACACGGTTTGAAGACACAAGTATAACACAAGGAATATCTATTGCTCTTTGCGCTCATTCAGCATTGTACTGCGAAAATAGTAATTACTCGGTAAATTTACATTTTACACGATTACATGTTAAACCCGCAGATTTACTGATCTGGTTCATGTAAATGTGCCAAAATTTCAAAAGCCACATTATTTAGCTGGTTTAACATTAATAAAAAGTTATCAACAAAACACGGCAACTGCTTTGCTGCACATTGTTGACAATTATGGTCAATGTTTCCAATTTTGTCATTCAAGATGACGTATAATTTTGCCTCAATGTAGCAGCGTACCTCGTAAGCATTCTTTAAGTGTGTTCCCAAAAACATAGTATACAAAAAGCAACCGGTGTGAAAAATGATATAAACAGTGAATACTGTACTATTTTTATTACTGAATAAAGTAAAATCAATTGAAAAAATAAACGAAACACAACGCTGTCTTTAGGCACACAAAATGCAAATGAACACAACCAAAACTCGAACCTCAATATCAAACCAATAAAAGCATATGAAACTTTCATGTCAAAGTTAATATATAATTCTAATCCACGTTTGATTTTTTATAGTGATTTTTATTTCAAATTGGAGTATACGGAGAATGTGTCGTGGCAAACACTTTCCAAGGGTGGCTGCCCCGCAGGTTCGCTCCATAAATGTTTGAAAGGCCCAATTAAGATGGCAGGCGTGAACCGGCTGTAGTCCGACGCGGACTGGTAAGTTCGATCGTGCTCTAGTTTAGATTTTACGGTTCCAAACACACGAGTCATTGGCAACTACAATTCCGAAACTGTATGCTTTAGCAAACAGCTGCCAATACCGTTTTAATTATTAATGTTTTTGTCCTGCATAACAACAGATTGTAAAAGGACTTTGGTCGGGACCTAAACGCAAAATATTACCGCGTGTTGCAATTAGCTCAAAACACACGACCCAAGCTGCCTCGGTTATAACGTGAATGCTTCCGCTAAAAGCACGTTGAACTTGCCATACGTGTAACGGCCCATGTATATATCTGGTTGGGGCCGTTTGTCCACGGGACTGCAATAAAGCAAGCTACAGCTTTAGACTACTTTTTTGCTTTAGGTTTAGGTTTAGGCTTAATACGCATATGCTTCATTCTCAGGCTTTGGAATATGCTTGCACTACTGTAATGGCCTTGTTCGTTACATCGGCCCGTGTAACACATAACTGAAACCACCGACAAAACTTAGCTGGGCCACGAACCCAGTCAAGAATGTCAAGAAACCGCCCAAAAATCCGTACAACGACTGAAACAGATCACATGAGCCATGTATAGAACAGGGCCGGAACAGTAGTATAAGCATATTCCTAAGCCTAAGCCTAAGCCTAAGCCTAAACCTAAGCAAAAAAATTAGTCTAAAGCTTAAACTGACTCCATTATTGCCCCTCCTGAAAACGATCCGGCCCTGTTCTATACATGGTCCGACCACATTATCTCTCTACAAAACATACTACAGAGAGCCTTGAAAAGCCCAAAACGATTTCCAAAAATTCAATAAATGTCATGTGATTATTTGAATCGAAAATTTACAAAACCTGTTACCAAAGCTGAAATAAACAGGTGATACGACGCGTTTAAGAATAATCGCCGGAAAATATCAAACACAAAATCGCCGTGTCTTTCTCTCTATCACTCTCACTCTCACTCTCTCACACAGTGTCGCATGTGGCCACATGAAGTCTCATTTACCATTGACATCCGTGTCACACCATAAGGCCACCCAAGGCCTTCATGGATCACTGTGTTGTTGTTTTTGTCATTGTTGTTGTTGTTGTTGTGGTGGTGGTGGTTGTTGTTGTTGTTGTTGTTGTTGTTGTTGTTGTTGGTGGTTGTTGTTGTTGTTGTTGTTGTTGTTGTTTTTGTTGTTGTTGCTGCTGCTGTTGTGGTTGTTGTGGTTGTTGTTGTTGTTGCTGTTGTCGTCGTTGTTACTGCTGATGCTGCTGTTTGCTTGTGTTGTTGTTGTTGTCGTTGTTGTTGTGGTTGTTGTGGTTGTTGTTGTTGTTGTTGTTGTTGTTGTTGTTGTTGTTGTTGTTGTTGTTGCTGTTGTCGTCGTTGTTACTGCTGATGCTGCTGTTTGCTTGTGTTGTTGTTGTTGTCGTTGTTGTTGTTGTTGTTGTTTTTGTAGTTGTTGTTGCTGTTGTTGTTGTGGTTGTTGTTGTTGCTGTTGTCGTCGTTGTTACTGCTGATGCTGCTGTTTGCTTGTGTTGTTGTTGTTGTTGTTTGCTGTTGTTTGTTGTTGATGTTGTTGCTTCTACTGCTGCTGTTGTTATTTTAGATGGCCAAAGACACTCACTGCCAGGAGACAAATATAGATCGAAAATAGTTTTCTAACATGCATTTCTCTAATGTCATATGGTTGTGATATATAATATATACGTATATATATGTGTTTTTTGTTTTTATCTATAAAGATCACTTGTGTGGCCGTATAGACCTTTTGCTCGCCCGTGAACTGGTCATATACGTCTTTATGCTGTCGCGCCTGCAAGCTGCTGCCTAAAAACTCGTCTTCATCATAGCAAAAATGTTCATATTTTAGCTTGGCCGTTTTTAGTTTTCTATACGCTATAACTGCCATGAGCCTAGCTAAGATTTTATTCTGGGTGGAGATTTTATACAAGCGAGCACAGCGAGGGTGAAAATGTTTTTGATATCTGCGGGTTATGCTACATCTTCTAAACACGTCTTTTTTGAGTCCTTCCAGATTTCGGCCAATGTAAAGAACTGGGGCGGAACAGTATTATAAACATATTCCTAAGCCTAAGCCTGAGCCTAAGCCTAAGCCTAAGCGTAAGCCTAAGCTTAAGCGTAAGCCAAGCAAAAAAATAGTCTAAAGCTTAAGCTTACTCTTTTCTAGTCCCACAGAAAAACGTTCCGCCCCTGATCTTTACATGGGCCGAATTTACGAAGGATATATTTTCGTATTCGCCTTGTATACGCACAGTTGCAACTGCGTGTTGCGTCTTTAGCTCGAGCAGACCAGAAAAAGACCCAGTGAGCCGGACAATGAAAGATGAAAATACACAAGAGTTGCTATGATTTTATTTCAGGAGGGATTAATCGTATCGAAAATTGTGTTATTGCTTCGGAAACGTAACTCGGATTGAACTTCAAGTTCTTGTGAGCGAGCATAGCGAGCAAGAATATTCTTTACGACACAAATAGTATAATTTTGGTTAATTCTAAAGGAAAATAAAACTGCCTATATATTGTCATTTATTCAGTAATTTGAGCCGGGTATGTAGATTTTGTGAGCCTCCATGAACACATGTCCTTCCTTGGGACTCCATACTGTTGTGATATGTGCTCTCAAAAAATAAACACTGCGGGATTGGAAATTTTCTTAAATTTTTTTTCATGATACTCTATGAGTGTCTAGCCTGCCACTTCTATGATACTACCCAAACGAAGCTATATCAACTCCTGTGTGTGCCAAACGTTTCGGCCTGGTGATAAAGCTGAAACAAAAATAACGGTGTTTGTAGCGATTACAATATTAAAGACATAGCTAATAGCTTATGCAAGGAAAATTAAATGTTAAGAATGGTAAGGTCTCATATTGGTTTTGATACAGCTTGGAGGTCGTCACTTTCAAAATGACTAAAATTTTTGTGGCACACATTTTACAATGCTTCTATATTGAATATTTAGAATTGTAACTTAGTTTTCTTGATTTTTCGGTTGCTTATCGTCAATAAAAATGTGTTGCAGAATTTGTGTAAAAAAACTAGAGCTTACATCTTAGTTTCATAAGAAGTGCCCCTCAGTTTGCGGTTCCATGACTTCCCAAGCAACGCTATTCCTATTTTTGGCCCTTCTGAGTTAAGTTTGTTCACCAAATTTGTATGTTTAAACTCACTATCTCATAATATAGAATAATCTGCATAAACATGCAAAAGGTTGCATTTAGCATGAACCATGCGGACGTGGTTGCAATTGCCACTCATTATCCTACCGCGTCTACCGTAACCCGAGTAACCGGTCCAATATCTTTTGTCCATCAAACCGATTTGACTGCTCTTAAGTTCTTGATACCGACTATGACACACAATGCCCAACTCTGATCAGTGATTATAAAATTATTGTTGATTTTAGTGTGTAAATGCAAGCAACCGTGTGAAAATACTCGGTTCGACCCAATAGGTACCATTCATATTGAATATATCCTCGTTGAAAAGCCTGCTGAATTCCGTAAAACGGCATACCAAACCGTTTACTCTCATTAGACTGTTTTTTGAACGTGTATCAAAACACTATAGAGTGAACCGTTGGTCGATTTATACGTATTAACAACTTTTAATCAACTTAACTTAAAAAATTATTGATCTTTAGTAGCTCGTGAAAAGTTAAAATATCCAACTATTCTCTGAACTGGAAAGTTGGCAGCCGAACTCGTCGTGGACTATAATATCTTTCAGGGGGGGGCGGTAAAAAGTCAAGGGAGCATGAAAAATTTGATATAAAATTCAAATACGGCGGACCGAATTATTTAACATTCGAGCACAAATTTTTGGATTTTTATGGATTTGTCGGGGAATACAGGTTAAACGATAGACTTGTACAAGGCTGCGTAGTGAGCGAAAAATGGTTTATGTCGAAACTAGAATGGAATGCGGATAAGGATATATTTACCCGACCCGAGCTTATTCATGCAAACAAAACGTTTTCACCAGCTTTTCCAGAAATTTCGGAAGATTTCTATTCGTCCTAAATTGTATCCCGTAAAGTTATCTGACGAGTAAGTTTCCCCACTGGCAACTTATTACCAATTATTTAGAAAGGCTCTTGTACACTTACCCTCAACAATTTTTTAACATTTTCATATATTGACATAACCTGGGCTTAGGGTTATTTCTTAAGCGAGCATTTTGGCGTAGGCTTGAACCTTTAGTCTAAGGATTAAGTTTAGGTTTTGGCTTGAGCTTGTGTTTAGGAAACTGTCAATATACGACCCTAAAATATATGGGATAGCTCAAAAAGGCACCTATGCAGCATGTACTGCCCATGTTACCTTAAGGGGCGTCCAGGTTTCTGGTGGGTCCATAAAAGAGTAGGTTTAGATACTAGATTACATTTTTTGGCTTAAGCTTAGGCTAAGGCTTAGGCTCAGGCTTAGGAACACATTTTCGCAACACTACGGCTTAGGCTTAGGCTTAAAAATACGCTTAATCTACTGTTACGCCATTTAAAGTATCATTGGCCGCATGTACAATAACCTGCAGAGGTCAAAAAATTATTCTCGCTCGATTTCAAAGAACTCTCAAACGTAATTACTCTCTCCTGAAATGAAAACCTGGTTAATACATGCCTATACAACAAATGTTTAATGTGGTAGGGTTAAATATGAGACAAATGCTGCTCGTTGTATGGAAGTTGTGAGTGTCATCGTTCGGACCGATTCGATCCGGCTGTGGATCGGAACGGTTCGATCCGGCTGTGGATGAGATTTGACGAAGAATAGAACGGATTAGCAAAATTCTTTAAATCTATGAACTATAGGCAAATCAGCAAAGGCTTAAATTCAAATTTCCGATTTCAGTTTTGGTGAGAAAATTGAATTCCAACTTCAATACCGTTTCGGAGTAAATTAAATATTGATGATGGCAGTCTTGAACCTATCGCGTATAACAGATCTTGAAACAAAAGTAGAAAGGTTATGACCGCTAGCGTGAGTCAAAATTTTACCTCTTTTGTCTAGTAAGATTAAGCTTAACCGAGTGCTCTCTATATGCTACAGTATTTATCATTGAGACTATTTGCGTAGGATTTATTTATGTCTTAAAGATAAAATTTTTTTTGATATTTTGATATTTTCACATTATTTTGCAATATAATCTCTAGGTAAATTAGCTTAAATGCTCTTCTAAATATTTTCTATTT
This sequence comes from Enoplolaimus lenunculus, assembly GCA_030248215.1. Lineage (NCBI taxonomy): Eukaryota > Metazoa > Nematoda > Enoplea > Enoplida > Thoracostomopsidae > Enoplolaimus > Enoplolaimus lenunculus. The sequence goes on along the minus strand of JASANG010003345.1, from coordinate 110,575 downwards.
AAACATAGCCTAAAGGAGCTCAAAAATGATATATTATGCAGATTAGGCTTTTGAAATCACCAAGCTTACGGTAAACATGTTTTCGACATTTGTGCTAATATTAATAGTGTGGTTGGATCCATTCGGATTGAAAATAATTTACGCCGCGGTTCGATCTGGAATTTTCGTTATCCATTCGATCTGATTCGATCCGATCTACAGCCTTATCGGGCGGATCCGATCCACAGCCTGATCAAACCAATCTCATCCACAGCCGGATCGAACCAATCCGATCCACAGCCGTATCGAACCGATCCGATCCACCGAAAGTATAGCGTAACACTAAGTCAATACCACAAAACCGTTGGTACCCTGCCCATTTGTTAAAAGAATTCCACAGAATACGAAAAGACATATGGACGTACGCATTTATGCTTAACAATGGCATAAGCTCAAAACGTTGAAGCTAATTGTTTTATACTCGGGTTATTTCCTAATCTAAAAACTTAGTTGCAATTAAGATCAGCTGGTGCCCAGACTATGTCCTAAGTCTAAACCTAAATCTATGCATAACTTTAAGCATAATTATGAGTCAAAGTTATAATCATATATAATGATGGGCGACAAATTGTTGAGACAACGGAAATTTTGGATTACAGGCAGTCTGTTGACGTATTTTCTCGCGACGAATTCTTGTGATATCATTTTTTTCTAATTGTTTAATTTTTCAGTCTTAAACACATATTCAATGAAATGTTTTGTGTTTGTGTTGCCAGGTTGCTCGTGCCACGCAGATAGCAATAAATCACGTTCGTAGCCAAGATTGTCTGTAATAGAAATTTTAAAAAATTATAATTTTTTCTGGTTTTAATTGGTTAATTATTTGTATCTGGTTTATAAACTTAAGTGTAACATTATTTGAAAAGAATAAATTTAAAATGCTTGTTATGGAAGTAAAGAAAGGGGGGGAAAGAATAAAGAAAATCCTAAGCCTAACCTAAGCGTAAGATGAGCATGTTAGAAAACCTTGGTCTAAGATGAGAAAAAAAAATTAATCTAAAGCTTAAACTTACTGTATTCTAGTCCCACAGAAATTCTCTCGGCCCCTGATTTTTACATGGGCACTTGTTGTATCTAAAGTGTACAGCTCAAAGATGACGGTTGGTAGACGACGAATGGGTGTATAAATCTCCACACCAGCGTAATCGGACTAAATCTGTTGACTTTCAATGTCTTTTCTAGCGAAATTGAGTAAAAATCACTAAGAACACGGAAACAACACGAGTTTAAGACAATGTTTTTGCCTTGAGCAACAGAATTAATGTTGCAATATTATTTGCTAAGCACGCTTAACTGAAATATTTTAAAACTCAAAAAGTATCATCCCTACCGGAAGTTTCGGGAGCTGTAAACGTAAACAGTGTAGATAAAAAGAACTGCAAGTGGATAATTACCAGTCTGGTTGGAACACAGGCATTGAGCGCAACTCAGATCCACATATAAGGACGATATGTAACCTAAACCCTATCAAGTCAACGGAGGACAAACGCTTGTATAACAATTGCCAAATTAACTGCTACGGTTGGCATAGCCAATGTGCAACTTTGCTAATAGCTAGCTATGATTTATGTGTTTTTCGCATTTGTAAACCTTACATACAAATTTCTCAGACCCAAAAACCTTTTAGTACTGAAATCGGATCGCTTGTAACCTTAATAATTAGTGAAATAGTGTAAAAGTTTAGATTTAAGCTTAGCCAATTATGCAAATTGGTCTTTACCTAATTAACAGCTTACAGTTTTAGAACCAAAATGCGAATTACCGCCCCGGGATAACAGTCTCGTTTCGCTCACAAAACAAAAATATTACGTCGGCTCAAATTAGCACTGTCGTTATACAATACCTACTTCAAATCAAAACGCGAAAGTTATGTCTGCCACACTTAAATTCATAAGCAAATGGCTTTCTAAACTCGAAAGTCACACCTACAAGCAAACACTGAACAGGCACAAGCCAGCGGGCTTAATCCCCAAGTAAAGTTAGCGCTTCCCTAATTGTACACAAGGCTAACCTTTACGCTTGCAAACTTAGGCCCTACAATATATAAAACTTTTTCACCTATGGTTCCTTCCGAAATATTTTGGGTCATTCTAAACATGGTACGATGGCTAAAGAGCCGTTTAGACGAATCGCTATAACTTACAAGCATTCGTTAATAACACTCCAACGAACATAACTTCTTCTAACATTTCGTTATGGCCATTAGCGCATTGCGAGCCAATTCGCTGCAATGATTCCGTGTTATATAAAAAATTGAACAACGGTTTGACAAATATCATCTCGTAATGGTTCTGAAATTTTACCGAGTTTTGCAGTTTAAACGTACATTTGCATATTTTCATAAAATATCAAGACAGTGCTTTGGGTGTGGCCCGTGTAACGATCAGGAGCGGAACGTTTTTCTCTGGGATTGCAATAGAGTAAACTTACGCAGTAGACTAATGGTTTTGCTTGTCTTAGGCTTAGGCTTAGGCTTTGGCTTATAAATATGCTCATTCTTACGATTAGGTTTTGGTTTAGGCTTACGCTTAGTCTTAGGAGTATGCTTATAACGCTGTTCCGCTCCTGTTCTTTACATTGGCCAAGGGGGATTATTAAAATTTCGACAAAAAATTGCGGATATGTTCAAATTTTATTCGATTTTGAATGATTTATGCGATTTAGCCACGATATTCCGGTTTTTCAATTTCGAAAACAGAAACCAACACGAATTTTTACCGGAAACGAATATCCGGTTACTCGCTGGTGTATTGTTAGCTTTAGTTCGGAAATAGCGGCAGCCGTCATTCCTGTTAATTTTCGTTGTGGCTAATACCATTCACACGCATAGAACCCTGCAGCCCCTAAGCTTACATTATCGATGTTATCTCGAAATACTTCGTAGAACTTGCGAAACCAAAGCAACGTTTGAGAAGCAACATTTAATACAAATTTAAACCATTTTGCTTGCAGTAGAGTATTGCAGTTGTCACCGATAGGACCAAATTCATGTCCGGTTGGGCCACCAACAGAATCTTCCAAACTTTTGCACTTGTCTTCGTTTGTCAACCCTTCCAGCAATACGTGTTCTCTTGCAATCCACTCCGAAAATTGTCCATTATCAGCCTCTGGAACCAAGTCGGTGACCTTTGAAGTCTTCGTAGTTACTTCCGTTATACCCAGATGTTTCCGTTTTGTTTCCACGATCCACTGAATCACGTTTCTGAGCTCTTGAACAATCTTTGAGTTGTTGTTGTTTTTGTTATTGTTGTTATTGTTGTTGTCTTTGTTGCTGTTGTTGTTGTTGTTGTTGTTGTTGTGGTTGTTGTTGTTGTGGTTGTTGTTGTTGTTGTTGTTGTTGCTGTGGTTGTTGTTGTTGTTGTTGTTGTGGTGGTGGTTGTTGTTGTTGTGGTTGTTGTTGTTGTGGCTGTTGTTGTTGTTGTTATTGTTGTTGTTGTTGTTGTTGTTGTTGTTGCTGCTGCTGCTGTTATTATTATTAGTAGTAGTAGTAGTAGTATTATTATAATTCTTATTGTAGTTGTTGCGCTTCGGTGGCGAACTCTTTACGTTGGCCGCTGGCGGCAAAGCAGTGAAAGCTATGACTTCTTGGCGTATATCTACAATTTCACAGTTTTCTTTTACATAGTTTTGAATTTCGAACAATAACAACAAAATGTGACGGACTTGAAATTGTGATGACATGACTTCGATCGGAGAGACTTGGTCAGTGCAACAGCCAGGAGGCGTTGCAGGGTGGTACTCTGAGCATAGCAGGGGTGCTTTTCGCCGACGCTTCGGAGTCGCTATTCGTGTCGTTGAATGCCATTTAAATGTTGGTTTTTGACTTGCGTCGCAGTAGTATCGGCTAATTCTGAATGGGGGCTTCGGTTTTCGTGGACCACGTTCATGTTGAACCGCTGAAACTAATAAACGTAACCGTCGACAGCGCAGTTTATAATTTCCCTATTTTGGCCATTGGCAAAGAAATCTAAACAAACAGAAAAATTTGCTCCACCGACTTTCCTTCGTATTAAACATTTTAATTTTGTTTCATTTTCAAATTTGAAAGATAGAGTATCGATTAAGTAGGATTTGTGCTGTATAATCTCGTCCGGAAGGCGATCAAAATTTATCGCTCGACAATAAGAGCTTACCGCCAATTCCGATGGACCTTTGACATATTGTAGTGGACAGTTTGTAGTTTGTGCTTTAGTTGCTCATAGTATACTCTTTGATAAAAAAATGTTTATTTTTTTTGAAATTTTACCGTCTTTGTTCATGTTAACATCGAAACATCGCGTCAGTCGGCACGCACGACACTGATTTCGATGTGTTTTGTCAACAGGACAGTTGCCTTTGCGATCACCAGCAGCTCGGCACACGTACTGACGTTGTTTATGAATAGATCGCTTGAAAAATCCGGAACATCCTGACAGAATAATATAATGGTACAACTACAGATACTCCTGGGACGTGGGACCAATCAGGGTCGGAGCAGTGTCAAATTGGTCCAGTTTGGTAAAAATTCGATTTGTGTAAGGTTCAACTAAAAGGTCAAAACGGAGGCAGAGTAGATTAGAAACCTTGCAATCGAGAGCGAAAGACATGCCAGCGTTTTTCGTTAAATGTTTTAAAAAATTCAAACACAAAACTTTTAGTTCTGATGAGCATCAGGAGTGTAAGTGGTACCAAGAGTGCATGATACTCTTTAACAAGAGTATGCAACTGGGTACATTCTATGTAGAAAAAATGTACCCAGCGCGCGTTGCATTTTTAGCTTACCCCTCGTATTTGGGGGGGGGGTCAAAATCTCCATCGATGTTGAAATTCATGTGCTATTGTATATACTAAAATGTGGTCCGATTATATTTTCGGTGTTGGCTGGCGGATACACGTGTAAAATGAACGTAAAATTGACCCCCCCCCTAAAATTAGGGGGTAGGACCAAAACGCAACGAGTGCTGGTAGATTTAGTTCAATGCAAAACAAGGCGTTTTACATACTGTTGTTTAAGGGATTATCCACTCTTGGTGTTACCAATTAATTTTTCTAGAAGAGTCGTGTGACAACCCAGACACCAAGATCCTGGACTTAAATCTATCGTTTACATGTTCAGTTGAATTTGAACTTGGGATGATCAAGAGATTGCTTAAGGGTAACGCAATACCTGTCACAAGGCATTAAAGTAGGCAAAAACAAAGCATCAACGCGAGCCAATTCGTTTAAATTTTAAGTTTCAAGGCCATTTTTATTTTAATTTAATTCAATTTTTGACTTAAGCCAAAAATAGGTGAGCCTATGTACAGAACTGGGTCAGATCATTTTCCGGATGGGCTATAATGGAGTCAGTTTAAGTTTTAGACTAATTTTTGCTTAAGTTTAGGCTTAGGCTTAGGTATAGTCTTAGGTTTAGGTTTAGGCTTAGGCTTAGGTATAGTCTTAGGCTTAGGAATCGGCTCATCCATACGCTTTGGCTTAGGCTTAGGCTTTGGAATATGGCTATACTACTGTTGCGGCCCTGTTCTATACATAGGCCAATAGATGTATTTTTAAAAGTCAACGGTGTCGCAAAATCTGCAACCTCGACAATCAGTGTAAAAGTTACGACTTTAAAGTCGATATCAGAGTTTTGACTTGACTCAAATCTGTAAAACGTAAGTAAAATTGTGACTTTAACTTAAAATCGGACCTGGCACACGTTGTTGGCACTGTGACATTACGATTAATTTTTGTTTCGCGCTCGTGTGCACACAAATTATTACGAAAGTTGCGAACATAAAGAATTAAACGTCTAAAGGTTATTTCTTTCCGTTCTCTGGACTGTTCTACTGTCTGATCATTCCACACTCAAATTTGAATTTTTGAAAAATACGATATTTAACATAAAGAATCAAACGTCTAATGGTTATTTCTTTACGTTCTCAGGACTGTTATAATATCTGTATCTACTGTCTGATCATTCCACACTTAAATTTGAATTTTTGAAAAATACGATATTTATGAAAATACTACCATCACACGCAAAAACGCCATAATGCTTGCCGGAGCTGCGGTCACCACAAACTTCGCAAGGAACGTCAAGCAAACGACCCGATGACCGTTGAGTCGGAAGAGAGCTGAGACAGATTGACATTTTTCGTTGCAATACAATAACTCGAAATTCAAATTAATTATATTTTTAAAAACAGATTTAAAATGCACTCATTTACATACTTAATTAGCGACTGTAGTGCGCTATCGCTTATTTGCAACAATCGCATCTACCATAATACAATTCACTTTTGAGAAGAAATTGCATTACTGTATTAAATAATCGGCTCTTGCATACTTTCCTCCAACTGTGAGGGTAACTAACGCTGAGGCCTTAAGCAAAGGCTTAGGCATTTTTCAAATCCGTTTCGTGAACCTCAGGCTGAATATGTGGGAATTTGTACAAGAGCCGAATAACTTCGAAGTTGTTAATACGAGCCGGCGTGCGGTGGTGATACGCTGTGCGTCGGCGAGTATAACACAACCCTAACGGTTTCGAACGGGGCCAACATCAGTCCCTCTTTGTCAGGGCCGGCGCATCCACCCTCCATACCCCCATTTGTTGGGTACCCACCCAATACAGGGCGCCCCACCCTAACAAGATTGCAAAGTAAAACTTTGAAAAATATTGTGTTCATCGCAAGGAAACCCTGCCCCGTATGTTTGGGGGGGCCATCCTAGCGAGCTTCGGCACTGCTGTTTGTTCTCAAGCATTGTTTCAGTCTAAAAACCCTAACATAAATGAGATATGGCTATTGTATAAATGTATAGATCAAGGTCGTTACAGTAGCATAAGCATATTCCTAAGCGTAAATTGGTGTGTATCAGTATAGAAAAACACATTAGAATTTATTAGTGTCGCTCTGTCATCTATGTATCAACAGTCAAAAGCCTGTACAACTCTGTGAGTTAAAATGGTAAAGCAAAGAAAATTCGCCAGCGAAGCCAGTGATAAATCGGTTAAGTTATTTATAATTGAGTGTCCAATTAAAACACAATAACGTTATTGGAAGTCGATAATACATATCCATGATATAAGGATAAGAGTATGCAACTGGGTACATTTTGTGTAGAAAAGATTTCAATAATAAAACAAACTTATGCAAAATTTTGTTCAATGTTAAAATGTTGCTAAATACTGGTACGATATGTCGTGTTTTGAAAAGTTTGACACAAATATTTGCATCGAGTTTCAGTTTGTTGACTCAACATATTTGCCCTAATTGCTGGTTTAAACCAGATTTCGGGTTTTACTTTCAAAATAGCTATAATAGACAACAACAGGCTATAAGTGACGCTTTCAATTTTCGCCGCCAACGAAAATTTAAACTGCGTTTTAAAGATAAGTTATATATAGTTTTATTTTGGAAATTAGGATTCTGTCAAAAGTATCGAATTACCAACAATTTAAAGATACGACTGACAGTGGTAGATCTAGAAACTTCTGATGGGGCAGGCAACCAGATATAATGAAAACTGCGGCCCCATGTATAGAACATAGCCGGAACAGCGCATTAAGCATAATCCTAAGTTTAAGCTTAAGCCTAAGCCTAAGTGTAAGGATGAGCGTATTCCTAAGCCAAAGCGTAAGCAAAAAAGTTAATCTAAAGCTTAACTTGACATTATTACAACCCTTCAGGAAAACGTTCCGGCCCTGTTCTATACAAGAACCATGAAAACATCTCGCGAACAAAGCAAACGAGAAACCGCACGCAACGTTTTAGTACCATGGTTTAACGAAAAATTTTGGATTCGATTTTTGTCGGAGGGGCTTAGGCCTGGGCGACCTCCCTTTACTGTGATTGATGACGGACCACGAAGGAAAGTTTTGTGTGAAATGAAATGCCACAAACCTTTGTATGTTGGTTCATCATATAGTCATTAGGCGCTAATGTTGGAACAGTTGTATTTGTGACAAACTATAATATTTTACGACTTTTGTACACATTCCCCGCTGTTATACTTTAAACTTTAGGCTTAGACTTAGGCTTAGCTAACAGTTTTTAATTTAATAAACGTAAACCTAAGCGTAAAGGTTTGAAGTGATGGCCAATGTATAGAACAGGGCCGGAACAGTAGTATAAGCATATTCCTAAGCCTAAGCGCCAGAATTAGCCTATATCTAAAGTTAAGCCTAAGCCTTAGACTAATAATAAACAAAAATTAGTCTAAAAGCTTAAGCTTACTCGATTGCAGTCCCGCCGGAAAACGTTCCGGCCCTGTTCTAAACATGGGCCAAAGATTTGAAGGGATGAAGTGTAGACCAGTTGCGCGTAACGCTGAAATATCAAATTCTGAACCAATGATTTTATACTAAAATTAGTAATTGATGTATCTGCAGTTAGAACTGTAGTTCCAGGAGAAGAAACACAAACTTAGAAGCTTAGTGTTCGAAATCATTGACAATATATATTTTACCTTCTTGGCATATTATAAGAGTGCACATATTCCACTGTCCCGCTTAGCATCATGTAACTTTGCGGATATTTTTGAGTATCATGTAATATTCCCATAAAAATGTCACATGCCATCATGTGATATATGGCTATTTGTATGCAATAATCACTTGAGAGGAGTGGTCTGTAAGCCAATGTCATATGATGTTCACTTTTTGTCGATACATCCGCTATTCCCTATTTATATCACAATTTTTCGCGTTGACGTCGAATCAACATGGGACAAAAACGTTCTGGGCTGCGCCAAATATAACGTGAACCCTACATTATTCGCCAAATAGCTCGTATGTCTGCATTATTTTTTGTACAAATATTCCCAGTGCTAAAGAACCTATAAAAAATATGCACTGTAAGAAAATATCCTATACAGAGGCGTAACGATAATTTCATTACGGACGAGTACAAATTTCATTAAAAAATTCCAGGGCCAGCATAGCCAGCGAGAAAGTTTATTTACCTTATATTGTTATCCTATAAAACCTGCTTAACCTTTTCTCACATTGAGTTGCCTATAGGCAACTAAGCGCAGTGTATATGCGTTAATGTATATGGCACCGCGTTTAACAATTGCAACACGTACACGTAGTACTAAATCACCACAAGACGTGAGAGCCCCCTCGGGCTCCTATAGCTAAGTGGTGATGGTATACGCCTTCCACTCCAGTCACCGGAGTTCGAATCCTAGCATAAAAGTAGGTCTCAGGGGAATTAGATAATATTTATGTGACATAGGGTTAAAATGCTTATTTTCACTGTATATGAAACATTTTGTCAAGGAAATATCTCTCTTATACTCTCCCTTGTTGAAGTCCATCACCGATTACTTTAACACGGACCGACACCGAACGTGATTAAGCATACTGACAAAAACAGTATTGACCAGGTAGATTGTAAAGGAAGTTTGAAACATCATTTCGCTTTACAATTTCACAATGAGGCATAATTTTCAAAACTGTTCAAAGTTCGGCCAAAAAAATTTAAAATTGAATTTTATTTGTGTTTTGTAAACAGCATTTGTATAGTAGATTTAAATTTGATACAAAGATCAAAAAGCACAAAAAAACCGACACTTCACAGTCAAACACAGTCCAATTGCCGCGTCAAGAGACAACCAATATGATAACAATAATCGAATAACATGAGTTGATTAGATCCCAAAACCCTCCAAACTTCCACTAAATATCACAATACCCACCCCATCACGGGCAAATAATTGTTGAGATTTTAGACAAAACTACAAACTGTTCAGAAATTACACGTTGAAATATTATAAGTTTTCTTCCTCGTGGTATCAATTAAAGTTTCTGTCTACTATGTCTTAGCTCAATCTCGAATTGTCGTCTTTGTCAGAAAAAACAGTGTGGTATATTTCGTTTCAGCGGATAACCATTTGGTCATTAAAGATAAGCGATTAAACTTAACTTCTTTGAAGACTCAGTAAAGACGATAAAATCTCAACAACTATATTCCGTTATTCCACTATCGCAGTACACAAAATCAAGTATAATCCAGCGTAGTTTTGTAACAAACAGCAAAATTTTTTAAGTTTTCATTATTCAGTAAAAGTTTTTTTTCTGAAAAATATTAATTATAAAAAAATCAAAGTTAAGCAAAAATAAATTCAGGGAATTTGTTAAAAGGTTAATTTGCAGTCGTTGTTTGAACAAAAAATATCAACTTAACGTTTCAAGCCTAAGTTGCCTTTTACCTATGGCGTTGCCATGGGGTAGCTTTTTACATGTCAATCCCCCTTTGTGATTTTTTGTAATAAGGTGTTTGTTACTTTTCAAAGTGTAACACTAATAACCATCTTCAGAATCTTTATAGAACGTATCCGTTTCTTTCACAGGCCTAACCTTCGAGTTCAACTAGCAACGCTGAGAAGTGTTGTTGTTTGTACAATGGTACGTTGGAAACACTACAGTCACAAACACAAATGTGCAACCCAACAAATATATATCATAAGGAGTACGAACTAGTGTAGTAATTAAGCTCTCACCACTTAGCACAAAATAGTTTGCAGGCAGTTTTCAACATTTTACGAATGATTTTAGGGCACAAATTGTTCAAATCTAGCGCCTATTTCCAGTTTACCATCGCAGCAAAAAGTGTCAGCAATTCTGAAGCGAACAGTTAATTTTGACTCAAATTATTAATATTGTGTTTGATTTTTGAAAATTCATTTTTTGCACAATTTGCTAAAGCATTTTGGCCAATGTATAGAACAGGGCCGGAATGTTTTCCTGCAGCGCTGTAATAGTGTCAAGTTAAGCTTTAGACTAACTTTTTTGCTTAGGCTTAGGCTTAAGTTTAGGCTTCGGAATATGCTTATTCCACTGTTCTGGCTGTGTTCTATACATGTGCCAGCATTTTTGTTTCGAAATAGGTTTCCTACAGCGCTTTTCAATTTTGGGATTTCTAAAAAAATTTTTGCTACGCTTCAGAATGACCGCTTACGGCTGGCAAAAATTTCAAGGCCCACAATTGTTTTTTCACCATAAGCTCACAGAGCACTACTTTCTTACAGGCGTAGCAAATACAATTCAATATATATGATAGGTATTAATTCACAGAATGCAATAAAATCTTTGGCATTGAAGCGGAACGACATAATTTAAGCATAATATTGCAGTACAAATTGGTCTGTCACTGCGGTTTTAATTTTGAATATCATAAAATAACAAATTGTCAATTATTTCTAAACTTGAAAACGAGCTTTGGCAAATATTTTAAAATAACTAAAATTTCACTAAAAATTTAACGAATTTTAAAATTAACCAAAACATTTTTTCATTAAATTTGACACTTGCATATTTTCAGTATCTCTTGTCTTAAAAGCTGAGAGTATGGAAGAGTATACGCCATCCTGGTCAAATTATAAATAAACAATTGAGATTACAATTATCGCTGTATACACAACTGAAAGCATATAATCTTTGGTTTTAGTGCAAAAATTTTCGGGTCGAACAACATGAGACAGAGTTGGAAATGGGTCAGCGGGTCATGGGTAAACATGGATCATCATGGGTTGAGATTTTTGGCAATTTAATGGGAATAATGGGTAATGGATCAAAGTCTTAACCCATCGAGCCATTTCCATCTCTGACAGGGGCGTACGCGCAACTGGCTTATTTCGGCTCGGTCGAACCTCGTTTGTCTTGTCAATGGACGGGAATACATTTTAATCTGTTGGAGTTAAAACGTTATTTTATAGTTTGCGAAAAGTGTATTTCTTCTTATTTTTTTCTAGAATTTTCGGGATTACTATCTCTCCTATACATCCTTTATGTACGCCCCTGTCAAACCGATACTGATTTAACAAAATCTAGCATCTGCTGTTGTGTAGAATCTTGTGGTGATTTTGTGGGCGTGCAAAGCCTGGGAACCAAACGAGAGATGGAACGATCGGAGATAAAAACTATCGCCTTGTGCCGTCTTCGAAAAAGATTCCACCGTCCAAAGCACAATATTTCGGACAAATGCCACGTTCGCCAGCCGGGCCGGGCGGACCTTGAGGGCCAGGTGGACCGTTTTCACCGTCACGGCCATCGTTGCCCGGTGGTCCTGGTGGGCCTTTCGGTCCCGGTGGGCCTGGTTGACCGTCCCGGCCCGGATCGCCTGGTGGACCTTGTGGACCTTCGTCGCCAGGCTCGCCAGGTTCACCAGGATCGCCAGGTTGTGGCGGTGAGCTTGGCGCAGGTGCACCTGGATCGCCCGGTTCACCAGATGGGCCGTTTTGTCCTGGATTGCCAGCTGGACCAGGAGGACCGCGTGGGCCTTGCGGTGCGTCTTGTCCCGGGCCGCCAGGGTTGCCAGGTGCGCCGGTGTCGCCTGAAATAAAACTAATAATTTTATTAGGCACCAAGTCTTTCTATAATTAAGCGATAAGAAATACTGAATTTTCAAATACCGTTACACCTTATCCAGTTCTGTCAATACTAAATTTTTCCAATGCTGCCGAATGAATTGAACTGCGTCCAAATGTTTCTGGAACTGCGAAGTGCAATCCCCACAACCTGTGTGTCTTTTCCATCAATGTTTGAGAGACAGCTATTTTAGTAACCGCTTAAAAGAATGGCTGAAAAATGTTCTGTTACTATTTCATAAGAGTCTTGTAGAAAACCACCCCTGAAAATGTCTTGCAAAAAACCAATATACAGTCTTCATTGTGTGCACGCAATCTGCGAACAATACATATTTCATACGTAAATTTCGCACGTTACTAAATAAAATACGCTCCAGCCACATATGATCAAGTTATATATGTCACTGTTCTAATTGTAACGAAACTTTAACAGTTTAAAAGATCGTAAACGGGGTCAGCCCCAACGCTGTTGTTATATTTACACCTCTGTCAACTAAGTTATTTGCCACCCAACTAAACCCTACCAAGTTTAGCGATTTAAAATTAAAACATTCTTTTCAATGCATTTAATACTATACGCTTTGCTAAATTGCAGAAATATTGCAAAAACTGTGCAATATTGCACGTCATATTGTAAAAAGTACAACACAAACATATACAAAAGCAATGTTAGTAATACATTGGTATATATTATATACATACATACACACATATATAATATATATAATTTCTAAATACAAAATGCTCAAAGAAAGAAACAATAACGAAACAAATAATTTAAAAGTACGATATAATTGTCCTTGAACCAAATAATTTTTGTTCAGCAAAAACCGTTTATATGAGTTGCTCAATGAGGAAATGTTGACGCATGGACCGAAAAAATATGTTTCGGGGTTGCTGCTAACATAGAATTTTCAATGATTTACGCATTACAGACGTGAAAATATCCGCATAGGAAAGGTCCGTGGTGACGGTATACAAAGGGTTAACGGTGTTTTCAACATACTCAGCATGTAAAGCGACTACAGTTACTGAATTAAAGACGGGTAAAATGGGACATATTTGTAACGATGCTATTAACTGTGAAACATTTAAAATTAATTTTGCAAATTTTTTTACAGCGTGCAAGTTTTTGCGCTTACTGACAGCACAAGCAGCTGTAATTTATTCCATATACTTAAAAAATACAACTTTTTAGAAAGGTTAGCAAACTTAACCATTTAACTCATAGAGTATACTATGAGCAACTAAATACAAGTAATATATAAGCAGCTCAGACACTGCGACCTGTGTTTAACAATTCTAACATATATGTGCAGTGCTAAACGTCTGCACGACGTGAGAATCCCCTCGGGCTCGAGCGTCAAGCTCCTATAGCTGAGTGGTCATTGTAAACGCCTCCCACCCGTAACTCTTGTCACTTTCGAATCATTGAATGGTAAGATTCGAAATTCAGCACATTTTTCTCATTTGATTTGAGCAAATGCTGTGTCGACTTTGAGATTCGAAGCAGCAAGAGCTCTAGAGTTTAAAACCTATCACTAACTGGTCATAGGTGCTATACACATTTAAGTATGCGATCCTAAATGTTTAATCGAAACAAAGTAAACTACTCATAATCTATATATACTTTAATGTGATTGACATGCCTCGGCTTATGAAAGAAAATCAAAAATAGCAGTTACAAAGCATAGATCAGAGATTAAAAACAATTTAAATATAAAATTACGGGACACTCGAAGTTAGTTTAAATAAATAAAAAGTTGTAAAATTGCATCAAATCTAGAACAATTTAGATGAGGTTTACAAGTTTTAGAGTGTACAAAACACACTGGATCAAAACTTTTGAAATAATAAATATGAGAATATATATATTTGGTTAATACTATTAGGGTTCGTGGCAACCGAATTAACGCTTTCTGCATCAGCCTATGTAGAAGGTAATACATTACACAATGATATTGGAAATTTTTGCGTCTACAATAATGATGGAGGTATACTGCAAAAAATGGTGAGTCAAACTGACTCTCTCCGAAATAGACTTTTCGGGACTACACAAATTGAGTCAAAATTTGACTTAAGGGCGTCCGCATGGGGGCGTTGGTCGGCCGTGCCGCCCCAAATTCGGCTTGTGCGCCCCAAATAGACTCGGTCTAAAAGTAAACAATCTTGAATTGTAATTGACACGACTCCCCAAAATTACTCGGTACCCTGTCTAACAAATATAATTTTCTGCGTACGACCATGGTGTGGAGCGAAAAATACTATAATTTGGCAAATTTGTGCAACATCTATTAGCTAGTGATAGTTTATGTATACTCATAACATAACCGGCACGAGTATAGCAGCTTATGCAAGGGTAATGGGAGATGTATTCCCCAACGACCCTGCCGTGCTGGATGTTTTCCGATGGAAATAGTTCATCTGTGAAGCACAATGTGTTTTCTAGCCACGCGAATGAAAGATTTTGCCAAAACGTCGCAATTGGGTCGATTTTAAAAATTGTAAAAAATTGTTAAAACCGCGCGTTAAAATTGTAAAATTTCAGAACACAACAAATATTCTGTTTCACCAAAATATCTTGGACCCGCAACTGCAAGAATGAAAATTCAAATTTGACAAACTTACTACTCGAACAGCACAAAATCAATTTTCGAAAATTACAGTTTCCAGGTTTGGCCCATATAAAGATCAGGGGCGGAACGTTTTTCTGTGGGACTAGAAAGAGTAAGCATAAGCTTGCGACTTATTTTTTTTGCTTGGCTTACGCTTAAGTTTAGGCTTAGGCTCGGGAATATGCTCATTTTTACGCTTAGGTTTAGGCTTAGGTTTAGGATTAGGTGTAGGCTTAGGAATATGCTTATAATACTGTTCCGCCCCTGTTCTTTACATCGGCCCCACGTTTTAATATGTTTCTTTTGGAATTCTAGTGCTTACTGACATTTGCTACAGACGTTATGGTCACAAAATCACTGTAAAACAAATTTTTGACTTAGAAAATTTTGATAGCAGAACATGCGATCTTAAATGCAGACAAATTTAGTTAGGCGCGTAGCCACCTCACCTTGCCAGGGGTGGAAAAATTTTCAAGAGGGGCATACAAGGGATTCCGTTAACTTTTATAAGCAAGATTGAAAATATTCCAGGGGGGGCTAAAATTTTCCGGGAGGACTGAGTCCCCTATGTCGCCCCTTGGCTTACGGGAACGGCTAAATATCTCAGGATATGGATAAAATCGGCATATTTTGCGGGTAAATCCCGAACAATCTTTGCAAAAAAGTACAATCATCGGTAAAGATTTGTCAATGATATTTAAAAAATCAACATTAATGCGCACTACGCCAAAGTCTATAAAATATACATATGCAATAAACAAATAAATACGGGCACCCAACAGAATTCCTGCTAAATTAATAAATCGACTGTAAAAAAGTCAATGTTACTTTTAGGGCCGTAACAGTAGGTTAAGCGTATTCCTAAGCCTAAGCCTAAACCTAAAGAGTTGCAGCAGCGTATTCCTAAGTCCAAGCCTAAGCCTAAGCAAAAATGTAGTCTAGAATGTAATCCTACTCTTTTACAGACCCACCAGAAACCGGGACGGCCCTAAAAGTAACATGGACAGTGAAAAATATCTGTTCAAATTTTGCATCCTCATTTTAAATTGCATATTCAACATATATATTTCCAGTCAGTAATAGGTATCCAAACAGATGAACCTCTGCTGCTGCTATATTGAAATTTTATGCCGTACAAATACGAGATGATCTTAAAACATGGAGTCAATGTCGAAGGTTTGATATCTACTGGTTTGAAAGTTACAAAACAGGCCCATGTATAGTTGAGTGCCGCCCAAAATCCCACCGTCCCTACTAAAAATTGATACTTTTTGTTTGTGGTGGGATTTTGGGATTTTGGGATTTTGCGATTTTAATAAAATTCATCGAATGCCATTCCTTAGGCTTAGGCTTAGGCTTAGATTTAGGATTATGCAACCCTTTGGCTCAAGATTTAGGTTTAGGAATATGCAACGCTCCGTCTTAGGCTTAGGTTTTAGGTGTTTATCCGTTACATCTGGTGTAAAGCTTAGATATACATTTTAGAGGTGCCTTAGCCTTAGGCGTACGCTTTGTCTTAGTCTATGGCTCAGGCTTAGGCCTAGGCTTAGGCATAGTTTTAGGACGCTGAGGCTTTAGGAATTAGCTTAAACGTAGATTAAATCATAAATGACCATTACGGGCTACATCTTACGGTTCCATGTATAGAACAGGGCGAGATCGTTTTCCGGAGAGGCTATAATAGAGCCACTTTAAGCTTTAGACTATTTTTTGCTTAGGCTTAGGCTTAGGCTTAGGCTTAAGCTTTAGCGTAGGCTTAGGCTTAGGCTTAAGCTTAGAATAGGCTCATCCATACGCTAGGCTTAGGCTTAGTTTTAGGCTTAGTCTTAGGCTTAGTCTTAGGCTTAGGCTTAGGAATATACTTATACTACTGTTCCGGCCCTGTTCTATACATGGGCCATCTTAGGCATAGGCTTAGGCTTAGACTTAGGCTTCGCTTAAGTTTACGCTTAGGCATTAGGAGCAGGCTTTCCATATCCCGAAATCCCAAAATCCCACCATTGACCTTATCCCGAAATCCCAAAATCCCACCTTCGACCATATCCCGAAATCCCAAAATCCCACCTTCGACCATATCCCGAAATTCCAAAATCCCAAAATCTCATCTTCGACCATATCCCAAAATCCCAAAATCCCACCTTCGACCATATCCCGAAATTCCAAAATCCCAAAATCCCACCTTCGACCATATCCCGAAATCCCAAAATACCAAAATCCCACCTTCGACCACACATCAAATTCTTATGATGGGATTTTGGGACGGCAGCGAGATTTACATGGGCCACAAAACATATCACCAACTTTTATTAGGCGTCGCCTGCAGCTGACAAATAAGCATTTCAGCTACAAGAACGTCATCCGCAACACTACGTCTTGTACCTGTGCCGCAACAAGAAACTGGTAGTTAAATGAACACGGAGATTTACAGTGAGAACTAGAAGTTTTTAAGTGTTCTGTCAAACTCCATCGATAGGCCAGGAGTGCAAAAGCCATGGAAGGGACAGCGGCTCCTTTTGCCTACCCGCTGCCGCAGATGCAGCCTTGTCTTAATGCTCAATATTTTTTAATTCAAATAAAAACAAACCAATCGAGTTTAAGCTTCGAGTGATTCCTTTCGAACGAAAAGTTCACAACCACCGATTAAAGTATCCCGTATAAAATTTCGCTCAAGCTTATGAACTGGCCAATGGTTAGACAACAAGAGTATGCAACTGGGCACATGCTAGCTGTATGAGACAAGAATGTACCACGGCGCATTGCGCTTTCGTCTTTACTTCGAATTCAATATTACGAAAATTAGCTTTTTAAAATCAGCCGGCAGCATAAAAACCTCGACCGACCAATAAATGACGTGCTGGACCGAGCCAGTTCGGCGTTGAGCAGAGTAACTCTATGGGCGACGTTATGTCTATGCGGCATACGACCCTGATGACAAGCAATTTTAAGGTATTTGTAATTATTATAAGGAAGATTTGAGTTTTTTATCATATTGCTGATTATCAGCCAAAATCACTGCCAAATAACGACACAATAAGTTAACAAAGACTCTACCTGGTGGTCCAGGCGGTCCGGGAGGTCCAGGTGGACCTGCAGGGCATGGTCGGCACGGCGGCGGCGGAATCATATCACACGGCGCGATTGGCGGCCTGCCAGGTTTGCCAGGATTACCAGGCGCTCCAGGTTTGCCAGGTGTGCCCGGTTTGCCCGGTTGACCTTGAGGGCCTGGTGGTCCAGGCAGGCAGCAACCTGAAATCATGGAAAAAATTTAAAGTCACAAAAAACAAATTTCTTTTCACGAACCGCAATTTTTTGCCAACGACAACCCAGCAGGTTAGTTACGAGCCGGTAAAAGTACGCTGTTTCGTGTCTCGACAAATTTTGAGGCAAGATATATCTCTCGGCTCCCCTACGTATACGCCCCTAGTAACTAGAATTAGGTTTGAACCGAATCTTTGGTAGAATTTATATCGCTTTAGTCTGTCTTTGCGTTTAGCTTCGCGTTCGCTTCGTTTGCGTGCTTTTTTCACTATTTCAAATTACGCAGCAACAACGTTAAAAATTTCTGGATCCGCCACTGCAAGTGCATCCCAAACAAAGTTAAGCAAATATCGTACCTTCACAAGTTGCATCAGGATTTACAACAGGTCGCGCTCCATACGCTTGCCGTGCTGTTCGGTTACGTGCTGGCATGTCTTTGAGAAAATTCACTTCGGACATAATATTTTTCGCAGATCCCTAAAATTAGCCATACTAAAGTAAAAACCATAAGATTTTAGTCCCTGAGGACGCATATGCATGCATATATATACACATATATGTATATATATGTATTTATGTCTATATGTCTATATATCTATCTATATATAGATGCAATGCGTAAAAGAATACATAATCAATTACTTAAACATCGGCTTTGAAACACCAGGTCACTATAAAATCTCAAACAAACAGGTTCAATATTTTTTACCGGTAGGCAGATATACAATCCAGCAGAATTCAAATCGCTTATTTTTTCAGTCGTTCTGTGATAACTCGAAACTTGCGGTAAAAAGATTAGACAATTTTTCAAGTAAGTGAAAAATTGTGACATGGTGAACGCAAGTTATGGTGGAAAATGCCCATTTTGAGACCGTTTACACAAAAATATCGCTAGTAGAAATATTTCCAGCTTTTAATAACTCACTTTTCAACAAAATTTTATTTCCCTTACTGTAACCAAGAGTCGATGAAGACTCCAGATGAGTGTGGAACTGAGTATATGTTCTAATGTATCACCGAACGTTGCGTTTTTGACCGACCCCTTTTTTATTTAGGAGGGTAGTTAACGTTTGAAACGTTAAACACGGGAGATAATAAGAGGTTTCCCCATTTTGAGTCCCAATCAATAGGAGTCCGTTTTCTAATAAGACTCTGTAAGAGGATAGAGCCCCGAAACCCTAATTAGAGTCCATTAATATCAATTATCCCTAATTATAGCGTAATAAATGACTCCAGACCAAATAAAAGTTGAGTTCAAAACTTTAAAGCATACTTGAGTTTTGAAGGCACATTCCTTAGTATAATTTCACCATTATCGCTGAAGCTTTTGATTCAAGACTAATAAACGTTTAGTTGTAACACTGGATATGTGTCAGTAACGAAGGGCGGCGGAAGGCGGGTTAAAAATACATAACAGTCCGCAACCGAATAACAGGGGTTCCCTCTGTAGTGGTTAAATAAATATCAGTCCCCTCTCTCATTCGGGTCACTATGTAGGCCAAAAACGTAACGTACGCTAGGTAACTTTTTTGTCAACAGAATGTACCGGTACCCAGTTGCACTGTTGTTGAAATTATCCACTCTTGGTGTAGCATTACTTTCCTTTTAGATATATGCCGACTATTTTTCAGCTGAGGAATATGTGATTAGAATTTAGAAAAGTGACGAAAATTGCGTTTTAAAAGTTGCCTAAACGTCATTGTCAATTCAAATTTAGCCCGAAAACATCTTAATGTGCTGATGTTGCCTTGAGTTACAACCGTGGTGTTGTTTTTGACTGAATAACTTACAACGGAACAGAACAAAGTTGCAGTATAATTATTCAGAAACTGTGAGTTTCCAGCGTGCAAACCAAATAGCACAAAGTAGTGAAAAAATTTAATCATACAAATAAAACAGTACAATTTCGTCGTCTTTGTTAGCAAGCACCACAGGCTCGTGGTCAGAAACAGCTATCAAAACGTAATGCCGCTAGACAAATATCAGCCACCCCCAAAACATTTACGCCTTGTGTTGTAAAATTTGTGTGAACCCCATTGAAGTTGTTCTGAAATAATCCTGAGCCAGTTAGTTATTGGGCCCCAAACAGAACCTAGCCAAATCTGGTGCTTCCTACTTACCTTACAGTACATGATTTCGTTTCGCATTTGTGAACGAACGTGTCTAACATAGTTATGAACCATAGGCAACGTTATACACACTGACAGTACAGCGACAATGCTGAATGCAATTGCAGACAGCGTAACAAACTTGTACGCTTTATACCGCGGATCCTCTGTCATAATTGTTCGCTTTTCAATCCTCCGATATTCGGCTAAAACTGATTCCACCAATGAAAGACACCTCGGCGATAAAGATGTCGGTAAAATATTTGAGTCAAGGATGGTTTTATTATATTAGTAGTTTTTTTTTCTGGTTAAGCTAAATATATTCTGAAATTTAAAATTATAACTAATCAATAAGTAGGAATAAACGGAAACGTACAAACTAACATTCCTAGTAAAAATGTGTATTCAACTCGTTTAGTGTTTTCGTTCTTACCTATAGGATGCTAGTATTTGACGATACTTAAGACGATTTTGAGCTGCTTCTTAAGCTTTAAAGGCTTCTTAGGTTTTCGATGATCTTTTAGTGTAAACTATTTCTCAACAGTTTCAGTTGGAAATATTATAGGATATAGACAGTTGCAAGCAATTATACCTATTAAGTTTTGTAGATTTATGGCTGCAACGTACGTTATTGTGCGCATGTATTTCAAAAAAGCCCTTATGAGCCTTAGCGTTTGTCAGAAAACCATAGTCGAATTTTGGCAACATCTTTATTTGTTGCACTGTAAAAATATAATTTCCCTGAAAATGTATCAAATTTAAAACAACACAGAATTCGGTTTCGTAGCATTCCAGTCCAGTGACGCTTTTTTGTTCCAATTCCGATTCAAAAAATTCTTTCTCATAAGCGGGGCCACCAATGACCGTTGACCTCAAATTTTGTCCATCCAAATATCTGGTTTGATTTGTTTATTTAATGAACACCAAAATCTAAACACCATTATTCATTTGAGGGGGTCGCATGCCTAACCTTCATATAAGTATGAGAGTATTTTATTACCTATACCAACCAGGTTCTGCCCCCCCCCTATCTCACTCCCCCCGTTGGGTGACACATTCCTACAGAAACGTTTTCTAGACCAATCACATTTATCCAGAGGTTAGATTTCGGTAAAAATTGCATTGCTATACATGATAAGTGTTGTAATAAAACATAATATACAGACTAATTATTACAATTATATTTTGTCAAAATATAATAATGACTGATTATTAATTTAGCCTATACTGTATATACCGAGATTTTTATGTTTATATATTTATTTTCTTACTCATATTGTTTATTTTTTATTTCTATATTTTTTACTTTGTTCTTTTTTGTTCCCATAATACTACCTTACACCAACCATGGTTACAAGTAGACGGATGGTACTGCATTTACAATACTCAACTTCACTTCATGTCCGCAGTGACGTAGCATTCAAACAAAAACGATGGCGTCAGCCTTTTCCAGCCTCCCCTCTTGTCCAAAAAATTATTGAAATTTTGGCAGGGACCAAACAAAAACGGATAGCAGTGCAATTTGAAAATTCTCGTAAATCTTACCTTCTAGGCTCTGCTATATACGCTGTACGTATCACAACATTAAAACAATACAAATTTAGCCAGTTTCAATCAAATATTGCAACACTCAAAAGTGCATTTATTGCAAGTAAATGCGCAGTAATGCAGTAAAAAGCACTACTCTGTGATAATAAAACAACAACAACAACAACAACAACAACATAATGCAGGATACGGCAAAGTTATGCGATACAGAATACAAGAAAAGTTTTAAGACAGAAAACGCAACGTATAAAATGTTACTCGTGATTTCAAACCAAAAACAACAACAACAACAACAACAACAACAAACAACTGCAGAAATTGCTCTGATCAGTGATAATACAGTTTTAAGTAGACATCCTCTAAACCATAGGAAATTTCTAGGCAAAAGTAGTTGAAATCACAGCTTTATTTTTCATTGTCTCAGTGTAGACAGATCTTTTTTTTAATATCTGAACAAAAGTGTATTGCAACGACTTGGTTAAATGATTTCAGAAAACAGCAAAAACTGCGCGAGAATTTGCAAATATTACAACTGAAAACTGCAACAAAAAATTACACTCTGTACAATTTGACTAATTTATATAATGTTCTGCCTGTTGCCCCTAAAGGTGTTTTAGTTTCGTATGATTGTGTTTGTATATATCGCGTTTAACGAAATGTCCAGGGTTAAAACGATTCTGACAGTTTTATATAGTATACTTTTGCTTTATGTTGCTGTTTTTTTCTGCATGCAAACTGCAATTTGTATGCGTGCAATCAGCAATATTTTGTGCACGCAATTGTGATTTTTACACAGTGCAACGTTACAGATTTGCGTCGTCGTATGACAGTTTGTCTGGTTTTATTATGTATTGTTTGTCGCCTTAAGATACATAATTTTGCAGTATTAGTGCAATTGTAATAGTCTATAAATATGTGTGTAAATGCAAAAGTATCAAGCGTAGCAGACATATTTTGGCTCGCCCAGAGGCCCATCCGTTCTGTTCAATCGTGTGAAACTTGTAATATTTTGTTCTGAAATTGTGCAAAAAATTTTCGTTTTTCTGCTTTTATTCCAGACGTGTAAATTTGATTTCAGCGAGCAAAAACGTCAACTTTCCCTGTAAATGCAAATGTGTATATTCTGAAAATTTACACACACATACTAATAAATGCATGCATGTAAGCGTGCATGCAAGCTTGATTAGCGAATTACTAAACGTTGCACTGTGAAAACAACCAGTCAATGGGCTCCTTTTCATACAGAGCTTACCGTTCTGCGTGACATTTTGCTTATTCAAAATGAACAGTAATCATGACACGAAACGTTTTGCACATTGAACAATGAACAGTTATCGTGTCGAACTACATTTTGCCTAGTCAAAGTACACAGCAGTCGTGTAACGCGACATTTTGCCTACACTGAATGTTTCATTTTGTACTGTGATTAATTAATATCAGGTCGGGAGGTTTTTGCTCTACCATCACTTTTGCTTAGATTGCTGGTTATATCTCAATTTAAATAATTTGGCCAATGTATACACAATATGTCGGTAACAGCAGTATAAACATATTCCTAAGCCTAAAGCGTAAGCTTAAGAATCAATTACTACGTAAGCCTAAGCCTAAGCAAAATATTAGTCTGACACTTAAGCTTACTCTATTGCAGTCCCGCAGAAAAGCATTCCGCCCTAATCTTTTCATGGGACAAAAATTTTAACATTGGTAACTGGAATTTTTAAATATTTGTTTTGATCGCTGAGACACTCATAGAAAAAATGTCGCCCAGATTCGCTTATGTCATCGTGTAGCGAAAATTGAAATTGGAATGTTTGAAAAAATTTTAAGTCTGGACGACCATGATGCATTGTTGTAAAAATTACATGAAATTCAACTGTCATTGTTTTCTTTCTAAATTTAAAATTTTGAACCTTGAAACATCACTCAATTGCAAAAAAATTATTTGAAATTAGAATGCAGTTGCAAACAATGCATGCCATCGAGATTGAAACTTTATGACCATTAACGAAGAGACTGTTTGCTTAATTTGAAAATAATTTCAAAAGAATTTTAAATAAATTTTAAGTAGGAAATAAACAAAAAGTACTTTCGGCTGTAAAATTAAAAACCCGCGACTGGAAAGATACTTTTTGAAATATCACGTCTTTGATCAACAAAATTCAAGACAAAAACAGAAATTCCAAATGTTTTCACTTTAATTTCAAAATAGGAATGTGTATGGCAATGAGGTCAAGGTTTAATATTTCTAATCTAAAATATAATTATTGGTATTTTTGGCTTGTGTTTATTGTAAGTATTCTTTATTGGCTACAGCACTTATCGCTATTTGGCAAAACGCTTTTAAACAAGTGATCTACGAAATTTGCTGAGTAAAAATTTTACGCAACAGTAGCAAAGCCATGTTGAGTATTTAATTTTAGTTAAACTTGATTCAGTGGCAAAATATTATCGAACCGGGCCATATACGGCTAACAGATGTTAAACACAGTTCCATATCGGTGCGTAAAAATCCAAAATTAAACATAAATGTGCTACATAAGTAGCAGGGTGTAAACGGATAGTAATAGTAACGGAAACGCAAACGAATAGTGATGAAAATAACGGAAACAGAAAACGGATATTGCACGATAAAAATTTTTGTTTTATTTTTCTGTCAACATATTTGAGGCGTATAACTAATTTAAAACATAAAAATTACAGAATTCCCATTATACCGATAACGCAAACGAAAACGGACACTGATTTTTTATCGGAAACTTCGAAACATGTCATAATAACATTTTTAGCTCTTTTATTGTAAAAAAAGCCAAACGAAAAATAAAACAGGCTCTTAGTGACACGCAGTATTGGCAAACCTATATAATCAAAGCTATAACGCCCCAAATTCGTATTTTGGGCAAATTTCCAGCATTACATTGTTTAAAACAATTTCTTAAACATAAACGTGATTGTTCTTTGAAACAAAACTTTGCATGCAGAGTTTTGTGCGTTCGCTAACACCTTTGCTCACTATGCAAATCCGGACAGCTAGTTGAATCTATGAACAAAACGAGTCGACCAAATAGCTTTTATTGAATCTGCTAAAATTTTACTAGCACTACCTTTAGCCCAACTTAGTTCTTCGGCGAAGAAGACATTTAAACTGGCTGCGTACCTGCTTTTTGACAATTTTTCCGGTAGCGGTCGGGGGCGTATCCTTGTGTTGATAATCGATCCAAAATATGGTCTGTTTGCGTAATAGCAACATCAAATTACTCAATCAGATCGCTAAGCATATTAACACTTAAACTTGAAGCCCCCGTCATTGATAAATAATCTCCAGTGAAAATGCAAACCATATATTAAAACAGAAATGTTAAATTTTAATCAAATCAAGCAACTCTTGAGACCACACTTAATCCTTAATATGTGGTACAGGACAACCGCAGTAAAATTCCAAAAACGATATTGAAAAAATTTTAAAACTCATGACATCTCGACTCTTAAAATTAAAAATTAAAATTACTTAAACTCAGACTCGAAAAAAAAACCCGAAAAGCATCAACCTTACCTAACAACAGTGCACAATCGTATAACAAATTGAAGAAATGCAGGCGCCGCTGGTTTAAAAATATTACTGAAACGAAACAAGACTGTCTTTTTTTCTGTTTGAAAATATTTGAAATCAAAGTGAATATTTAAAGTAGGATTTCATTGGCAAAAAAGTTACTTAATTGAAAATTTATTCATTTTATATTCAATTAATTTACTTTTTGAAACAGCGATTTGAACACCAAAAATGTCACTTATAATTTGTTCCAGACGCAATTTATGAAGATGCACCGCAGAGTTTTGTGAAATTATGAAACGGTACTAAAAGAACTGAAAAAATCATACTGGATTTTACAACTAGAAAGAAAATTTTAAAAAAAGTTGATTATACTTTCTAACTTTACAAAACTCAAACTTAGGATTAGGCTTAGACTAAGATTCAAGGCTAGGTTTAGGCTTGTTTTTGCGCTTTGGTGTCAATGTAAGGTCAGTGGCAAAACTGTTTTTCTGTGGTTATGCAATAGAGTATGCTTCTAATTTTGAACGAATTTTTTGCTTAGTCTTAGGTTTAGGTAAAACCTAATTCTAACGGTTATGCTTAGGCTTAGAAATTTGCTTATACTACTGATACAGCTCTGTACTCTTCTTTGGCCTGCTTACGTTTAGACTAACGTTTAAGCTTGGGTTTTAGCTTGGGTTTTAGCTTGTGGGTGAGACTGCGTAACGCCAAATGTGTTTACCTATTTTAAATAAGCTTTACAATGTAAAAAGTGTTGAGTTACCGTATTATTATGCTGAGTGAGAATTTTTATAAGACTCTAAACCAAAAACTGACTCTGAATTTGGTTATCTCTCAGAGTCAGACCCAGTTCAATTCTGTGATACAGGTCTGATTTTACTCAATTTTGAATTAATACTTTAAATCAGAGACAAATGTCAAATTTGTCTAGTTGACAATAGAGAAAGTATGTAATAGAATATGCCTTGGTTAACTATTTATTGAAGTGTAGATTGTTAATCTTAAGATGTACAAAGTATATATTTTTTCGTTTATTCAAATTGCCCCCAGATATGTTCATAGAGGATCCTAAACACAGACGTAAACTACCAATGATCAAACAGTTTTACCGACACAAAACAGGCAGCGAGGTTTGAGCGGTTTGACAAACAGGTATAGACGTCGGCTTTCAGGTGTAAACCTAAATCACGGCCTATATTTACAATTGCGTATAATATCTATCATTAGTTGACGATAGGTTTTCAAACTGACGAACTCGTGCAATTTAGCATTTGAATAGAGACACTAAACGGTCTGCGGCGAGGCGTTTTATCTTCACCACTCAGCTATAAGAAGTTGACTTTCAAGCACGACGGGTCTACCGTGTTACGTCAAACTTTTTCGACTGAAATTCGTCCAGTGGTCAGAGACGTACCCAGGGGGTGGTCACGGCCCTGTTTATTTAATCAGTTCGGCCGTTATAATTTGTATTACATAAAAAACTGCGACTGGCTTCTAAGATAAAAACGGCGCCTGGCTTCATGCTCGACTTGCTCGCAAGGTATTCCCTGTTCAGTTTTCGAAAATGGCAGCGGCGCTGTTCAAAGGAAGACATCAAAGTCAAATTCTCAAAGCTGACCAGCTGAAAACTAAACATAATAATAAATATTGTGAACGGCTTCACAATTACACAAGCGCTCCGCGGCTCCACCAATCGGAATCAGTTCGTGTGTCACAATTTACACTAGAAGCCAAAATTACGCCTAGTTTGTAATAAAAATTGTGCAAAGCTTAACAGTTACACAACTGCTTGCGATGGGTTTCGGTTTGCAGATACAGACCAATCAGTTCATGAACAAAGAAACGTTGGGATTCAAACTTTTTTGTTAAAAAGTTAGACAAATTATATACCATTCGACGCAGCCGATGCAGCTGAGTCCAATTGTATTAAGTTTTTTACATCAAACGTTTGGCTAATAAATTACGGTCAAAAAACCAATTTGGCACGCTGCCAACGATTCGGAGCGGTGCCAAATTAGTTATTTGATTATAAACTCGTTAATGCAGCATCCACTTTATCTTTTTTCCCTTTGCCACCGAAATTGCCCAGCGTTGGGGTTAATGAGTGGCAAATTTTAAAATTGCCACTTGTTAACCCTACTTTACCTTAAATTTCTCTGTTAACCTCACCCTAACACGTGTCAGAACATTTTGTGTGACACGTGTTAATGTGGGGTTATTAACACAATTGGACTCAGCTCCACAGGCTGCGTCAAATGGTATATGTTTTGTGTAAACTTTTTAACAAAAAAATTTTGCGTCCCAAGTCGGGACCTCTGGTCCATTTCGTTGAGGTCCTATTATTCATATAGATGTTCCAATCCTTTATAGAACCGCCGCTACTTGTAGCAATTAAAAAACGTTTCTGGTTTTTAATATTGAAATTGGTACAGAAATTTATTGTTTATTCAATACCAAGCAAGTGTCGATATGGTGAATTATGATTCATCGCACAGTCGCAACAAACCGGTATTTGAATAATTACTTTTTTCCAATCGGGAAAATCTTCGCTACCGACGTTTTCAAATATTTGAAAATACAAACTTCGTTGAAGGCAATCGCCATGCGCTCCTGTTGAAAACCAAAATATTTAAATAAAATAAGAAAATTGAATTATTATTCATGTGAAACCTTTATTTGTGTATTTGTTGCTATTAACGCAGCAAAAAAGTAGATAATTTTTCTTCTGACAAAACGATGTATTAATTTTCTTCATTTAATAGGCAAATGTAAGTAAACATGAGAGGCGGAACGTTTTTCTGCGGGACTGCAACAGAGTAAGCTTAAGCTTTCACGCTTAGGCATTGTTTATACTACTGTTACGGCCACATTCTATACATTGGCTATTTTGTGCTGTAAAATGTACCAAGGCTTCGGGCGACTTTAGGTATTCGTTCACTTTATAACAATTTTTTCTCATTTCTTGCCCAACCTGCTGGGTTTCAGAAACATAACTTTAACCCTTATTCAAAATATAATGTGAGTTTTCTGGCTTTAACTGTTATAACTTTCAATCGACTCAATAAGGATCATCTAAAAGTTTAGTTTTACTAAACAATTAATACTGCTTTAAGTTAATGTTGTTGAACTTCTACTCGTATCTCTCGAAAACTAATATTTTATTCTCTTTTACAATGGTATATTTTGATTAATACTTAACACATGTAAAAAAGTTAAGTCGAATTTGCAAATTAAGTCGTAAATTAAATCGTTTCAGAGATTGACTATAACCCTTTTGTCACATAACGCTGACTATGAGCAAGTCAGTGCAATGTGTAAAACTGAAAAATGCGCATTGTATACTTGGGATAATTATTACAACGAGTATACGCAGTACAAAATCTCTAAAAGCCCAATCGAGGTCGAGCGTTAAGCTCAATTATAGCCGAGTGGTGATGGGAAACGCATCCGATTCTTGTCGGTTAAGGTTGAAACCTAGCCTGTAATTAGATCTCAGATCAAATAGAAAATATTCACGTGAAAAAAGGCTAACTCGGTTCGTGCGAAGGTCAATGCCGGTAGATCAAAGTAGTTTTGGCCAATATGAAAATAAGGAGCCGAACGTTTTTCTGCGGCACAGGCAATTGAGTAACATTTAGCTTTAGGTTAAATTTTTTGCTTTGGTTTTGATTTAAAAAATAAAAGCTTATCCGTAAAAGCTTCGGCTCAGCAATATGCTTATACTACTGTTGCGACCTTGTTCTATGCATTGGCGAATGGTTTTATAGTGAATTATACCTCCTAAACATCCACGCTGGCCAGTACAATGGACCTGGTTGAACCAATTTGGAAAGTATCGCGGTGGCAGTCTTCGTAGGGTCCGACAAAATCCACACAGCGAAACGTAATTTTTGTGGCGAATATGCCCGGCGTCTCGGCAGTACAAAATGTACACTTGTCCTGAAATGTTGGACATCCGAACACTGTAAATTTCAATGAGTTGATTAATCAATTCAACTATGAGTTTATTAATAAGCCTAAGCCTAAGCCTAAGCCTAAGCCAAGCAAAAAGATTAGTCTAAAGCTTAAATTTACTCTTTTCTAGCCCCACAAGAAAACGTTCCGCCCCTGATCTTTACATGGGCCAAATATTGGAAAGCTAGAGAACTAAAATTTTTACTGTTCTTCGCATTTTTCTAACCTTCCATTCCTTAAAATTAAGTTTAACAGTGCACTAAAGTTTGGAAATCAACAGATAAACAGCTCTAAAATGCTGTTAAATTTGTTTGTTATAAAACGTGTTATTTTCATGGGGCATGCGGAGCATGGTATTTTCCTGGGGTTCCATGGGTCCGCTAGAAAATACTTCCTGGTCAGGCAAAACCGTAAGCATTCGGAAATTATAACATGGTGGTCGCAAGATATTGTGAAAGATGTATAACACAGTACGATAATCGTATGCCACTGAACGCATTTTGTGTAAACAATAATGTCTATACCGAAATGTTGCTCTTTTCATTTGACCGAATATTTCATGCAGAGCAAATAGACGCTACTGTTTCCAACTTCCGCTTTAACTTATTTCAATCCGGATACATCTTTGTGACAACGCCGGAAATAAGGGCTGATATTCTCAAATGTGTACAGCATTTATATATTGCCAGTAGCGATAGCTTTTTAAATTCAAACTAGGAAAGTCCTGCAGTTGCAGATTTCAAAATCTGGCAATGAAGTTGTGTAAACCTGACAAATGTGCTAACTGCCTCTGTCGGCCATTTGCTTTTTAGGACGTTACAAGAGTTATCAAAAACTGGTGTTAGGTGCGACGCACAATTGAGAATGCAGGCTTAAGCTGATGAATACTGTTGCCTATAACACTCATTCTAAACTGTTTATGTCATTAATTATATCCTTAAAGTTATACAGCTCAACTTTTCATGAGTTTCACTCGCTAACTCAGTAAAATTGTTTAACTCATGGGCCCGAATTCTCAAATGTGTGTAGCACCCATTACCGAAATGATAGGTTTTGTAACTTTCGAACCAGTGAATGCTGATGCTCAAAATTCACCACATTCTTCGCATATAATTCGCTCTACTGCTGTGTCAATTTTGAGTTCGACAACTGCAACATTTAGCAAGTTTGAAAACCTGTTAGTATTACTGATACTTGTGGTTATACACATTTGACTATATGAGCCAAGGCCGAACCAAGGAATTGTTACTAGTTTTGAACAGCGAGGTATATAGAGTTTGCGAGAAAGAATTTTCTTACATAGAATTCTTTGATGTTAACAATAAGTTTCTCAGCCAGTTGGAGCGAAGATGTCCGTGCGGGTAAGAAGTGGTGCCCCCTATAATTGCAGTCGTCAAATTACCCAGTACAATCGAACTCGTTTGACTTTACCTTGAATTTCGTTTTCGCTAAACCGTTTTCTTCGTATCCGGTTTCGAATCACATCATCTTGATTATTTTTGACATTTTCTTGAGCATCCTGTTTCTCGATCACAGATTCGCTAAATGTCACCGATTGCCCTTGCTCAGCCCTCTGTCCTCGTTCCAGAGGCGCTCGAAAATTCCAATTACCTGTCCCAAAATTCTTCCTAAACGTCCAGTTCAATGATGGGTCACTTTGGCCTCCAATCGCCATGTTTGGTTCGGCCCTATGACTAGCTAAGTTCGAAGCGTTCTGCGTAACTGAAAAACTGTTATCTCTTAAATTATTATAGTTACTGGTCGAAACAGAAGTTTGATTTAGCATTAAAATTTCGCTGAAATCTTCGTTAATATTAGTTTTCCAATGTTTCAATCGCAACTTTCTCCGTTGACGACTTAGAAATTCAATTCCATCAATATCCAAAGCTGCACTGTGGACTTGATACTTAGCCTGAAATGTGGTTGAAGGGTTTTGGTTTGCCGTGTTTGATATTCGCTTTTTTGGGTTTTTCTTTTGACCCGCTAGCTGAAGTTTCGGATTGTGGGACTGCGAAAGGGTATCCGGCCTTTCAAGCCATTCGTCTTCGCGGGTTGGATAATTTTTAGAACTATGATCAAAGGTCACATAGCTATGACTGTAATTAGAATTTGTGGGATTTTGAGAAGAAGAGTAAGGTGAAATCGGTAAGTTTAAAGAACTGGTGTTGTCAGTAGAATAGGGAACTTGTGGCGACTTCAAGGAGCTGTGCTCGGGTCTAACCGAGGCGGATTCTTCGATCTGAATTAGCTTTACTAATCTTGATTGGATGTTTGATATGGAGTTGCGACAGCGTTGACCACAGTGACGTTTCCGATGCTAGAATTAAACAAAATCTGTATGCGCTGTGTTTTCATATGTGTGTACTGTATTGACCCGAATAAGAGGGGGACTGATATTTATTTAGCGTCTCCAGAGGGTAACCCCCTTGTTATTCGGTTACGGACTGTTATTTATTTTTAACCCACGCTCTGCTGCCCTTCGTTACTGATATATATGCGGTACTGCAACTATCCGTTGAATAAAATCTATATTTGTCTCGTTTCAATAGTTTGAGCAATAATAAAAGGTGATACTTAGGAATGTACTTTCAAAATTTAAGCAGGCTTTAAAGTTTCGAACTCAAATTATTCGGTCCTGGAGTCATTTATGTGCTACAATTAGGGTTAATTGACGTTTATAGACTCTAGTTAAGGTTTAGGGACTCTATCCGCTTACGGACTCTTGTTAGGGATACGGATTCCTATTAATTCGGACCCAAAATGGGGACCCCCTCCCTCTTATTACCCCCTCTTATTCGTGTCAATACAGTAGCGGCCTATTGCCAGTTTGTAACAAAGATTCAACTAATTACACTTGTTCTGAGTACGCATCCCATAATCTACACTGATTTAAGCGGAGTCAATTGCAAAAGATTTAAAAAAACGTTCGAACCTCTATCATTCATTGGTTTGAAAAATCTACTAGCCCGATCACAAATTGAATATATATTCGGGGCAGATTTAGAGGGGTTCATGGAACGCCCGTTCACCCCCGTTGTATTATGGAAAAAAGTTTTGACTAATTTAAAGTTTAAAAATTCTACGAATCTAAGGGCGTTATTGAACACAGCGTGCGACAAATTGTCGTTCACATTCATGGGTGCCTAATCCGTTACCTCTAATACTTCTGTGGGTCGGAATTTGATAACAAACCGCACGTGTGTACAAACAATCACCAGCTGGCTTAAAAGAATTCTCGATGCAAAGCGGAAACGACCGATGTCTACCGGAAGAGACTCAGACTCGTTCGGTGAAAACGCAAAGTCGAAACGTAATATAAATACAGTAGCAAAACAGCTCACGTTACTGGGAGGTCGACCACATAACCAATACGTGAAATATGATAGGCAATTATCTTCGTCAGTATCGTTACCCTGAAACAAGAGATTTTCAGTGTGAAATTAAGTTAAGATACAAGAAACAGAGTATAAGGTAGGTTGAAATTATGGCAGGTTACAAGTATGGCCGGTTCAAAATATGGCAGCCGGAATAAGTGGCAGTTGGAAGGTAAGACGACATGGCAGAATTAAATGTTTATACGACACCGGATAGGCTGTAAACTTCGGCTATGCCAATTTGATCCTAAAACAACCGGCCTACCACTGGATACTTTGACAATTTCTGCTGCATTGTACGCGTGACGAGCTATAATTTAAATGAAAACCAAAGCACAAAAATTTACAAGAGACGTTAGAATTATAATAAACTGCTTCTAGTCAAGAGTCCACGGATCAAATTATACAGATTGAAATTGGACGTCAGTTGAAATACCAAATATTCATAGAAAAACAGTTACCAGGTCGCGGCGAAGTTAGAGAAAAAACCATATTTCTTTAATAAATTTAAGAATATACACTGCAAAAAATGATGAGTCAAATTGACTCCCTCCGAAATAAGCTATACGACTCTACACAAACGGAGTCAAATTCGACTCCGCCAGAGTCAAACATGCGACTTAGTGAGTCGAATTTGACTCTGGCGGAGTCGCGATTTGACCCAGTTTGTGTAGTCCCGTAGAGCCTATTTCGGAGAGAGTCAAGTTGACTCACCATTTTTTGCTGTGTATAAACAGTGCCAAAATTTGGTACTGTGCTTCAAACGATAAAACCTAAGGGTTGAGCTATACGTTTTGACTATTTTACTGCTGTCCGGCAACGTACATAAACTGTCACAAGCCACCGCATACCAATTTGTAGTCCAAAAAATTTTAAAGTTGCGGATGACTTCGACGCCGTACGTGGCCGAACAACGCTACACTTATAGCTCCACCACTCAATGCTTACATCGACTTCAGGAAAAGATTTCATTGCCATTTCACTTGGCGATTCAGCCATGATGTTGTCGTACCACATTCCTTCGTCTTGCATAATTTTACGCAATGCTGATCTTGGAACCATTAATCCATGCTGAAAAACAAGGCAAAAAACCGATTTTGACTATTTGCCCAGGCATAAGTCCTAAACAGGGATCAAAACTAAAATTTTGTATTTAGATTTTACACTAAAATTGTGTTTGGCTTTTAGCTGGCTTCATTCGAAAGCGCAGTTTTCACCGCGTCAGCCGTCAAAAAAATTTCTGAATCAGCCGTGCTGATCGTGCGTTTGTCTCACCAATATTTTCTACGCTTGTACGAAGTTAAAGCAGAGTTAAGAGTCCTGCCCAAACATTAGTTTCTAACATCAATTAACCGCAGACCCGAGGGGAAACGAAGATGAGGTACTCATCCAGTTCAAAAGTTCTGTTTTGCTACAACGTTTGATATGCAAATTGTTCATTTGAAGCTTTTACAATGGGTTTTCGAGTTAAAATAGGGTAAAAGGTGTTTTGCCGAAACAACACGAGCATATCAAATATTTTAAGTTTTTGGCACAATTTGTAATCAGGTCGGTCTGAATTTTAGCACAGATGATATTCACAGAAGCAGATACAAGAATTCTAGACGGGAATGGGGCGGGCTGGGCAATGTTATGATGTCATGGATCGCACAAAAAGTGTAAAGTAGGCACCTTTAACTATTTCATCACCAAAAAATTTTCTGAGGGCGCAAAATTGTTGTAAGGTAGTGAGTGTGACCTTATCATTTTATCACAAAAAGATTCTGCGCAAAAATTGTGTTTGTAACAAAAAAATTTTCCGAAGAGAATAACTGTAAGGTATAAGGGAGCTTACCATTTTAGCATAAAAAATTTCTGACAGGGGATGGATATCAGGTAGGCAGTAAACAAAGAGCTGAAACTTACTGCTCCAAGTTTGGCACAAACTATAAGTGAAATACATGCGGCTACAGATAGCAAGGCCGCACCGGATGCTGACGTCATGACGGCATCTCAAACGTAATTAAACGACTTAATAATACGCCACAAATATTAATTTGTGTGCTTTCTGTTTAACTAAAAAAACTATTATCAGTTATTAGCAATCACTGTAAAATCAAATGAATTGATCAACTCATCTAGCGAGTTAGCTATTTCTGAGTTATTTAAAGTAAACATTAACTCACACTGAGTTCAGTTGATTTTCACTCTTTAGTTGATTTATTCGCAAGTACTTAAGTAGATCGGTTAACTCAGAATGACTAAATTCTATTCACAATTCTGTGCTGTGATATTTCTAACTTAGACTGAGTGATTAATCTCATTCTGAGTTAAAATCGATTCAATGGAATTTTTCAGTGCAAACCCAAGTATAAGCCAAAACCTAAACCAAAGAGAAAGTTGCTCCGGTGTTATAGGAAGATTTCTCGACTTCCACAACTTCTGCAAGTGGAGATATTGTCCTAGGATGATTCTCTCTCACTGAAGTCGTCCGAGACAGCAACCGTTTTGATTTTACAACGAAACCTTATGGCCAATTTTACTTTAAGGGGCGTCCAGGTTTCTGGTAGGTCCATAAAAGAGTAGGTTTAGATTCTAGATTACATTTTTTTTGCTGACGATTGGGCTTAGGCTTAGGCTTAGGAACTCATTTTTGCAACTCTTAGGCTTAGACGTAGGCTTAGGAATACACTAAATCTACTGTTACGCCCCTTAAAGTAAACATTGGCCAACCGTGTTAAGCATAGTCACTATTTCAATCTCGAAAAACCTGGATACGTAGAACGTTGAAAAAACTGCTTCAGAATAATGTGAGAAAAAACGGCCCATGTAAAGAACAGGGGCGGAACAGTATTATAAACATATTCTTAAGCCTAAGTCTAAGGCTAAGCCTAAGCCTAAGCGTAAGAATGAGCATATTCCTAAGCCTGAGACTAAGCTTAAGCCTAAGCCAAGCAAAGCTCACTCTATTGTAGTCCCACAGAAAAATGTTCCACCCCCGATCTTTACATGTGCCGAAAAAACTGTGCCTCAGAAAATGGTGACAACTCTACATAAGGCCGATATTGATACCGCGTTCTAAAAGTTACAAGACTTATGGGGGGTATGAGGGGTGGCTACTCCGGCCCTGCAACTTGTAATGTTTTTGCATATTCTGGTCGCACATTATGTAGTTTGTTTTAACAGCAGCGTGAAATAATTTAAACGAAAGTTATAAAACTGCGCTGAAACAAACAACTAATTTAAATTGACATGTGTTTGTTTATTATTGATGGGCACCGCCGGATATCCGGATATTCGGGTATTCAGATATGAAAAATATCCGAATATTTATCCGAAACGAAATGTGTATCTCGATATGTGAAAAAATATCCGATGCTTCATCACTTGAAGGATTTTAGGACGTACCATACGTGTAGCAGTTATGTTTTGGTTATATGCTCTTTTAATTATATTTGCCTTGTTCTTTAGTCGTAAAACGCGTGCCTTTCTGTTGTCTAGAATCGTTAATAAAATGTTCTGAGGGTGTTAATCCTTGCATACTTTGAAATTCCAATCGAGACTCGGCTCGCTCATATCCAGTCCAGGTTAAAGGCGTTCGGCTCGCTCATATCCAGTCCGGGTTAAAGGCAATCGGCTAAGCGATATCCTGCATTGATTAACGGCGCTCGGCTAGTCGATATCCATTCGGGATAAAGACGTTCGGCTAACCGATATGCAGTCCGGTTTCAAGGCGTTCGGCTCGCAGATATCCGTCCAGGTTAACGGCGCTCGGCTCGTCGATATGCAGTCCGGGTTAAACGGTGCTCGACTTGACGATATCCAGTCCAGGTTAACGGCGCTGGGCTCGTCGATATGCAGTCCGGGTTAAACGGTGCTCGACTCGCCGATATCCAGTCCAAGTAAACGGTGCTCGACTCGCCGATATCCAGTCCAAGCAAACGGTGCTCGACTCGCCGATATCCAGTCCAAGCAAACGGTGCTCGACTCGCCGATATCCAGTCCAAGCAAACGGTGCTCGACTCGCCGATATCCAGTCCAAGTAAACGGTGCTCGACTCGCCGATATCCGCTCCGGATCTTTGACATTTTGGCTCATCAGTAAACAGCGAGAAACGGTGCCGATCTCCAGTTATTTACAGGTATTTTCTTTGATACTCCACCGTCATACACGCGTTCCGTTTTAACTTTTATTGGGTTCTGCTGAAGTAGGGTCGTCTGTCGGTTTATTACGATTGTTCTACATACAACGTGCTGCTACCGGGGTAAGCATTCTCGGTCAGCATGAATACAGTCGGTAGGTATAAGTAGGTTCCATAGATTGTGCCCTCTGGATTTCGTTTTCCTCGAGCTGGATCCATTAACGGCTTAGGTCGACTGTTGCGTACCGCATGTCCGGTGCGTGAGAAGCACCGCCTAAAACAATCGGCGTAGTGTCGCCTAACCTAAAACCGTGTAAGAGACATAGATTGTTGCATGTGACAGAAGATAGGTGCCTGGGATCTAGCGACTTACGCTTATGCCAGTCGGGCAGGAAATGTCGATAGAAAGCCTGTATCGACAATTTCTGTAGATGGTTGGGATTTGTCTGTCCGCGATACTTGTCCTGATTTCGCCTAACGGTTTATGTTCGCTGCACAAAATTTACGGATACACATCCGTCCGTGGGTCGAAGACCTTTGACCATGCAGTGTTTCTTATGTTTTCAGGGGATTTTGGGTGTATATACCTTGGCCCACGTCCGGAGGCAGGTCCGCAAGTTTGTGATAGATGAGGGGCACAATATCTATTATGAAAGACCCTCAATGGCGAAGCGAGTGAGTCTAACATAACTTTGGTATCACAAAACTAAAAATTTGTAAAAGAAAATTTTCACAATTTTTCATAAAATTATTCTGACACTTTTGCAGCGGCAAAAACGTAAACACAATTACGGTGGTACGTACAACAGTAAAAAAACTTGTGATACCTATTTGGTGTGGGGGGGGGTTTAAAATTGAAAAGAAAATTTACAACTTTTATAGTTTTCTGACACTTTTGCAGGGGCAAAAAGTCCCATTCGGTGGTACGTGAAAAACTTGTGTCCTTCTTCCTTTATCACTGAAAATTGTCTGATAGAACTGGTGTGCCCCCTTTTGGATCCATCCCTGGACCAGGCTCTTAAAGACCACGAATCACTGTTGCCTGGTAAAGAACGGCCCGAGTCGTTTATTATTGGGTTGCTTATTTCAATTGTTTAATCTTGCCCCCTGTTGTTTAGATCTAAATTGCGTTGATGCGTTAGTTTTATTTGTGATTCATCTCAATTGAACGAACTTAAAGAAGTCAAATTTATCGCAATAGTTCATGGTCTGTGTGTGGGTCAAAAATAAGTTTACTACCTATGAAGTTTTGCCCCCCCCATTGTGAGATCCTGGATCCGCCACTGGTTAAAATTGCCAAATCTACGGTACCATTCTGAAACTTTGGTCACCTGGAATGCAGTGCATATAAACTACCTTTTGTAGGTTTTTGTTTCGTTCGTTATTTGTCCTCATAAACGCATTTTTCAAAACGGCGACACCCGCCGTCGTAATCTAATGTTCGCTACCTTTATTCACTTTAAGACAACGGCTTTACATACGAACTGTGCTATAATTACCGTGCCTTTGACAGCGTGCTTCAACTGTTCCTCAAGTATGCCGAATGGCTATACCGCACGGTCGGCGGCGGTCAAACAAATGGAAAAAAGCCGAAAACATACAATATAACATTAAAATATAACGTACATTCAGGTTCATAGCTAATATTAACACATCAATTTTTTCAAGTTTAACAATATTCTTACGCCAGTTCAGGCCAATCGCCAGCTTGGATCAAATAAGGTGCTTTCTCTAAGATATCGCTACAGAACTCTCTCCTAATTGCATAAACTAAATTTTTGATCTCCAGTGATTTATTGTATTCAAAAGGTCATGTGGGGTGCAATTGAACCAAGCTGAAATTTCGATACAGGAATGAAATGGGTATGCGCCCGCATCGGTTCATTACCAACTCAACTTCGCAGACTGGTCAAATGATGGTGGGTGGCTATAAGTGACACATTGTGTCTGCCGAAAACTATGAGAAAATACCAAGGGGGCATATGCGGTGCGGTACGAGAATTGGCGAAAATTTATTTTAAGCAAGTCATTATAACAATTCGCTGTTCTAAATGCCTTTTCACATCAGTAGCTTTTCCCTTCTCCAATAGCCCTTTAGCAACTAAATTAATACCATAGAGGCTTTTGCAAGGAATATATCAAATCACATTGTATGAAGTTGGTAAAACCTACATTTCCAGATCGAAAAGGAAAAACTTTATATTTTCTCAAGTAGTGTCAAGTAAAGTCTCCCAAGGTATCAAGTGACCATTCTAAGTGGAAGGACAGAAAACTTGGCTTGATCCGCCAGTTCGGCATACAAATATTTTATATTATATATTATATAGAAGACCCGAGCAACCACCCCACATCCCCATTTGGGACCCCCACCTATAAACGGGCCCCCACCGTAACCGGTTAAAACGAAAACCGCCGAAGTTTTAAAATGCGAGTGGCTTCTCGCTCGCTTCGCTCGCGAGTTTAGGAGCCCCCCTGGAGTTTGGGAGAGCCACCACCCTTGCGTGCCCTGGCACTGAATATATATGACATATAATATATGACATGTGTATGTATAAACTGCTAGAAATTGCATCAGTTGATGCTAGGTATAGAGTTTTGTCGAGCAATGTTTACGTATATTAAGCAGTCTCGAGACAATTAACGTCAAAAAAGTTTCGAAAAATAACACAAAATTATCTTATATATTAATACTAAACCTATATACTTTGAGAACCGTAACTTTTATTTCAAATTTTTCATCAACTAAGACAATTAGGTTTAAATATGGCGTATTTAGGTTTAGACTTTAGGCTTTAGGAATATGCTTGTACTATAAGGTTACTTCGCTAAAAAGTAAAATTTACTATTTTATCGGTCGTTTTATGTGAATTTTTATTCGCGACCTCACATCATCGAAGCCGTGTTTAGATGGTTGCTTGCTTAGAACTTAATTTGCTTATGCACATTTAAGTTTCATACTTAAAGTCATACTTTTTAAACAGATAAACGTTTATTGGTTCAAACGTCTGTGGACATAAACATTACCCAATCAAACTTGGTTAAGGAAAGACGTATTCGTCAATTTTTATAGTTGTTTTGTGTTGGAGTGTTAAGGTGTGGTCGGCGAATGGGCAACGATTAGGATACTTACGAAGTTTTGGAAGGCTCGAGATACGTAGAACGTGGCTGCTAAACTTTTAAATTTTATCTTCGAGAGTTGAGTTTGAAAATGATTTAAATTAAAAAAATGTCAAATAAAACGCGCCTTTGATACAAAAGAACAAAAAACTATGTTGGCCGTGTACGCGTTAAAAGCCGTTTGATCGGGTATTTAGCAACAAATATGGTGGCTATACACATACACACAAAAATCTTCAGTGGAACATATCATACCAAGCCCCCAAAACATTACAAACCTAAAACCTAGCGCGATCATAAAGTTTTTGTCACGAGTTATGGTCTAATAATTGATTTAGTGCGTTGCCAATCATACTTACGTAATTGTGCCAAATCTGTAATACAACAATAATTCGTAAATTAATTGGGTGGGGGCAAATCAGTTGAAAACATGAGAACTAAAAAGCGCAAATGTGCAAAATATTTCAAAATGCAATTATTTTGGGCTAAACGCCGTGGATGGAATAACCGAAAAGACCCGGTTTTTCAATCACAGTCGTTTTTTTCAATTTTAAGCTCAACTCCGCAAAAACTTGGCGGAGCGACTTTATACAGGATCTGTACAAAAGTATTGAATTTAATACTATGGCAAATTTATTTAGGCTAAGGGTTGCGCTATGCTTGTCGTGTGGCGCCGTCCGTCACAGTCCTTCACCGTCCGTCACCCGTACGGCGCCGTCCATAACCGTCCGTCACTACGCGGTATCGTATGTGAGTTATTTGCGCACGATACAGAAAATTCTTTAGTAACTCCTTTAACTGGAGTACTTAAACCTAGTTGAATGAATTTGAAGAGGATTAAGCCTAAGCCTATAAGCCTATAAGCCTAAGCTAAATATGTAGTCTAGAATATAACTTACTCTTTTACAGACCCAACAGAAACCTGATCGGCCTTAAAAGTAACATCGGCCGAAATCTCAATCAGAAAACACGCTTTTACGTTATAATGTAACTTAAAAACAAAGTGCTAATGAACAAAAATTTCTCATTCTCTATACGTCCTGTCGTCATGTACAAAAACTATGGATCCATGTTTTGACGAGCGCATCGTTGTTCCGCCTGACTCGTATAGAGTCAACTTTGATCTAGACTAATAATTTCGCTTAGCCTTAGGCATTTTCTTATCGTTTACGCTTATGCTCAGGTGTAGGCTTACGATTAGATATTCGTTTTAACTACCGTATTAAAACGCCTTTCAAGGTAGGTACGTTGCGGCGCCAAAAATGCCGACATTTAACAGACTGGCTGGCAATACCTACTGGCAGCGCAGCAAAAATAACAGCTAGGGCATGCACGTCTCCTTGCTGATGCGGACATACACATTATAGACTGTTTGTTTCTTGTATCTCTTCTGGCAGTCGTGTAAAGCTCCTGATTGTTGGATACTATCTTTTAAAAAGTATTAATAAGAATAGAGAGCGACTTTAATATACGTATATTAAAGTAAAACAAATGTCTTGTAAACTACATTTAAAAAGTAATAGCAAAATCAGCTGAGTTTGAAAACCACACCTTTTTACCAAAAAGTTGCAAAGAAATATATTATTTATCAAGCATTCAAGGAAATGTCAAGTAATAAAGGTGCGTGCTACATTCCTCTTCATCGTGCAGCAAAATTTACCAGTTTTGTTTCAAATTTTACGTTGTTTTGCCGTACAATGTTTGAGAATCTTTGTCTCAAAGATGGCAAAAACAGTCAATAGAAAGCATTTAAGAAGAAATATATAAATATTTTCAGTATTAAATGTTTATCGTATGCAGAACAATTTCTCTTATATCTACAAAACAGTTTCTAAAACTTCAGATGTGTTTAAATAGAGACTGCCGATATACTGTAAGGACCCGAATATGAGGGCGACTGATATTTATTTTGCCTCTCCAGAGGGTTTCCCTGTTAATCGGTTACGAACTGTTATTTTCTGTTAACCAGCCATCTGCCGCCCTTCATTACTTATATATATATCCTGTATTTCAACTACTAATCCGTTGAATTCAACGTTTTTAGTTTTCTATCAAAAATTTATGCGCTAATGCAAGGTGATATATGCTTACTTAGGAATGTACTTTCAAAACTTATGTATGCTTTAAAGTTTCGAACTCAACTTTTAGGTCCTGCTATTGTGCACTACAATTATGGATATTTGATAATTATGCACTCTAGGGTTTAATAGGGACAGTATCCGATTACGGACTCCTTCCCTCTGATTTGGGTCACTACAGTATGACTTTTTTCAGCTTTAAGTTTTCAAAAATTTTCATTAATATAAGTCATTACTTTTTCAGGTTTAAACGTTTGCAATTTTAAAGCTTTGGTTGAATTGCAAAAACATAATTTGAAGTGAAATTCCAACAAAGTCAAGATTTGACTTATATTTCTCAGTGCTGAAGTTGGAGGTTTTGAATATGACTTTATTCCCAAATAATCAATAGTTGCTTGCTATAGTATGTGCTCAGAGGCTGATCCAAAATTTTTTGCCTAGGAGCGGGCTGGAAAATGTTATGAAGTGCAAAAATTGTCCACTTTTATATCGCAAAAAATTCTGCGGGAAAAATGTGTTATTTTACAAAAAAATTTTCTGAGGGGAACAAATTGTAAGGTAAAGACCTTACCATTTGAACACAAAATATAATTGTGACGGGGGGCGTACGACCTCCCCCCGCCCCCGTGTGATTCCGCTAGTGCGTGTGCTAACTTGGAGCTACTAATGATAAACTTTAAATTGGTACAGTTCGCACCTTCAGGGTATTACAATTTTACAAAAATTTCGACCCGTAAAACAAAAGTCTCTTTTTCTCTTAAGTTCAAAATGTCAACTTGAGTCAACGATTGACTAGTCATGTGTCTGCAACCCAACCTTGACGGCGTCTTGAAAATATAAAATTTTTGGTTTTAAATCATTTCAGAAACTGTAGAGCTGTTAGAGAGGCGCATATTTTCAAATGCGTATAACAACTATCATCAGTTTAGGTTTTTAAACTCTCAAAACTATTGCAGTTATGCAGTTAACTCAAAATTGGGACAGGATTA
The DNA here is from genome assembly GCA_030248215.1 of Enoplolaimus lenunculus. Classification (NCBI taxonomy): domain Eukaryota; kingdom Metazoa; phylum Nematoda; class Enoplea; order Enoplida; family Thoracostomopsidae; genus Enoplolaimus; species Enoplolaimus lenunculus. Next base: position 67,495 of record JASANG010003345.1, on the reverse strand, counting down.
GAGCAAATCGAATGCAATAAATGCGCCAAATTTAGAACCTCTGCATTCATTGGTTCGAAAGTTACATGACCTATTATCAGAGAAACTGTTTTCTTACCAGCGACTGAGCAGCGACGGACTTCATTGTAAAAATAGCAACTTATAAAACATAATCTTCCATAACAAAATCAATACTTAGCTAGTTAACCATATGGTGTTTCATACGTTCAGAAATTTTGTAAGTGAAGGTTGTACGGTGCAGAATTGCTTATGCATGTAGTATAGGGCAAAAAGGAGCATGCTTGCAAAATTACTTCTTGTACACCATCACTTCAGATTTTTGCTCTGTGTCGTATGCTGCATATTTATATTGGTTTGTATTCGTAAATCCAGGCTCGGCCTTTGTCAATATATAACAACTCCCAACTTATGTCGAAGGCAACCAATATTCCATGTATGTTACATGTATATTTAGTATTTTAGGCGGCCGAATGATTCCCATCAATTGCGCATGTAATGTCGGAATCCGATCTTGACAGGGCAGGGGGCAAAAAAATTGAATACAATACTAATGCAGTAAACAACAACTCTACGTCGTCTAGTCGTGCTCCAAAGAGAAAAAGTTTTGCTGTTAGTAGCGACATTTCTGACACTTTGCCAGTTTTACATAGTAATTCAACTGTATTAACAACCGACGAGCATACCAAGAATGGTAAATCGCTCCTAACATCTCTTCTACCCGTAGTAGATTCTAAACGGTCACGTTTATCAACACTAACCATAGACGCTAATTCGGTTTTGAACACCTTATCAGCTCCACAGCATCCAAAACGTTGTAGTTCAGCTCAAATTTCTACCAACAGTATCGAAATGTTTGACCCTGATCTAAATGTTAATTCGCCGACGACGTCTTCTGGGACTTCAAAATCTGCATCAGTCACGCCATCAATTGCAGGCAGCAACCTAAACGGCGCAACCACAATCAAGTCAAATTTTTCATCGTTGGTCTGTAGTCCTCAGAACGGTTTGCATAAAAATAATCAATTGGTTCACTCGAAAGATAATCGAGTACGAAAGCTGGTCATTCGCGGCTTAACAGGTTAGACTAGCAAACTGAATTTGCTTGACATCGTTTGGTTTTTACTACGTGCTTAAATTCTGTCACTGTGACAAAAGGTCATTATTGCTGTTCAGGGATGGTAGGCTCGGTCTCTTCAAATCTCGATATTTGGCAGATTTCGGTCTCGCCAAGTCTCGATATTTGGCAGATTTCGGTCTCGCCAAGTCTCATCATTTGGCATGTCTCGGTGTCGCTTTTTTGAGTCTTGGTAATTTTGAACCGAGACCAGAAATCATGGATTCAACCAATGTACGGCGCATTGTTGAAGTATATATGTGATGGCTGATGAATAAAACTTTTATGTGAACTTATGAAATTTCATAGTTACGAAATAATTACGAGAAGATATTCTGAAAAAACACAAAAACTATAAAAACACAATCGAATTGGGAAAAAGCAAAATTAATTTATTTTGAAAATTTTAATTTTTTTCGGCGATGACAAAAAATTGATCGATACCAGAATGTTGTCAAACCCAGCTAGTAGTATGAAGGTTGATACCCTTTATACGCTGACTTATAGAACAGTTATATACGAACGCAATTGTAAATGTTTCAGAAAAACCAGCGTTACCAACGGATTACATTGAAAATACATGGCAAAAGCTAGCGGAAGCCGTTAGTGCTATTCACAAGAAGCTGCCAGTGGAAAGCAGTTTTGAAGTTCTGTACCAGGCAAGTTATTTTATATTTGTTTTTAGCATTATTATTTCATCGGTAGCTCCTTAACTGCACTTCATTAGTTATCAGGGAAAGTTTGCAGGAAATTAATAAATAACAATTGGTTTAAGCCTGTTAAATGTTTTTATGGTCATAATGGTATATTATTTAGTATTTATAGATGAAATATATGCCGTAATTTACGTGTACATTAATTTAGGCTGTTGAAAATCTATGTTCGCACAATCAAGCACATCTTTTATATGACCGTTTAAAGTCATTGTGTGAATCGCATATTCGAACTTGTCTCCCGCAATTTGAATCCCGCCAGCAAGATATTTTGACAGTTATGAATGCGTGTTGGTTGTCTCACTGTGATCAAATGGTACGTGTATGTCGCATTCCTGACCACTTTAAAAATTCAATAACAGTGTTCTCTTTTAAACATTCAGGTAAATTTTTGAATGAATACGTAAATAAATGTTGGTCAGATATCTATATATAGTAGAGTCGCTCCGGGTTCAGAATCTTAATCGGGGCCGCCGTATCAACCGGGTTCAAGTTAAAATATGTAAGATAACTATCAACATGAGCTACGATATACGTAATACGCATATGGTGACTAACACTGGGAAAATAAACAATATTGTGTATTGTCTGTATACAGGAAACCGTGGGAAAATAAATAATACCGTATTGTGATTTCGTGTGATTTTCATATGTTTGAAACGGGAACCGAGCCTGATAGGATTGCTTAGTGCGAGTCAAATAAGAATCGTATATAAAAACCGCCCAGGTTAGGCCCCGTCAATATTTTGTTTCTAGATTATGATCCGAAGCATTTTTCTATTTTTGGATCGCACTTACGTGCTTCAAAATAAAGCCGTACTCTCCATTTGGTTAGTTTGTTGCAGATATTTGACATAAATTTAATTTTATTATACTCTGTTCTGTGGTTATTACCAATCAACAATTTTGCCTGGCTTGTAACATGATAGCACTGCACTGGCGGTCCCCTGATTTTATTTCGAGAAGGCCGGGCATTAACAAGTTTCATTTTTATATGATAGATGTGTTGTGTGACCTATCGCTTTAGTTTTCGCGCTAACAAATTAGGTGTCTGGAAATTATTTTGGGTGATTGTCGGCAGCGGCCGCCTATGGACTGGAGCTGCTCCACCTGTGTCCGAACCTGCATTACTATTGGATGTTTTATTTTTGGTTTCAGGGATCTTGGTTTAGAACTATTTCGCTCAATTATTGTCAACCACGCAGACGTTGAGAAAACAACGATCGATGCCGTTCTGTCTGAAATTGCACGTGAACGTAACGGTGAACAAGTTGATCGGTCGTTGTTGAAAAGTTTGCTCAGAATGTTTTCGAATTTAGAAGTAAGTATGTGAATTGGGGTATTTAAATGTTGTATTTTGTATTGGTATTGAAAATTTTTGAAAAATAGTAGGAATACCGTTTTTTATTAAAACCGGTCATTTTGGAGCGAAAATTTCGAACACATTAATAACCACATTTAGTTTTTCGTTTTTAAGTCTAAATAAACAGTGTGCATTGTATTTTGTCTTCACATGTTTCGCTCCATTGTTTATGAATGAGTGTAACAATCGCGATGGGCTCTATTAATATACGTTATTTTACTGTCTTATTTCTTAGCTCGTATGTTATTGGTATTAGGTTATAGCAGCAACAGCAATGAGTTGTTTTCAAAATAGAGTTTCGCATTAAGATTCTGTACGTATCGTAATGAAATACCTGGTTCGTGTGTTTTGATTTCAGATATACCAACAGGCATTCGAAAGAAAATTTTTGGCTGCAACCGACGAGTTGTACGCCTTTGAAGGCCGAACACTAGTGCTTAATCTTGAGGTACATGACTATTGAAATATTGGCTGTGGCTTAGCTGTAGTGTAGGTAATTATATGTGATGAAGGCAAATGTATTTTGAACATTGTTTATTTTGAAAATAATAATCATCAAGAATTTGTGAAAAAATAACGTGGTATTTCTTCAGATAACTGAATACATGACTCGGGTGGAAAAAAGGCTATTAGAAGAGAACGATCGGCTGTTACATTATCTTGATTATTCTACTCGAAAATCCTTGATTACTAAAGTTGAAAAGCAGCTAATTGCTGAACATGTATCAACTATATTAGACAAAGGTTAGTTTTTCATGATGCTGTATTATGGAGTCTTAGATAGGAATGAATAAGCTGGTTTTGAAAAACTTAAATGTTATATATGGTTAAAACCGGTTACGTTTTGTTTTGTATTTAATAAGGAATTTGTATGTTGTCTAGAGTGCAGAATCCGCTAAGAGTTAACTAAATGACGGCTATTAAATTTTGTCCATCTACATGTGCAAGTGCAATATTTACATTTTGTTTCCAGGTCTTGAACAGCTGCTTGAATTAAATCGAAAGGATGATTTGAAACGAATGTATCAAATGTTCAGTCGTGTCAAAAATGGTCTCACAGAATTACGGTCGCATTTTATTAGCTACATTAAAGTATGTTCTCGTAAGCTTGCAATTTTGTAGTAGTTCGCTATTTTTTATATAGTAATTTATGGACTTTTGCGTAAGGTGATGCTGTGTGCTTGATTTCCGAACAATATTTTCGTCTGTATTTTTTCTTGGCGTTTGGTGTGCGTCGGTTTAGTAGGCGCAGTCAGTTTGGCTGTTGAACTAGAAGCTAGTGTTACAAGCCAGTCTCGAGAATTAACCAAAAAAGAAAAGTTTGGAATTTCGCCATAGCTGAGCGTTGGTTTCTCTAGTAGAGTTTTCCGACAAATTTGGAACCTGATCACCAACTTCAGTCTGTATCTACGGCGACGGAGCTAAATTTTTTCTGCTTTAAATAAGGACCCCATTTTATTATTTCTCAGATACATATGCGTGTTTATAGAAAACTGGCAAAACAATTGTGACAGACGTCGATCGTGAGAAAACGATGGTGCAAGACCTATTGGATTTAAAAGAAAATTTAGACGCGATTGTATCCGACTGTTACGCAGGCAACGAAAAATTTGTTCAAGGCGTTAAGGATGCGTGCGAATTTTTCATTAATCAACGGGTAAACAAACCCGCAGAATTGATAGGTAACTATTTTAAAAATCTAGTATGGTTTTTAAGCGCAGGCAGCATCTATCACAGTAATTTTGGAGACGTAATTTTTAACGGGAGCTGTGTGGTAAACTTTAATTAGACCAGTCAACGTTTGTAGATTTGTCAGCTTTCGGAACTGTGTATAAGGGATTATTTTCATAATTATGCTTTTACCAGTCTGTGAAACTGTCAAAATCAGAGGTACGATTATTTTGAAGTGTGAGGTTTAAGTACAGTGCCCAATTTATTTAAGAACAGAGAACGATTTTGATTCCAAGAGCAACATTCTATGTGTTAAATTTTTATTGTTGTTAACTGTGTTTTAGCGAAGTTTATGGACGGCAAACTACGGTCAGGCAATAAGGTGCATATTGATTGATTATTAGTTGGTATTTGATTAACAGTCCTTGGAATCTTGGATATAGCGTTAGTCACTTGTTGAAATTTACAAACTGGCTATATGAATTGGCTCTGCTTTTCAAAACTCTACTGTGTTGCATAGATGTCGGGCTAAATTATGTAGTTTTCAGAATGCAACTCGATGTTTACATTTAACGATGGCATTTTGTTGATTTAGGAAGCCACAGAAGAGGAGCTTGAACAACTGATGGATCGAATCATGGTTTTGTTTCGATTTATACATGGTATGCTGGAAATGTCTGTTTTGCTTAAAATTGAAAATTTGCTGAAAGTTCAAAAATTGCTTCACAGCAACTATTTGTGTAAAGTAAAATAGTCTGCTTCGTTGCATTCATTATGCATGTATCCGGTCAGTGTTCTACGACTGGGCGTACAATTGCTTAGAGTTGTTGCAGACCAAGCGTTTGTTTTTGTGCTTTTGTGTAATAGAAATTAATATTTTCCTTGTTGCTGTTGCCAATTTAGGTAAAGACGTGTTTGAGGCATTTTACAAAAAGGATCTTGCGAAACGGCTACTTCTGGGTAAAAGTGCCTCTGTTGATGCAGAAAAGTCGATGCTTTCAAAACTGAAACAAGGTATCGCGATACTGTTATAATTACAACTTTACAACACATGTTTTGTTTTTTATAAAATAATACAACACATGTTTTGTTTTTTATAAAATAAAGTATATCTACGTATTTTTAGAAATTGTTTACGTTTATGTGTCGAGGTATGAATAGCTGCGTTCTTTAGTAATTGCTTAACTGAAACACCAGGTTCACCTTCAGCTCTTCAACGCTCAAGGATTCAAGTAAGGATTACATTAAACAATTAGCCCCAGTAAATTAAGCGTTGGCCCGGGGCGTTGCTAATACCAGATGTGGTTGAAAACTTGTTATATTATATTGTTAGCTGCACACCTGCCAAATCCTCTATACTTCCTGTATTGTCATTTTGTGCTATATTTTCGATTGATTTCCTATTCAGTAGAATGAATTTTCGTAAATATTCCTGCTGATGTTTTGGTTGTTGCACATGTTGGTATTGTTTTGTTTAGAATGTGGTGCTGGATTTACAAGCAAGTTGGAAGGCATGTTCAAAGATATGGAACTGTCGAAAGAGCTAGGTGTTGCTTTCAAACAAGTACGTTATCATTATTGACTGTGTGATATATTTTTAATTTCACAATAGTCTTTGTTTTAATGGTTAGCTTGAAAACGTTCACAATTGAAACTTGAAGATCTTAGCCACAATTTTCGAAATTTGCGTTACATTTAGCAAACACTGTGAAGGAGGTGAGTTTCTTTTGTTACGAACTGGAAAAGTATCTAAATGCCCATTTACAAAAATCGCAAAAGGGGATGACCTCTAAACCCACTCTCTAGCTGCGCCCTTGGTTAATTGTGCTTGGTCGGTGTATTTTAGTCTTCTGAGGTTTTGTCCAATGTTTGTTTTGTATTATATATTGTTTCGAATATTTAATGGTAGTGGTCATACTACTAGTAGTGGTTAGTTTTATGTCTGATTAGCTAAAAACTGGAAGAGCTTAATGAGGCCCTTGCACTTTATCTCACATTTACGATTAAGACCCTTAACCGACTCGTATAACAATTTTCGTTGCGTTTTAGTATCTGTGCAATGTTACCACGCTGACATGGAATATTGATATGACTGTTGATATATTAACGATGGGACATTGGCCGACGTATACTTCAATGAACGTTGTAATGCCAGGAGGAGTGAGTTAGCAAACCTAACAAGTATAAGTCTAGCCATAACTGTGTCTAACGGAACAGGGGCTGACGTATACTGCAATGAATGTTGTAATGCAAGGAGAGCGAGTTTGTACACCTTATAAAGCCTAAGCCTAGTTCTAACTCCGTCTAACAACCGGGTATATTAACGATGGGATATTGTCCGACATTTGCTGCAATTAATGTTGTAATGTGAGAACGGTTTAGTTTGCAAGCCTAATCCTAGTCTAAACTTCAATTAACCCTGGGTGCCTTAGATTCTACAATTTAAAGAGTATTCAACGCATACGTACTTAGAACCCACTGCTCTAAAAACTTCTTACGTTATTGTGCTTATATTGTTTTGATATGCTGTATTTTTGTAGATGGTCGAATATCAAGAAGTTTTCAAAAAATTCTATCTATCGAAGCATAACGGACGCAAACTGCAATGGCAACCGTCGTTGGGTCATTGTTTAATGAAAGCTCGGTTTTCTGTAGGGGTAAAATATTACATATGATTTCTGTAGTAATTGTACGATCACGTCAATCATAGCTGTTGATTATAAGTTACAGATGTGGGTCTTTATGCATCAAAATTAAATGCAATTGCGGTGTTTATAATTGATAATGCAAATAAATAAATAAATGCAATCGCTATTACTGTGCACTTAGCTCTGTCTGTGACTGCAGATTTGTCATGCAAAGTGATTTTCTGATAGGGTTGTTTTGTTTTATTTAAACATTGAACTTTATTTTATTTAAAATTTGAACTGATTTCATCTATTTTTGAAGTTTTATTCTTATTTTCAGATCAATATTGCGCATTAGCAGTTTAAAAATATAATTTTAAGCACAATCCAAGTTTATATTAAAACTTCGAATGTGCGCAATATGCAGTCAGTGTATTTGCAGCCACAAAAAGAATTACAAGTGTCGCAGTTTCAAGGTCTATGCTTGTTGTTATTCAACGAAAAGGATGAATGGTCGTTTGAAGAAATTAAAGTCGCAACCGGTATAGGTGAGTTAATACTGTACGAGAATAGGTAATTTATATTGGTAGTTCATACATATGAATCTATTAATCTCTTTTATGTTTGAAACTGGATAATTTTGTGGGTTCGTAAGGCGACTAACATTTGGAGTCTTGTAGCCGTTTAATAATAATTAAAAGTTAGGAAGACTGAAAAATTTAGCTGTGTTTGATGTTCTAAACAGAACTTACAGATGCTGCTCTCGAATATGAATTGACGTTTTTTGCCTATTTTAGAAGATATTGAATTACGTCGAACACTGCAGTCTCTTGCGTGTGGTAAATATCGGGTAATGCACAAAATACCCAAGGTTAGCTGGTTGATAATTTTCGTTATTTGAGTTATACAGTTTGTTTTCAAAGTTTTATTTACGTCAATGCATATTGTACAAACACTAGTAATTTTCTGCAAAACTTGTGGATGAAGACTATTTCAGCCAAAATGATATTTGATTGACCTTTGAGGAATAAAATATTTCTAGCTCTATGAACTTGGCCATTAACAGTATTCTTATTTTCTTAGGTAGTAGTTTGTGCTAAAATGTCACATTTAATATGTCCTGTGAAATTTGTGGATACGTTTACGCAAACAATAGGCCCGTAGCCAGTGTAGTAGTTTGTGCTAAAATGTCACATTTAATATGTCCTGTGAAATTTGTGGATACGTTTACGCAAACAATAGGCCCGTAGCCAGTCGAACTTGTTGGGCTCCAAAAATTTAGGTGGGATATAACTGGATTTTGCTGCATTTACAATAAGGGTAATCTGGACACGAATTGTTTACAGAAAAAAGTACTTTCACGCATTTATAATAAATTGTCTGCTTTATTTTTGGTTTGCTAAAACTTTTGATAAATGAATATTTTTGTTCGTCCAATAAAGTGCTTCTAAACTCGATTGCGTTTATTGAAAATGGTTGGATTTCAAATTATTACCAGGGACGGGATATAATGGACAATGATAAATTTGTGTTCAATTCATCGTTTACTGCACCGCGAATACGTATCAAGATTAATGAAGTACAAATGAAGGAGACGGTATGTATGTAGTTTTCAATGCACTGCTTTACTTATTTGAAGAAACAATCTGTGTTTAAGGTTTCAACAGTGTTTTGTCGACCTAACCTCTGTCAGGTGTTGATTGTTAACCCGTTCATGGACGAAAAATAAATTATTAATACAGAATACATTAATCGAATGAAGCAATATAAATTTTCAGACAGCAAATTTCAACGAAATTTTGGCAAAACATTAAAGAATTACTCTACAACGCTTATTTGTACTAATTTGAAATTTTAGTATCCTCCATACCTTGCATATGCCACTTTGACTCGCGCAAACTGTATGCTTCCCATGTCTGAACCCGTTTTTCCGGAAGAATTATATAATATAGATGTCCAAGGCATCGCCAGTGGTGAGATTCACGCGTTTTTGCGATGATTTTCAGATGGTGACACAGAAACTTGATACTTCGAAATCCCTTTGAACTTTTTGTATAACGTCTTTCTGACATACTGGCTACGTTCCAGTTGCTACGCCTGTTTGCCTCTATTATTATTATCAAGTCAATCTTGTGCCAGCAAGAGGTATTAACGAGCCAAGTCTTTGTATTTTGGCCATGAATTTAAGATAAATTAATATATTTTGAGGAACAAGAGCAACAAGCTACAACTGAGCAAGTATTTCAAGATCGCCAGTATCAAATTGATGCGGCGATTGTTCGAATTATGAAAACACGAAAAACACTGGCACACAATTTGTTGATTTCTGAATTGTTTGGAATGTTGCGTTTTCCGTCAAAGGTAGGTCACTCGGACAAGTGTATCTTTAAAATAAACGTCTTGGTGTGGCGCTGTAGTTGTCAACCTCCGTAGTCCGTCGCGGTGCGACATCATACGCAAGTAATTCGCATAATATACTGTATCACGTGCGGCATCATACGCCAGTAATTCGCATAATATGCTGTATCGCACGGTGACTGACGGCGGCAAATGGTATTAAGATTTTTAAAAAGTATAGCGCCACACCAGCTCTTGGCACTGAGGGTGGTTTTGGCTGTTCCTTTAATGTGCAGCGTTTGATGATATTCTGTGAAACCTGGGTGAGTATTAGTTAAAATTTTAAAATGGTATTCGGATAAACGGTTTTTAAATTAATGGTGCAGATATATCGCGGTAAGCTAACCGGAATAATTTCAAGCAAATTGTGTAGAATTTCAAACTTTTCAATTCAATACTGTGGTTCACATAAAAGTTTAATCTTTCAGCAACAAAACTCATGACGTTTTTGCCTTTATATGTGTACTTATACCAGAAAATCTGACTACGGGTTAAACTGACTAAAAACGCTGGTATTGATCTTAACATGTAATGCTTTTTTACATTTGATTTTGGTAAATTTTTAAATTTTAGCCTGCAGACCTGAAGAAGCGCATTGAAAGCTTAATTGACCGTGACTATATGTGCCGTGATAAGGAAGATTCAAATTTGTACCATTATGTTGCTTAATTATTAATATTTCGTATGTAATTATGTACATATGTACGGATTGTGATAGGGCTATAATTGCTTCTTGTACTGAAAGTTGGTTGCTGAAAGTGTGGGATAACTGCAGTATGAATGCTGGCTTGTTATGGTTCGGGAGTGTAATAGTACATGAAGCATATTCTGAAACCCAGCACGAAGCGTTGTACAATTCGAAGTATGCGTGCAGTTCAAAGTTTGCTTTGTGCGATATATTTTCAGCAACAATATGCTTTAAATAAGCTGTTTTTTCAAAGCTGGGTTAATCACACCAAAGTGCTACCTAAAATAAAATACAAATGCTAAAACCGGCATTAAGGTGAAATTAGGTAGTTAAAATATTAATTCGCTAATTTAAGCTACTATCTGTAAAGTGTTGTTCATTTTTTGGTTTTATATTTCTACGAAGTCTCGACAATTTTTCCCTCAAAAATTTACCAATAGTTAAAACGAAATGCACAAAATAAACAAATTTTACAAAATTTCAATACCGAAATTACCCGAACCTCGGGCAGAAATTCTACCACATTCGAGCCAGAGGTCGAATATCTACCGGTGAGCCGGAGGCACCCCTTCAGTTGCAGCCGAGTTCATGCGTTTGAATTAATTTATTGAATTACTTTTCGCGTGTTACTATAGGATAAGAAGTAAAAAGGATTTTCCAGAATAAAACGATATAACTTTCACTGATTCACATCACAACCATGATATAATATGATTTTGCATTGCAATTTTTGCCCAGAATTTCATTTAAGCTTTTCCTGAAAAAAATTGAATCTATCGGAAATAATCGGTTTTCTGGAGAAAACGGAAAAATTGAACAATATGCGCCCTTACTTCAACAAATGTCAAGACGTTACCGGATGTTGTTAAATCTGGTGCCAAAATGATACTAAGAAAATCACTGGATTGTTTTACTAAGTATAGATCAAGGTTATAACAACACATGACAAGCAAAGATATATACACCATCACAAAAGTGTCACGATGTTATATCAAGCGAAAAGCAACAGAATTAATATGTAATATGTAGCAATTATTTTAAGAACATACAGGTAGGAAGCTTCAATAAAAATATCGTAAATGTGGCCTCCATTTGAGTAAATTGAATTTTCGTATGTTTTTAATTCAGCTCTATCTTCGACAAGAGTGAACACAAGCAGAAACATTTTAAAAACAATTTTTTGCCGTTTTCCGAGAAATTTGATACAATTTAAATATTTTAAAACGTTTTTCGTTTTTCCCATCCTTCGGAAGAAAATAAAAAATATGGCAAACCCATTTTTTGATGCCCAAATCGGGATCATTGTGATACAGGTTTATTTCCAGGACCTACCAAATATTTGAAAGCATTGTATTTGATAACTTGTGTTTTGTATGCATACATATTAGTAAAGTTAACGTTTCGTGTTTGTTGTGAGCGGTTATTTAATCTGACTAAATAAATAAAATACTATTTACTCTGTGTTTAGGTATTAATTTTTATTCAAAGTTAGCTCGAAATCTGAATCTAAGAAGCTGAAGGAAAGAATAAAAAGTTCAAGCAGCAAAATGGATACAGTCATTGATCGAGTGTATTCGAAATGTTATTTTGTAAAATACATTAAGTTGCGCGAAGTGTTTTTCTCATAGCTGCCCAGTCCGGAACACCCTTTGTCTATGCCGTGATATCCACTAATCATCGTATACAAACAGCCGTACTTATGTCATATGATACCACGGAACATTTTTATGCGAATATCATTTGATATTCGAACACCGTATGATATGGTGCAGTATTGACCCGAATAAGAGGGGGGACTGATATTTATTTGACTTCTCCTTTAACGTTTCGAAGTCAAATTGTTTGGTCCTGTAGTCATTTATGCGCTACGATTATGGATCATTGATATTTATGGACTCATTAAGGTTTAAGCACTCTATCCGCTTACGGACTCTTATTAGAGATACGCACTCCTATTGATCGGGACTCAAAATGGGGACCCCCTCTTATTCTGGTCAATACAGTAATATAATAAAAGGTAAGATAAATGTAGCTTTGAGTGATTTAGAATACTGAATAAGCTGTATTTTTCTGTTTCTGGTGGAAAGTTTTCCTAAATATATTCCTAAAGTAAGAGTAATTCAAATTTAGTATCATATGATATACTACAGGACGTTCATGCTAGTTTACCACAACCTTGCAGACATCAAAACATGTCATATGATATCGACTAGCAATATTTCGAATATCATATATGACATTGCAGTATACAAACAAACCGTGAATGTAAACATCATGATAGGAGGCAATTCAAACTTTTTTGAATTTGATAGCGGATACAATGGCGGATCCACGGGGGGCCCCACCCCGGCCGTGGCCTCCCTCAACAGCATCTCAACAAAAATTATATAGTGTCAATTGCTGTTCTACGCTGTTTATTTCTCTGTTTTATACACAATAATAATAAGCACTTTAAAGTTTCGAACTCACCTATATTTGGCCCTGGAGTCATTTATGCGCTACAATTAGGGATAATAGACATTTATGGTCTCTAATTACGGCTTAGACACTATGTCCGCTTACGGACTCTTATTAGGGATGCGGATTCCTTTTAATTGGGACTCAAAATGGAAATTCCCCTCGTATTTGGGTCACTACAATATGGGTCAAAAGTAAGTTTATTGCCTGCGAAATTTTGCCCCCCCCCATTTTGATATCCTGGATCCGCCACTGAGCGGATAGATGTGCATACAAAATGTTACCCGTTATTGTAATAGAGACAAAACGTGTTCCAAGTTGCCCCAGTTATAACGTGAACCCCGCATCAGGTGATCATCGTACATAAATAGCCATGTTCAAGTGGACGAGTTAGTTTTGAACTAAACGTATTAAATTCGTGTAACACAGAAAGTACAATTAGCAACTTTTTTACCGGACTCAACCCGGTAGTTTGTGTGCAGCTAGCTGGCAGATGCCAATTTTCGACAGCTGACGCACTTGCAGGGTGTACCCTACGCTTGTCGATATATACCGTTTTTCACAAGAATACTTCAGCTTTAACTAAGACGAAAACTTCACCAAAACTGAAATTTTCTTTCGAAAAGCGCAACAAAGTAAAAAACTTTATTTTTACTCAACTTTCAAAACAAAACATAACTGTGTTAAAAAGCAAAGCGTAAACTGATTCTGCGGTTGTGGAAAAAAGTGAAAGTGCCATTTACTCGCCAGGTTCAGCAATGTTCTGATTTATTGAATAAATCATATTTAAAATACGAAAGTTTTTCGTAAAGTTTATATATTCTCTGTATCATCAACGGGCGCCACCTTGACGCAAACGAAAGTGTTGTTTCACACATACCTTTGTTTTTAGCCAATTTTTTTACATCTGCATTCATGTTTGCTCGAAATTCAATAGTTTGTTTTTTGTTTAATTCCTTGCCGCTTATTCTTTCGAAGTTGTGAACCGAAACAAATTTTCGCAATTTATTTTTTAATTATCAGGTTTTGTGGCGGAGCGTTTAAAATAGCTTGTCAGCTATGATTTGCAACCGAAAAGATCTGAATATTTTAAAGGTTCGGCAACATTGCTAACTGCTTCATTTTGAAACATTTTTTTAAATCAATACACAAAATTGCAAAATTATTGGGTTTTGAAATTTTGTGGTTCTATTCATGGTCAAGAACCAACTATTTTAAGACTTTCAGTAAAATATCACTGACTGGTTATGTGTTTACCAATTTTTGGCTATTTACTCTAGGTCCCAAAATTTAACTTATTTTTTTACAACTCGGCACTGCCTTTGGTCCACAAATTTAAGCTCGAAGCAAACTGCTGCATTGGACGTAGGTGTATATATTTTTTAAGCGGTCATTGGTGGTGTTAACCTAGGTATAACGCAAAATTAAGCATAAAGTGTAGATATTAACATTAATAAATAGTACAAAGAGTGGATGATTGTTGTATTGGAAGCGTGTGTAACTCAGGCACTATTGCCTGACATATAATGTACCGGCGTGCGCTGCGTTTTGGCTCGACCTCGGGTGTTTTTGGAGGGGGTCGATATTATACAAAGAATATCATTTGAAGATATAATCAAAGCAGCTCAAAGTATATATAATTAAATGTTTAATACTTAAACTGAAGAGAATTGATCAACTGTATCTCCAGAATTAAAAATGGTAGGCGAAAAATGCAACGTGTGCTGGGTACAGTCCTTTCCCAGTTGCATACTCTTCTGCAACGTAGGCATTATCCACTTCTATTAATAGCACCAAAAGTGGATATGTCCGCGTTGAAGAAGAGTGCTCAGCTAGGTGACAGAAACTAAAAAATTCTGATATGGAAACTAACCGGAAATATTTATATTAAGGAACGAAACCGAAACCTAAACTTTTTTATCATTGACGCTAGATATATAATAACCAAAAATTATTTCATTAGATATATAATATTTACACTTTGAATAGTGGTGCATCTGTTACTTTTGGGGGGTTCCAGATACTACTACCACTGTTCAAGGTTTACTTTTAAGTATAAATATTGGGTCTCAATTAAAACGGATTCAAGTTAATCACAAAAAGAAGTACTTTTATTTGAAGACAAATTGCCAGTTTTGCCCTGCTGAATTATATTGGCAGCATTAGGTCGTTTGTGACCTACATATATAATACGATACGATAGGATGTTTCGTTCTATAATATATATATATCTGTTCTGTAACTTAGGACCGCTATTTGGGGGGACCACAAAAATATTTTTCATTCTCAAATTTGAAATCGGTGTGCCAAACGAATTTAAATAATAATCGCTTTGCCCTAAGCGAAACTTTTTGTTTTATTTCGATTATTACTAAACTCGTTTGTTGCAAACAAAACCACACTCGCTGTCTCCGCTGTATTGATAATTTCTTGTTACGTGTATGATCTGTTTTTAGCTTTCCTACCATAAAACTAAATTCCGTTTCGAGTTTAATGCGCAGATCCGCAGAATAGCCGCTTTATTTGAATAAGTGAACAATTTGTAAAATTACCAGCAATTGTCTTAGTATCATTTTGCCTGCTTATATTGCGTGCATGCATCACGCGTGTTCATGTGCCATTAATTGTTCTTGTTGCTGTTGTTGTTGCTGTTGTTGTTGTTGTTGTTGATCATTCATCAAGCCGCCTCAAGATAAGCTTGAGCAGCGGCACCGATGCGGACGGGTTGGTTGATTAACACCGTTGTCGCTTTGGTATTTGAAGATCCTAAATTTTAACATGGGTTTAAGTGGAGGGGCAACGCAGGGTGACATTCCTCTAAAGAGTCAATAGAACTTTTGTTCGTAGTTTCAAGATTGTGACCGGCGGGCATATGTGAGCAAAATTTCTCTACCCGTTACCCGCACAAAAGTTCTTCACCGTTACCTGCCCTTATTTCTTTTGCAAATCGAACAAGATATATTGTTGATTCCAAGCCGCAATTATTTTACAATTTTAACAGCAAAATTCAGGAGTGTAATGTTTATTTTTAACTCTTACGGTAAAAGCAGTTTAAAAATCCAAGTTTTTTTGCATTATTTAGTGCCTAGTTGATTAGGACGACTTTCGGTGGGTAAACATTAACAAATTTTACCCACACTTTGAAATTCGTTACGCACCGGAATACCGCGTGCAGGTCTAAGGTGGTGTAATCGTGGATTTTGAGCGTGTCAGTTTAGCACATTTTTTGCATTTTATTTTACTCTGCTGCCATGCCAAATTTTAGAACCTCGACAGTCGAAATTCTCACTACCAAAATACAAACCACAGCTGCTGTGCGTGCAAGTTTGTTTCAAATGCTTTTTCATAATACATATCCTCAAGGCTTTACCTTGAGGCGTTAAAGGCAATTTTAAAAACGCCAACTGGTAACTATCAAATCACAACTGTAATGGTTTTACTAAAATAGAAGTAAATTCGGAAAAATTATTTCATGAAACGACTTAAGCCCTGTTCACACGTGCAAGTTTTTTTAGGAACGCAAACAATTGATAAGCGTGAACAATTGCTGCATGTCTGCTTTATTTAGAACGGATTATAGATATTGCAGAAACGCATATACACATATACATATCAAGTGGTTTAGCTTTTGCGGATTTTGCAATTAAAACTATAAACTGGTGATGTAACCAAAACCTAAATTTACACAAGTCAATACACATGCGACGCGGTTTGTGTTTTTGAATAATAAATAAGCCGGCATAACTTTGCTTTGATCTATAAAACCAACCGTGCAATCAAGAATTGCTAATAGATGGACGCATCAAGCGGTTTTGTTGTGCTGTACGCTAACTCGGGGCCAGGAGGGGAGTCAAGAATGTCAAAACTTGTCTTTTAGGCGAATTTGTCTAAAATGTTTTTGGGCAGTTTTTCGCTTGTAACACAAGAAACCAGTTTTTTCTAGGACATGCTTAATTTTGTCCAAAATCCTGGCAAATTCAATGGATATATGGAAATTTTTACTATCGTAGAATTTTACAAATGACGTTGAAAATTTTTTCGTTTACAGAACGCGAGGCAAAGACATTTCGAGCAACGCAGCGGTTATCTCTGATGGTTTACGGCTATGAATTAAATTTTTGTTAATTTGCCCCTTATGCATCATCGATAGTGATGTCACACATTTTAGAGGAACTAAGTCACATTTTGGAGAAATGTTTTTCTTAGCAGGACACGAATTTGTTAGTTGCCCGTTCCTGAATTTTAAATAAGGTCATGACAACTGTTAATACTTGACGCATTTTGTAGTTTGTAGCTTTGATATGGTTTCGAGTCATTTTACGTGATTAAGGTTTGCTGAGGAGATCCATCCGCTCAAGCCAATTAAATGGTAGCGTCGAAATAAAATTGTATTCAAACCAATTTAAGTTGAAACTCATTGTCAGTTTTAATATTAAAATATCTCTATGACACTTGTTAGCTTGAACGCAGGCAAAGATAGCGGTTGTTATATGACGAAAACAAGTCGCTTAATATCCTATAGGCATATATTTAAAAGACTTGATGGTTATTGGTATTCCCAAGGTTACAACTACCGAGCGACAGGAACAGAGCGCTGCCGACTATTACACAAATTTTCGCCGACTCAGCTAAAACATTTTCAACAGCATCAAAACTATTTTATGTCGCGAAAATTTTTGCTGCTTCTTCTATATTAATTTTTCTGCTCAACCTACTGAGGATTGAGGAATATACTGTGAATTAATTTTGTTTCAAACAAATTAGTTTATTTCTAACTTATAAAGTTACATTTCATAAAGTATACTATTGTCAAATTGGTATATATAGCATCTACTCGCCAGTTGGTTAAATATCAAGTAGTTTTGAAACCAATGAAAACTGGTAAAGTTTTAAGTTTTAGCACGCATATTATACAATTTACCTAGCTGTTTAGTACTATCATGTACCTTAGGAGCGCAACCACGCTGTTTGTGGATGTTTGTGTTCCAGCATAAAAATTACTTTAAGCCCTATTCATACGTGTATTTTTTGCAGCAATACACGTGCAACTGGCTCGCGCAAATTTGGTCACAAAGCAACTTTGAGTTTCTGGCAGCTGCAGATTATTCACTGGATTTCATGCTATTTAATTTAATTGGCACCTGTGTACGCAGTTGCAAGCGGTTTGAATTTTGGGGCTTAAAGATTGTTGTTCAGCCCATATGGTAAAAGTTTGACCTCTGAACCCTCCGGCAATTATACCAATTCCATACATTTTTGATCATTTTACGTATTTTCTCCAGAAGCTGTATAATTCTAACCTATCTTTTCATCACAATAATAATATATAATAATAATAATACTAATAATAATAATACTAATAATAATAATAATACTAATAATAATAAAAGTATAAACTGTTGTCAAACTTTTTCTTTAGAAGAATTCTAAGTTTCGCGCTGACTGTGGCGGTTGCAATCCAATTACTGTCGATTATTTCAAGTTTTAGCTTTCTGTGTAATTCTATAAATCTTTATAGTTCGTCACCGCCGTTCCTAACAACCCTGTGCGTTCCTGTGAAGTCGGTGGGAATTCCTTTGAGGAAAGTCTTCCGGACCTTTGACCGTGTAGTTTGTGCTTTCTTCTTGTTGTTGTTGTCATCGTTGAATATCCGTTTAGGTTTGAATTCAGTCCTGATTACACGACACCCGTACTAAAATCTTACCAGAGTTAGGCCTAATCAAACGATTTGCTGTTCTCGCTCGGTGATATATCACGGGTCGCCCAAATCACCGTTATTTGATGTGGCTAACAAAGTTGCAGGTCTTTATTTGCTATTTGTATATATTCGGAACGTCAAAAGTTTTGGAGTTTCGCTAATTTTAAAGTTCTGTCATCAGTCTTACTATAATTTTGGTTTAAACTAGCATTCTCTTGGGTTACACTAGCGCGTACGGCTTGCAAGCTCGTTTCGGGAGTGTTTATTTTGGCGACAGCTTAAAAAATGTTTAGTTTTACCATGGGTTTTCTAAGAAAGTTTAACTCTGTATTGTGAAGTTGTATGCATGTTTTAGAAAATAATACCAGCTTTCTTCAACTTTTATACGATGTCTCTTAATAATTTGTATGGTCTCACCTAAACAGTCGTGTTCTCTGCGAGTGAGTTCAAAGACTAGACTTGATGCAAATCCAGCTCACATTTCATTGATACCACGGGAACCCTTAATATTTTATAAGCTTTTATCAATAGCGTGCCGCTGAAATTTTTTATAGGTGGTTCATGTAAGCTGGCCCGAGTGATATTTGGCTTATTCAAATACTTTGTAGAAGCCATGGCTTATAAATTTCCTAGCTGGTTTAGTTCCAGTGCTTGTATAATGGTAGTGGGGTAAAAATTTACCACTTCAAACAATTATTTTTGACATACGTTCGCTGGATGCCTATGTAAATTCAGTAAGCGTTCATGGAACAGTGCATATATACTTTTCTTTGCTGAACTGCTGGTTCAGAAATAAGCTTGAATTCGTCAGTAATTCGCGTATTAAAGTTTACAATTCAAAAAACCAAGTTTAGTTGACTTTAGAACAAAATTAATTTTATTAAATTTTCGAGACAAATAAGTGCTTTTTTGCTAGCGAACAAATATTACTGTCTTTATTAGTTTTCGAATGAATAAAATCCTATTAATAATCGCGAAAATTGCAGAACAAAGCCGTTTTGTACGCACGCTGCGATGTACATCTTAGTTGTGTACGATTTGGTGCGCTTTCGTAGTGCAAAAATGACCTGAATGCACGCAAATTTATCCTTAAGGCTAATTAATTGCAAACCATCAGCTAAGGTCGTACATCACGGTGCTATTCTTATATATATTTTGAAGTTTTAGTTGAATTTCAACAATAAAAGTTGAACAAATATACACAAAACAGCCTATCTTTGAAGCTTCAGAGTATAGCCTTTAACGGCGGTGGATCCAGAAATTTCTAAAACGAATGGTCATGGGAGGATATTAAAAGTAGACAAAACTAACGCAATTTTAGTGCTAAAGTTTACCAAAAAATTGTGGTTTGGTCCCGGTTAGTGGTCTAAGCTGGAGTGTCCCTTGTATTAGCCAGTGGTGAGCTTTAATGATTTTGACTTATGCATATATATAACCGCTACCGTTATGTAGCACGGTTGTTTGAATTTTATATATACGGATAGTTGGGGCTAAGACGAGCACGTGGCAACATTAAAATTGGTTCAACAAATCTTGAACATTACTATTAATTAGCAAAAAATCCTTCGCCAAAATATTATAGGACCCACTTCGCAGTTGCTTGCCTGCGCATAGTTGGCTTGCCCATCCCCTCCATAAATGAGTAGGCCAGGCAAAAACGCAACGAGCGCGGGTTACATTTTTTCAATAAGAATGTGCCCAGTTGCATACTCTTGTTTATAACAGTGATCATCCTTTTTTTGCTTTAACCAAAAGTCGATAATCTTTGAGCGAAGCGAAACTCCGAGCGAAGCTCGGAGTTTCGCGAAGCGTTTTATGTTTTGTACTTGGGGGTCGAAAGGTGGATGTCCGTCCGTCCGTCTGTCCGTCTGTCCGTCCGAAAAGAATCTCCGGAACGGCTGAACCGATTTTGATAAACTTTTTTTGTTTGAAAGCCAATTATCCTGGGGTCTTAACCTCGCACTGGGATTTTAAAATTTTAAGCTGTATATTTTCACTAATTATTACAGTTAGAAGCAATGTAATTTTAGCATTAAAGGGTTTTTGGGTGCGAGCAATCTGCGTACACTGTTTACAAACCTCCAAAATCGATAATTGAGCAGTTAGCTAATAGATAATTTGCATATTAGCATATATAGTTTATAAGCCTAAATTTCGACTTTTTACAATATTTTACTAATTATTAAGGTTAAAAGCAATATAATTTCAGCCCTAGAGGGTTTTTGGTGCGAGAAATTTGAATAAATAGTTTACAAACATCCAAAACCGATAATTAAATAGTTAGCTAATAGCTAATTTGCATATTAGCTTAATTGACAAGACAAAACTAGGACTTTTTAAATTATTTCAATAATTATTAGGGTTTACTGAAGGTTTTTGGGTGCGAACAATCTGAATAAATTGTTTACAAGCCTCCAAAACCGATAATTGAATAGTTAGCTAATAACTAATTTGCATATTAGCTTAATTGACAAAACAAAATTGGGACTTTTTAAATTATTCCAAAAATTATTAGAGTGGCTGAAGGGTTTTTGGGTGCGAGGAATCTGAGGAAATTGCTTACAAACCTCCAAAACCGATAAATGACTAGTTGGCTAACAATTAATTTGCATATTACCTAATCGCTTACGTGCGTTCGAGCTTCGCTCAATAAATGTAGTCCCACTACGACTGGTTAAATAAAAGTATGGAAGCTGCTGGAATATTCATGGCACAAAATGTACCAGCGTTGCTTTACCCCACGCCATTTATGGGGCGAGGGTACATGCCTCCATAACCGAGCAATGTATAATCTTAAACGCACGAATGCGAAAATGGAAAGAATCGGCCAACTCTTTAAAGCCAATGTCAGAAAAAACGAAGGGAAGAATTGGGAAAAACGCAACGCGTGCTGGATGCATTTTTTGTATACAAAATGTTCCCATTCCCATACAGTTGTGTATTAAGCATGCATCATCTACTCGTGCATTATCTAACGCACGTGTCTGAGGCACAACATATTACAGATTGTATGTATTTTTCATTTAACAAATCAACAATGCATATAGAATGCGGACGATTCAACGAGGTATACTCAGTCGGTCCGCAAAGACTTAAACGGCTATAAAGATAGATCGACGTGGCGCCGGCTAACCTCAGAGCTTCCCATAAAAATCCTTGATTTGCTGACTCGCCACCACCCAAACACTTGAAGTTTGGTTTTTGAGAATAGCCCAGGTAGACACGGCCTTGCGGCCTCGTGTTCTGGGTCATCCATTTATAATACGCGCTAATGTAAAAATTTGTCCAACTACCCGGTAGCTATCTGTGTAGAAATCGAAGCTGGAACTAGCGTGTAGGTACAGATTTATGCGGTACCTAGAGACTATTAATTGTCCCGACACTGTCCAAAGGAGTCGGGATAAAAGGTAAAAAATGAGCAAAATAAATAAGGGTATATATGTGTTTGTGTTGTTGTTATGTATATTTGCGATGCTATATGAACACAGTGCAATATGTCCTTACGTCCTCGTTATGGACAACCGGCGTTTATAGTAGTCTCGTAATACAATGTGTTAAAACGACGTCGGACGTTACTCAGAGCCAGATATTTTTTGCAGTAGCGCGTGCAGTATAACGTGGATGTTCCATTAGTTCATCGAAATGCGGTGTTTTGCTCACTGGTTTTTATAAAATCATATGATGAAGGTTTAAATTAGGACGTGTCTGTCATATGGGCCTCAGGCCTCCAACCAGCTTAATCGTGCCGTGCCAATTCATATGTCTTTATTATGAAACTAACTTTTGATTTACTATTATGTCGTTGCCTTTATATATTGTGTTTTGTTATATATAATTATATTTTGTTATTGCTATTATTATTATAAATATTACTATTAATATTATTATTATTATTAATTATTTAATTTATTTAGGTATTATTTATTTTTTCATCTTTACGTGCAATTTAAATAAATACCAAATCACAGGCAGCATGAAACCAATCATAACACTTATTACATACACGAAAAATAGACAATCTGTATAGTTTTATTCTAAGTTTTTATTTGTTCTATAATATCAATGCGTATAAATTTCAAAATCAAAGACGAATGACAATCGATCCTGTTCGTGAGCAATTTGAACTTCCGCAAAGCCATCCATAGCCAAAAGTGAAAACCTAAAGCCGACTGGTTCTAGGAATACCAGCATATTTGCCCGTTAGCCGTAAAGCTTACCATCGTCGAAATTACCCATATACACGGTTATATATGCTGCGAGTTTTCTGGCATTATTATCATTGCACACGTGTGCGCATCCGTGCTCCGTTTCAAACTCTCATTTTGCGTGACTTGTAAACTTCAACCCATCTATATATACTAAGACAAACCAAAGACTTAAAATTACTAATCGTAGATCTTCTGTAGGATATTGTCGGTGTACAAACTTTGATTTTGATTATTTTTAAATTTTAAATATTTTTCAGTTTTTGAAAAATTATTCGCATCCGTAAAAATTAAGTATATGCTTCTTACATCGGTATGCGTTACTTATTTTTGTGAATGTTTTCAGCAAACTTTGTATTAGAAAATAGAAACGATTAACCCGTTTCTAATATGAACACTTTCAGCTTCGGTTGACGTGTGTTTTCAAGCTTGGATTTAAGCCCTACTCTCTTGGGTGGAAGTCGTTTACCATGACCGCTGAGATAAAGCTGCTTGATAGCTGAAGCCGAGGAGCCGATGCACATACATTTAAGAATAGTTAAAGGCGGGTGATTAGGTACACAATTCCATGCCCATCATTACGCGTACACATCGACCGTAATCGTTGCAAGCTTTAACAGAACGTACCCTGGTAGCGTCAAAAAATTCATTTCATAAATTTAAGCAGAAAAATGTCACACCCAAAATTACAATTAGCAAAAATCTCGAGCGAAAATAATTTACGCCCGAAACCCGTTATTTTCTAAAATTCTAGCCGAAACATGTTACGTTAAAAATCCTAATAAATTTCAGTAACATTTCAATTTTTACTAAATTACTGGCAAAAAATGCGACGTTTGAAAAACCAAATTTTTCAAAATCACAAACGAAAAAAAAGCAGCGTCTAATATCCTAAAATCTCAAGTATAAAATTAATCACA
The DNA here is from genome assembly GCA_030248215.1 of Enoplolaimus lenunculus. Lineage (NCBI taxonomy): Eukaryota > Metazoa > Nematoda > Enoplea > Enoplida > Thoracostomopsidae > Enoplolaimus > Enoplolaimus lenunculus. The sequence continues at coordinate 43,642 of JASANG010003345.1, read as the reverse complement.
ATCTTCCCAAATCCAGCATCCTGAGTAAAATTTTTATTTTTTCAAAATTTTCACGATTTAACCGCGGATTTTGGGAGGTACCTCATCTGCAAATAGACCATTGCCTGCTGAGAAAATGATGTCTGATTGTCCCATCTGCATTGCTGTTTCGACTTTCCTGCTGTCCCTGCAACAACTTAATTCAGCAACATCTGACCTACTAGGATGGGAGAATCACATTTACTCTTCATTTTGTTGTCCCTGGGACTATGGAATGGCACTGAGAGTGGCTTTGGTGACATCTCCAATAGCATCACCTTAAAAGAGTTGCAGACGTTCCACGGTTACTAGTCGAATCTCCATTCTATGCAAATTCATTACTGATTAGCTGTATATAGAAGGGTTACGGTAGCCTGTCCTGCTGCTTTATTGCACAGCTCAAGGTAGTAATATATTTTCAGGGCCGAGTTTATGGAAGGTAAACGGCAGGATACAATCGGAGGTCTGCCTTCGGCTCCGGCTCCGGCAAAAAATCAGCCTCCGGCTCCAGCTCCGGTAGAAATTTTGCAGGAGGTTCCGGCAATTTCGGTAGTAAAATTTTGCATAATTTTGTAAAATTTATCTGTTTAGCGCATTTCGTTGTACTTTTGTCACAATTTTCAGGAACGAATTTCTGAAATTTCGCAGAAAATTAGCGTAAAAACAAACAACTTAACAACATATTGCAGATATTGGCTAAAATTAATTAACCATCATTTTTACTACCAAATTTCGAATCACCTCCGGCTGCGGCTCCGGCATATATATTTGCTGACCCGTGCTCCGTTATTTTCACCTCCGGTTACACCCTGGTAAACGGGTTATTGAATTGAAATCGCTCTTTGCCAACGTCTTTTTCTAACTTATCGGTTTTTGTGCCAACTTCCTACGACAAATTTGTCGCTACTTCAAACTTAATAGGAAATGACTAATTATTGTTAACTTGGTTCTTGTAAGCTGATCCTTAACATTTCTACACATTAACTTTTTCTTTCTCGTGATATCAATTAAAGCTTTGTTCCTTATTGACGGAAAACTTTAATTCCGAACTCTACTTTCTTGCGCTTGTGAAAATTTTTGTCTAAATGCAGCAAAGGTAACTTTTGAAACGTCTGTTAGATAGCGCTGCTGGCCCCGAATGCGGTACAGTTTTGAAACGCTGTAATTTGATATGTTTTGAACGTGTCGGTAAAATTGAATTTTACTCTTAAAATGGTAACAAATACCAACTGCCAATTTTTGTAACAGGCCTAACACCCACTTGTTATAACTACTTCAAACGATGTTATATGATTCCAAACCGAATAATGGGAAACCGGAGTAATTAATTATCAAATGTTTGACCGTGAATAACAATTTTCCCAACAAAATTTTAAAGTGATTATGTTTGCTTCGTTTTGCTTTTATATACCTTTGAAAAGTATATATTCGTTTACTATTACCCGTAACCGTAGTTCAAAGGCGGAGTTTTCTCAAACCAGTGAGTTGTCTGGGCGTTTAATTGTCATTTAGCTTGCTATCGAGTTTCATTGTCCTTTATACGGCTGGAGGGACAGTTTTAAATTTTACATTTCTCAAATCACGGAAATTTTAAATTTATAGGCGATCGCAAAGCTAAGTATTTGCACGACTCAATATTCTTTAAATTATACACTGTCTTTGAACAAGAATAAATTTTGAGAAATTTTGTAATTTACAGTCATCATCGTGTCAATAAATTTACAGGTTAGCACTCTCATGGCATTAAGTTTTACGATTCCAAAATTGCGAACGCCAATTAACCCTAAGCCGTAGCGTAAGGATAATCCTACAACAAGGCTAAACTTGTAATCCTAAGTGCCTAAGCGAAAAATAGTCTGAGCCAAGCTTATTCTTTTATTGCAATGCCGCGGAAAAACAGTCCTTCCCTGATCAATTCCTAGGCAATACGAAGTATCCAACGTAAACATTGCGAAGAGCAGAGATTACCTAATTATGGCCAATATCAGAAAATCGTTTTGCAAGATTTAATTTTAACGTGTATTTTATACACTGTAAATTCCAATAAGTCGGTTAATCAATTTAGCTAGTGAGTTGGTTATTTCTGAATTAATATCAGTAAACGTTAGCTCACTCTCATTTGAGTTAATTCTCACTCTGAGTTGAGTTGACTCTAGGTAAGTTGATTAATTAAATCAGAATGAATTGAATGAACTCAAAATCTGAGTTCGGATAGTCCTAACTCAGACTGAGTGATTCAACTCATTCTCAGTTAAAATCGACTCACTGAAATTTACAGTGTAGGGGCCATTTAAATAATTTTTCTATTCATAGCAAAAACTTGTTGGTATACTTTATGCATGAAAGTGCATTTAAAAATGAGTTCAAATATATATACAAATATTTCCAAGAAATACCTGTTCCAATTATATGGTTGTTTTTTGCTAAACCGGCTTACACGTTAAAATTGTGCGAAATAAGTAGCTGGCTGTTTGATATGATGAGTTGACTACCACCTTAGCGGTTAATAATACCTAATATGTAAGGTTGCAGATTTAAGCTTACAAATTTTTGCGACCAAATTGGACAAAATATTTGTTTGAGTTTCGCGGCGGAATGAGTTTGAAATTTTAAAATTAATCATAACTTGGAATTTGTTGTTGTTATTGTTGTTTATACAAATCAAATTAATGATACGCGATATTTCTACTGCATCTGTTGGGTTTGAGGCCAAAATATTTGGACTTAACATTTTCTGACCCGTGCCGAGTAAAAGCACCTACCGAAAAATATGTCTTTTGATGAACCAAATTTACGAGATTAATATTGTGTTCCAAATCATGTTTCTGTTCCTTTCCACTCTGTCAAGTTTGTACGCGTTTTGTCATTTGTCAAGTCTGACCAAATCAAAACTATGGGCGTCATATTTTGTCATAGTGAAAATATACCAGTTTTGTCTTTTTGATCTGTTGTATATAAGGTATTTGTACAGATAATACAATTTTAAGTTTTATTCTCTCTGTTAAATTCCAGTGAATTGATTTTATTGAGAGTGAGTTGAATTACTGAGTCTAAATCAGATCTTTCAGAACGCGTTATTTTGAATGAATTCACCTCATTATGACTGAACCAATAAACTCACGCGGAATTACATCAGCTCATAATGAGTTAATGTTACTGTTATTAACTCAGAAATGACTGTAAAAACGCCTAATTCGTTTTCTGAGTTGATTAATAAACTCATTGGAATTTACAGTGCTGGTTTTAAACATTTATTTTTTAAAAATGGCTCTTGTACACTTTGTAGTCGATGGCGTTAGGCTTGCCCTTAATAATCTTACAGTTAGGTATATAAACTTGGGCTTAAATTCAGCAAGGCTTACATATTTCTCGGTCCGAGCCTTAACTTATACCAAAGCCTAAGCCTTAACCTTAATTGCAGGGGCAAAGTTGTACAAAAGCTGAAAAGGTATTTTTTCTGTTACGACACAAATTACACTTTTTCTGTTTCTCAGATTATCGTTATTTACTTGCTGAAATAATATTTGCTATTCACAGATGTTTATGATGGTTAAGTTGTTTGAAACCGTATCGCTAAACTGATAGTAGGTGCTGCATAGTCATTTGAAAATTTGGCGTCAAATTTTTGACCTGGTACATTTACGCTTTCAACTTACATTCCTCATTTTGTTTTATCACGTCATAAATTTGATAAAAATCCATCAAAGTGTGTCATATAATAGTTACGTTGTATTTATTAAGTATTTACAGTGTACCTTTAGGCTTAGGACTGAAGTTCAATCGAACTTATACGATGTATTACAATGCCAAAGCTAATTTGTAGAAACAAAGTAGAAAAATAACTACTAGAGTTCAGAAACACTAAGTTATAGTGTGGATGTCACCGGGATGGGGGTCCATGTTACTTTATGTGGTGCAACAGTAGTATACCGCAGAGACTCGAACTGGGCAATAAGAGTGAGTCAGCATTAAGTAACAAGTGCATCCGTGTATCTCAGAGTTCAATAAGTTTAGCTTAAGCCAAAAATATGTAAGATTTTTAATGCGTTTAAGCGTACGTATACACTTCTGTGCAAATTTTGTGATCCGCGCACTTAGACGATTTCGCATGAGTTTGAAAACCTTTCACTAACTGGTGGATGTGGTAATACGCATTTAAGAATATAGGCCCCGTACGAGCAACTGACAGGCGCACATTTTAAGTATCAACAAGTTAATTAAGATTTCAAAAACCCAGCCAATGATAAACAAAACGCATACATTGCAGTACCATAAAGTTCAAAATTCTTTCGCTTTCCATATTCAATTAATATGCAAAACAAGCCTTTTATGACGCTTGTCAATCCTCGCGGGCACCTGTACACTCCCGTTGTCAGTTTGAAAATTTCAAATACTCTGAAGGGAAACCAGTGACAAAAGCTAAAGCTATCGGGTGTTTATTGAACGTGCTACCCTTCACTCTGAACATCGAGACAATCGAGTACCCTGTCATTCGATTGAGGAGCTCTCAAAATTGCAGCGTGTTACTTTCAACAAATAAGCTTAAAGCAGTCATGGAATTTTTAAACAATCTACCGTAACCCAACTTGAATTGCTCATGAAAATTTGTGTGTAACCAATTACAGAGTAGCGTTTCAAAAGTGGTCTTCAGTGAGCCAATGCGAGGAAAGCTTCCGCGGTCTGTGCTGCGGTAAGTTTGGCCAATTGCAGACAAGCTGTTCACAAAGTGGTTTTCAATGAGCAAAAGCGAGGAAAGTTTCCGCGGTTCACTCGAAGCTAATTTTTTTGTTACATTTTCGTTATTCTTAACTCTGCTTTAATAATACAACTGTTTTCAATGGTAAATTTACCAATTGCAGCATATGAACTTGGTCCGTATTCTCAAATGGGTGTAGCACCTATCACCAGTTGATGATGTGTCTTGTAACTTTCAAACCAGTGAACGCTGAAGCTTAAAATTCAGCACGTTTCGCATATGATTTGCTGTTACTTTTGTACTAGTTTTGAGGAAAAAACTGCAATGGTTTGTGAGTTTGAGAACTAATTACTATCTGATGATAGTTGCTATACACATCTGTGAATATGATGGACCCTTATTTTAGTCTTGTTAATTTTTATTAGTTACAATTTTTCAAAACCCATAATTATGGATTGTAGGATACTGTACTGTCTCCGCCGGTGAATTCAAGAATTCATAACTCGCGAACCGCCTTGAACTTGTGACCAACGTAAAGAACAGGGGCGGAACAGTATTACCAGCATATTCCTAAGCCTAAGCCTAAGCCTGTGCGTAAACGTAAGAATAAGCATATTTCTAAGCCAAGCCTATGCGTAAACGTAAGAATGAGCATATTCATAAGCCGAAGCCTAAGCCTAAGCCAAGCAAAAAAATAGTCTAAACCATAAGCTTACTCTATTCTAGTCTAACAGAACAACGTTCCGCCCCTGATCATTACATGGGCCGAAATTGTTAAGCGTCGTTCAAACATGATGCAGCCGCAGGCCAGAATTTGCCGAGAATGTCAATTATCGTCCTTAAACTTTTACGCAAATTTTGAAATTTTACCGAATCCTATATCATTGCTGGCTGTCTACGGGGACGATTTGTTTCAAAATTTCCGGTATAAGCATTATTTTGACGATTAGAATTATTTTTGTAAGCAAATTGACTCGAATACACTTTTTGTATTGCTTAGGTGTTATGCTCATTCTGACAACATTTGCACACAGTATCAACGTTTAAGGTAACACAATAAAACCATAGATCGCCACAAAAAACGAACAACATCAGGTGTTCTGGTATAACCAAGCACCTTTACTGGTAACAGGTTAGACTGTTAACTTGTCAATCGTAGCCAATTTTGTATACCTTTCACTACACCGGCTTTGCTTTTATTATTTTTTTTGACAAGAACCTGTAATAATAGCCGGAAAAAAGAACCTAAAAATTGTTAGTGAACCACGCCATACAGAATCGTTCCATAATTGATTTAAGCAGGTGTGTTCAACGGATCACAAGGTAAATAACAGCGATAGCCTTGTCATTTTAGCCCCATTTATAGCCGGTGTTCGATTAAGGTGCAAGAATTAACATTACAATTAGAATCAAATGCCTGGTTATATATATACATTATATATATGTATATATATATATATAAGTGTCCGCCCACAGAATGATTTATTGCTTAAATTGTAACCTGCTTGTAATATTTGTAAATTTATAAATTTGAACAGTAACCGCCGCATAAAACATTTAAATTTAAAACCCATTTTTGTTAAATTGTTTTGCAAAAATTATGCTGTTACGGGTTTACCTATCGTTAATGAAAATCCATAGAAATGCAATAGGCACGCAGCGGACCATTGGTATTGTATCGTAGCGAAACGTCAAGTTTCGATAATTTAAACTGGAGCAAAAAGTATTAAAATAACATTTACATGCATGTCTGTTGCGGAACAGAAATTGTCTTAATTTCTCTTAATAGTTATATTAATATATATCATGGGAGGGGGTCCCGCAGGTCTAGGCGGCGCCGCGAAATTTCATACTCGAATTTCCTACTGTATCACTTTTGACGTTGGTGTATAATTTGATGCATATACATTTTAGCCTTTGATTTTGCATTTTTAAGTTCAAATTAGTAATCCGCTATTGGTAGCATACACAACACAACAGTGTAAATTTTCACACAGGTTTTCTATATGTAACAGCATAGGAATAACAGTTCTATTTCTAAGCCTAAGTTATTTTCAAGTAATCCATTCATAGTGTTTTCAAGAAAACCATTTTAATCGATGTCTTGTTTCTTGTAGCTGTAGTTTTGCTGACTGCAGATCTTAATATTGTGTGCACTTCTTGCCCTTGTTATGTTTCAAAGCACCAAGTACGTTTTAAAGCCAAAAATATTTCCACGTATTTCAAAACCACTCCAACCATCAAAACTTGGACTCCGATTATCTCTCCGCCGCCGAGTTTCGTACCGAGTTTACAAATGAGTTATTAATAGCGACACGTATAGAGAATATGCGATTCTGTGATGTCGCAGCTTTTATCACAAATCAAATTGCACACTTTCGAACGCGTACGCTGATATAATATCTGTTTGGAGAAATTTTTTCAAGTTTTAGGCTGCCACAAGCATAAATAAAGCTCACACAATATCACCACTATTGAAACCTGTCCGGCTGGTCACTCAAATAACACTTGTTCTGCTGACAATGAACCACTCAATGCCGTATATAATGAAGGGGCCAAAGATTTTGCGGAACCTGGCACAAATTGTCGCCAAAACTGAGTTCCATATCAGGATACCCATTGCTTTCCAGTAAGCAGCAGTTTTACCGATCAACGGTATGAAGCCGATTATGGGGGGGCGTGATATATAGTGACCACTGGTCAAAATGATGTATACGGAAACCGAACAGTTTTCATTTTGATGTGGTACCACTTTACCTCCTGTAAAAACAATTCAGTCAGTGTTTTGGAGGTTTAGAAGCGTCATACAAACTTTGGCCAAGTAAATTTTCGTGGCACAGTTGATAACCCTGAACAAACATATTATATATTCGAAATATAGAATGCCAAAAAACCTATAAATCTTCTTTGTCCGTGATGCACATAACGTTTTTACATTTTATCACTCGAAATATTGCACATAGCGCTTGCATTTCGGTGTAAAATGTAATTATGGTCAGTAGCCAATAAAAGTTGCCACTTTTTTTCGCTTGTCCATCTTTCAAGGTTACCTACAAGGTTTGCAAGTTAAGGTTTCCTTTTATGTTGACCGCAATTATATCCGTAAACTTGCGGTTTGCCTAGGTACACGACTATAATAAAGAGCTATCTTAGGTTTTAAACTATTTTGCTTAGGCTCATAAGTCTAGTTTTAAGCATATGCTTACGTTGAGGTGTTAATACCTTAGTCTTAGGCTTAGATTTAAGAATACGCTTTTAGATTACTGTTCAATTTGTGAAAGCAATATTATTCATAATTTCTAATTGTCTAAAATGTACGAAAAACCAATGTTAATGCCGAATTAAATTATTATTATTATTAAACTCTATTCTGAGGGATCAGACCAGCTGAAAATTGATTTATGACTAAAATTTTCGCAAAAACATTGTTCTCATATATGTTTTCAAATATTAAAACAGCAGAATGTAACTCGCTAAAAATCAACAACTCGAGAAGAAATAATAGTTTCAAAACATCCATGGCATACTGGAACACAGTACTGAAGTGTTAACATTTAAGCATTGTAGCTTGAACAACATATTTTGGCTTGTGAACATTACATTAACGTAGTTTCTTAGTTATACAACGTTACAGTAATACCAGATAATAATAACTGAAGGTCTACATCCGGCTGTTCCACATCCGGTTAAAAAAATTGACCTTCGGCTAGGGCTAATTCGTACATCCACACAGATTGTACCTTGCAGTGAGTTTGTTTGTAATTTTGGAGCAATATTTTAAATACTTATACATACTGCCTAGGTTTCTTCAGTAATATAGCTTCAAAACAATTGTTTGGCAACACTTTGCAGATTGGTGTTAAAATGGAACCTATTTTTTCGTCAAATCCGGCTCTGGGATTTTTCACCTCAGGTTGCACCATCACTAACATGCGTGCCCATAGCCAAATGAGCACCAGGGAGGTTCAGAACCTCTGAAAAAATTGTGGACACCGATAGAATTTTCAACCTAGTTTATAAGTCATTGATAACCCCTGTATGCTCCTCCTGAAATACTTTTACCCCCTCCCCTTAGCAAGGTGAGCAGGCTACGGACCTGTTAACATATACCGCTGCTCGCCGTGGGCTCTTCTCATTCAAAATTAAAATGTGTTCTCGAAATTGAAAATTTTTATTTTCACACCGTGAACGCACCGAGTTGTGGATGGCGCATTATATCGTAAATCATGGATTTAAGTTTACACTAAACCAACACCAATCGGGTCCAAATATTCGAATATACAGCGTGCTTCTTGTTTCGCATCGGCTCTTGTATTAAATTTGTTCAAAAAATGCATTTCCAAATCATGAATCACAATTATTTTGTAAAAAGAAAGGCGCCGAGCGTATATTTTGTAACATTTAACGTATATATTTTTGTAATAATTTTACTTATTAACGGTAGAGAAAAATAACACGGTAACTTTAGGATTTGACATTCATAAAACATTATAAATTGAATTCTAACCTTCAAGAGGAACTTAGGCTACTTATAATAATTGAATATATAGAGAAACACAGATATTTAGGGCACCAAATATTAAAAGCTTGTTTTCTTTTGAAACACAATTAAAATAGCAGCTTAATATCGATATATACGGTACAAAGTTACATATATTCTATGTTATTAACTGGTTAATAACAAACATGACGAAATAAATAATTATTTCGCTCGCAAGCAGTAAATAGTTAAAACATTTTGGACGAAAATTTAGGGTTGAATAGTATCATTTTGGTGGCTTACATACTAAAAATGACGGATAAACTTTCACCAGCTAAACAGAACATTTTGAAAGCTCTTACGAAATAACAGAAAAATTACACCGAATAATTCAATATTGAAGCTGAAAAAATTATATGTTAGCTGTTTTGATTCTGTTCAAATCAGGGCCAGCCACACCAACATACCCAGGAGCCCACACCCCTAAGAGGGTCCAGACCCTAACGAGATTTTAAAGAAAAAAATTGAAAAATATTTTGATCATCGCAAGGAGCCTCCACCTCGGAATATGGGGGTCCCACATCCTACCCTGCTACGGCACGGGTTCCAGTTTCCAGTAATTGTTCACCACTGGGCACGCGAAAACTGCGCTGTTCCGGGTGTCAGTGGAAACTTGAAGAAAAACTCAGGGGTGTTCCTGACACATCTTCAAACCCAACAACTTAAAGTTCCTGGTTGAAATTTAAAACATTTTATGTAGAAAATACTCCGCATGTATTTTGACTTTTGGTTACATACCAATGATTGGATTCTTTCTCGAGTTTAGCGACCCCTCCGGTATTGCGTTAACTACTCTGCTCCTCATTTGACACCCCCTAAGGTCCTGACAGCATCCCTGTGCAACATGAACAGTATTTGATGCTATCGTCGCTATAGGGCCAGTGTTGTGTGCACGCGGTGAGTCCACCAGGTCTGGACCCACATTTGCTCATAAGACCGAAATTAAAATGAAACTTCAGTGCACTATAGTAAATGTAGCAATAGCAATTATATGTTTGATCATGACACCGACTCATCATCTATTTAACTTAGCTACATAGAGCTTATCAATCGAAATGTGTTTTTAACCTGTTTTAAACCTGCGTTACGTTCTCCCCGGACCCACATCCTTCTATTTTTTCAGCGCACACCTCTGAGGTCAACGCAGCTGCCCATTAGACAGTAGACATCAAATAGGGTTTTAAGAGACGACATAAAACAGTGCCACTGTTTCAGACAAATTTAACTACTAAAACCTAAGATTTTTATAATGTATCCGACACAGGCGTTCTCGAAGCCCCACCGAGTTGCGATTCGTTCCCATCAATTTGCAATTACTGAAACTCCATTGAAAGCGTCGTGTCCCCCGCCAGCAGCCGCCACTGTAATCGATGTGCTACGTAAATTCAAATGTGAACAATGCGGTAAAGCGTTTAAGTTTAAACATCATCTTAAAGAACACGTGCGAATTCACAGCGGCGAAAAACCTTTCGAATGCCCGCATTGTCACAAGCGGTTCTCACATTCCGGTTCGTACAGCTCTCATATGAGTTCCAAAAAATGTATGCTCGCTCTCGGAATGGACCCAAATGCGATGGCTATCGAGCCGCTTCCGGCAATTTTTCGTTCAAATTCTGGAAATTTACCTCACGGACCTTTAAGCCGCAACCGGACAGGATCTATATTTCCACAACCGAGCACCATGTTTCCGTTTCCGTGGTCCGTACAACGTCTCCCAGCACCCCCTCAGCAACAGCAGCTAGCACCAGCATCGCCGTTTGCCTGGCCAACAATTCCTTTCGGTCCTACTGGCCAAAGTTCAGAACTATTTTCACCTCAAACCTCGTCTGGCATACCTAACTATTTCAATGCCCCTGCGCCATTTTTCGGGCTTAATAACTTTAAATTATCACCAAAAAACTTTTTATTTAACCCTGCGCCTATTTTTGCCCCACCAACTGTTCCCCAACAGATGTCAAACGCTCTGCCTAGTAGTCAAAAGCAAGTTGCAGATTACGATTCCAGTGCTGTTCGTAAACTCAATTTTCCTCATAAATTTGAACTAAACAATATAGACAAGCACCACGGTTGTGGGAACGATACATTTTCTAGCTTTACCGAGCAAAGTCCTCTCAGCGCACTGTCAATCAATGTTTTCAAACCACAACTGGAAACGTCATCGCTCCATAGCTGCGGCCAAAGCGAAGATCTTTTAAGCTCCGAACACACAAGGAGTTCGGAACAAGCGTGTTTACAGATACGGTCATCGGCAGGCAACCAGGCGTTATCTACGACCAAGACGACAAAGAACTGTAAAATTGCTGAAACATTTCCAGCAACGACGACCGATATTGACTCATCAAGCGGAATATCTTCAACGTTTGACTCGGCTGAGTCTGACATTGGATCGAAACTAAAATTTGATATCAATTCGCTAACCGCAGATCACAACTTCGATGAGAAAAAGTTGGCCCAGAACAAGTGTCTGGAAACATGCCAGTATAAAAATCAGGTGCAATTGGATGATCATGAAGGGATACAAGCGAGCCATGTTTCGACTCCAGATGAACCATCCCGACAGTTTGAAAAACCAATTGAAAAATTATCAGGTGAACACATCACCGCGATTGATCTAAGCGTTCCAAGATACAAACGAAAAAATCAAGTAGAATTTGGTGAGCAAAAACAATTTGAAAACTATGGAAATGTGGAAAAAAGACCAAAAATATTATCGTCAGCATACGACAGTCACGAAAATGACACTGTTTGCCAGAATAGTTTTGAGCCAACAAACGGAGAAGGCAACATTTCCGCGGATAACTTGTCGACTAGCAGTGAAGACGACGGAATTACAGATTGTTCAAACGATTCGATCACAATTCGTGGAAGCGAAGAACGGAAATCAATCGAACAACTGAGTTGTTTTCCAGGCACACATGACAACAAAAACAACAACCATAAAAACAGCAGCAGCAGCAACAACAAATATAACAACAACAACAACAATAATAACAATAATAATAATAACAAAAACAACAACAACACTACCACCATCACCACCTACAACAACAACCGCAACAACAACAGCAACACTTGCGAATCGCCCCAATTGTTCAACGACCACAACAGCAGCTTTTGTAGCTCAGACGAAGACTACTATGAAGAAAGTGAAACAGTTCGAGAAGAAAGTGACAAAAAACAAACAGAAAGCAACAAAGAACAACAAATTTATGGCTTTAAAACAGCAGTACAAACAGCCGAAGAGAAATTTCTTCTGCAATCCAAACCAACTCTTCGAACGTTACGGTCCCGGTCGGCGCTGACAGACGCCCAAATTTCGCAGCTTTCAGCTCAATTTCGACGAAATCGATTTCCGAGCAAATACGAATTGAGTTCACTGGCGCAAAGGTGTAGTGTCACTAAACGAGTTGTCCAAGTTTGGTTTCAAAATAATCGCGCAAAGGAACGTAGAAGCCAACGAGTGTTATTGTCACAACGACAATTGAAAAATTTGAATCTTGGCGAAGTTGGATTTAAAAGATTCGGTTGTACTAAAGGTAATCTTCGATTTAGGCCAGGGGAAAGGTTAAACTGTGGACTGAAATTCTCGTCTTCAATGCCGGTTCGGCAACCAGATTGCGGTAGTGAAGATTCCAGTAAACAGATATCGTACGCTTCTCGTTGCTTTGGTGGTGAAAATCAACTATTTCCAGCGGTTGGTACCAGCGAACGAAACGGCAAATTTTTAGTAGATTCCGGCATCGTAAACACCATCGGCAACGACGACAACAACAACAACAACAACAACAATAATAATAATAATAATAATAATAATAATAATAATGACAACAACAAAAACAATAATAATAATAATAATAACGAAAACAGCAACTTCAGCACTTCAGCGCAGCCTAATACGATTCGTATTTCTCGAAATGCAGCGGAAAAAATGTCAAATTTACACGAAATCCTTCAAAATCTAACAGCGTTATCGTCCGCAAATCAACTGGATTCTACTTTTAAACGTGAAGAAATCAAAGATCAGCTGAAAACTTCAAAGCAAATGTGCAGAGAAAGGGTGAAACCAATGGTGACACTGGAAGGCAACTCGAATGAAGTTACGTCGACAAAGCAAGACAAGGAAGATGAACTTATCGCGATCTCAAATCAATCATTCCCTGCTGCAAACTCATCGACGGAACAGTCTGTAACTGAAAACCCAAAACAAACTATCGTTCAACCCAACTGGGTCCATTCAGAAGAACAAGACATGATGGAAAATTGGCCCAAGACAACAAGGAAACACATCAAAAAAGAAACTACCGACAATATCGTAGCCATAAACGAATCGCCGCTCGATTTGTCAATGAAAACTGGATCGGAAGCTGCAAAGAATCTATTGGCAACATCAGATGTATACAATCATCAAAATCTTGGACTCTCGGCAGCTGAGCAGGCGATAAAGTTGTTTTTACATTCAAAAATGCGACTTGATGCTGCGACTGTTGGTGGCAAAGAGAACGACAAAAGTTTTGGATTGGCGAGCTTTGATTCGGCAAGTTTGACGCAGGTAAAATAAATTCTAAACATTCTCCTTGTACAGCATGTATACGTATCATTGCATTGTACGTGTATATATCGTGACATGCACAAGATGTGGAGGTCGCCCGAATTCCTCGTGTGATAGCTTAAATGTGGTGCTGTAGTCCGGGTTCTATCGTGCGTCAAGGTGTGACTTTAACGTTTTCACGCTTGGTGTAGAAATAAACTTGGTCCACAATGGGTAAATCAACAACACAGTACAAAATATATTCAAAATAAAGGAAACTTGTATACAACATCAGAGTTCCAGCTGCGGTAAAATGAATTTTGGCCCTAAAAGTACGTTGGAGCTATTTTAATCGACGTACACATCGTATAGGAAGGTATTGAGAAAAGAGATATATTCTTTGCAACTGGTTCACAATGTCTTGTCATTATTCAAAATGCCGTTAATTGAGTTCCCTGAATAGTATTGCAAAAATGTATTTCGAAGAAGATTTATGAGGCTTAAACAGCTTCTGTTACAGTTAATACTACCGGGATTATGTACATATACATATATAATATCTATTATATTTTTAAAATTTAATGATAAGTTCTGCATGATGCGTACCCTTTTCGGAAAAACAATAGATTTTTGATGTGTATTTGAATAAAGCTGATAGCTTTAAAGTACTTCAGTTCTGTCAACGTTTTACTCAACTCAAAGTTTCAAGTTGAAATTTTGGCAGATTAAATAATTTGCACCTTTTCGCACATTTTTATGTACAGGACCAGCATTATCCCACCAGATCCACAAGCATAACTAATTTGGTACCGAAACAATCACCAAGCGTTCGTTCAACTGGTAGCATTTGGTCGAATCCAAGTTGGTTAATGGCCGCAGCTAATTATCATTTACTATTAAATCGAGGCAGAGATCAACCGACAACAGAAGAATTTTTGCCAAAGGTAAAAACCATATGGATGAATGCGTAAGCCTAAGCCTTAGCCTAAGCCTAAGCCTAAGCCTATGCCTAAGCCTATGCATAAGCCTAAGCCTAAGCCTAAGCCTAAGCCTAAGCCTAAGCCTAAGCCTATGCCTAAGCCTAAGCCTAAGCCTAAGCCTAAGCCTAAGGCTAAGCCTAAGCCGACAACAGAGGACTTTTTGCCAAAGGTAAAAGCCATTTGAATGAATAGGTAAAAAATTATATAATTTAGCGTAACGTTGCAGGATGCTAATCAATGCATTCAAATATTCACAGCTACATAGGTTTCTTAAACCTAAGATTTTTCCTGTTTTTTACTCTGGCTTTCGCCAATACAAAAGTATATGGCGCCGAAATAAACAAAAACTGAATAATTAAGTGAATTCAATAAATTTTACCTTGTTTAACATAAGCTGAGATGCCTGAAATGTGCGTAGCATATATCATCAGTTGAAGGAATTGTTTTATTCCTAGTCTATGTAGTAAAAACTATACTATGTTTTCATAATATGTTTTGTGAATTTTATATCGTTCTAGTCAAACGCTGATTTACCTGAAATCGTATTTGGCAAGCAAAAGCCATTGATAGATCTTCCGGCAGGCTCAGACCACGGCAACCATGGCGAGGAAAGGGCCATTTCGATGGACTCCGCCGTTTCAACGACAGCCTCATCGGTGGCGAAAACCCTGACTCCAAATTCAGCTGGTGAATTTGGTCCGTTCGCATGTGATCAATGCGATAAAATATTTGGCAAACAAAGTTCGCTAACGCGGCACAAGTATGAACATTCCGGTAAGTATAAGTTCCATGCACTTCAGGCAGAGCTATAAAACAGTTAAACTGCATCAAAGATCCCTTGCCTGGATCCGTTATTTTTACTACCTGTTTACACTCTGCCTGATCAGGCCGTAGCCAGTACATCTTGCTAGGTGGGGCTAAATATGATTTCAGGAGGAGCAGTCAACGATTTTTAATGACTTAAACGCAAAGTTGAAAATTTTCTAGGGGGACCAAAGTTTTTTAGGGAGGCTCAGAATCCCTTTGCCCCTCTTGGCTATGGTCCCGTGCCTGATGCGTGTTATTATTTGCGATTTCTAATTTTAGGCCAACGACCGTACAAATGTGACGTTTGTGGCAAAGCCTTTAAGCACAAACATCACCTGACCGAGCATCAACGGTTGCATTCCGGCGAAAAACCATTTCAATGCGACAAATGCTTGAAACGCTTTTCACATTCCGGATCGTACTCCCAGCACATGAATCATCGATATTCGTACTGTGTCCCATTGAATCAAGAAAACAGGGCTTCCTAATTAAGTATAACTGTCGATTATAGAGCATGCTATATTGCACGCTTTTCCCACATTGCAGATTAAGATCTGATCTGGCTCAATCGTAGGCTTGGGACAAGGGTTTAGGCAAGGATTCAGGCTTATAAGCTGGAATAACTTTTTCTGAAACCTAAAACGAAAACTAAAGCCTAAGCATGTAGTGGGAAATGAACAAGAGCCTATAGAATTTTAATAACGGTAAGGGATCTTATCTTACAACTAATTGCAAATGTCGATGATAAGGGGGTAATGGGGCGCGTCCTGTCATTGGTCCAAGCCGACGAAACTTTTTTGTTCAATTTGTAAGTTTTTTGGTTTTCGAACTTATCCCTGTGACAACGTGTGATAACTGCACGGGGCTGTCGGTTATCTCCACAGGAGCCGGCGTTTGCCCACAGATGCTTGTATTTTAAAAATTGATACGTATTTGAGGTTCTCATAACGTCCACTGGTCATTCCACGACGAAATATAAAATTTTTGAAAAATTTGCTTCGATTTGTTAATTTTCCACATTCGATAATCTGTTTATCGAGCTATGGTTAAATAACTGATTTGGCGCCGTCCCAAATTGTTGGCAGCGTGCAAAATCAGTTACATGACCATAATTAATTAGCCAGACGTTTGATGCAAAAAATTTATCACAGTTGGACTCAGCTTCATAAAGCTGCATCGAACGTTATATATAATTTGTCAAGTTTTGAAAAAAAATTTTTGGGTGCCGGACCTAAGACCATAAAGAATTAAATTCTTCAGAAATTTAAATTTGGGCGTGGAATGACCAGGGGATGTTATGAGAAGCTCAAATATGCAAAAATTTTCAAGATCCAATCATTTTTGAGAAAACGCTGGCTGAGGGGGATAACCGAAAAGTCCCATTAAAATTGGACATGCGCCTTGTGTTAGGTTTTTCATATCGTTGCCCTTGCTAACTGCTATGACGTTTATTGCGCCTCTGGCATTTGTGCCCCGCTGTTTTTTAGATCAGCGGCTGCGCCATTGGGATTTCAGTATAGAGGGCGCTGAATTTTGTATAGCTAGGCTCCAGACATAAAGCATATGCAGGTATAAAACCGAAAAATATTTATATCTTAGAACTTGACGAGGAAAACTGCTCCAGTGCCGTCTAGTATTCGTATTGGCAAATTTAAAACTTTTCCTATTGTCGGCATAATTTTTAATAAAGATGGTGGATTGTAAAACGGTCAAAAACAGCCACTATTAAATTTAGGTTTAAGTTTTTCGATTCTACCCGCTCAGCAATCAAAAATACTTCATCCCTCATAGGTTATTGTTTTGATTTCACATTATTTACAGCAGAGTGGGACATTACCCGCGGGTACCCGCGCTTACCCGCGGGTACACGCGCTTACCCGCGGGTAAACGCTGGTCGGGTATATTCATTTGTAAAATTCATTGAAGCTATATCGCAAAACTTCATTAAAGCGCGAATCACCAGCTATCTTTAAAATACTGGTTTGACTTCAGGCGCGAGTTAAAGTTGGGTTGTGGGTACATCTTTTTTGCGCGGATATACCCGCGGGTAAACAATTCTTGTTTATACGTAGGTAAAGCGCGGTTCGGGTAAAACAATCCTTACCAACTTCTCACTCTGATTTGCAGTATATATTTAGTATATATGCAACGTCGTCCGTGTGATAGTTTTTTAATGAAATGCTATTCAAAAATATTTGTCAATTTTAATCTATATAACTGGCAAAACAGAAATCGGAAACAAGCATGACCAGAACGGCTAAAAATGCGTATAACCATTAAAACGTCGTTTAGATCTTTAGTAAAGTTCTTAAGTTTACTAATACATTTAAAACCATGGTCAAAAACTCTAAATTTTTAGCCAATTAGGATTCTAAGTTTTCGTCAATCGAACAATTGCACAACGTGAACATTTAAAGATTGCCAGGTGTAGTTTTATTGGAAATACATTGTAAATTACTATGAGTTGATTTTAATCAAGTCAGATAGCGAATTAATCATTTCTGCTTATTTCTGAGTTATAAAACATCAATTCCCTCTGAGCTGATTCATATCCGGGTGAGTTGTTTAATTAAGTCAGAATGAGTTGAGTATATTCGAAATTCTGAGTTGCAAAAGACCTAATACAGAGCTCAGACTTGTGAGTGGATTCAACTTATTCTGATTTAAAATCAACTCGTTGGAATTTACAGTATATATTAGTCATAATTGTAGATGTATATACTTATATTTTATTAATGTTTTAGTCGTCGTCTGTGTGTCATCGTACTCTAGTACTTGTTTGAAAATTGGCTTCCAGTGCAATAATTGCTCAGCTTTAAGTGTAACAGTTTTTTTTTGATTTTTTATATTAATTTTCGTTTTAGATTCGTGTTTTCGTTCTTCTGTTACATGTCCCTTCAATCTGTAAAGTACCGTTATATTTGAAATTATACTGAATGACAACTTTTACAACCGTGAGCAAAAATATGCCTCAGCGAAGCCAGAAATGACTAGAGCTTGCCGACTCCAGAGTTGGAGTTGAAGCAAACTAAAGAGCAACGTTAAAAATTATTTCGAACGCCTTTTGTTCAAGTAATTTTGATAATTTGACTTCGAAATTGCCCAAAAGTTACTATCGAACTGAACTAAACGACGAAACGTGTGTAAGAATACAAAAAATTTCACTTACTAAAATTACCGGGCTAGTGTATTGATCGCGAGCGTACCGTTTTCCCGCTGGACTACAATAGAGTAAGCATAAGCTTTAGACTAATTTTTTGGTTGGCTTTGACCTGTTTTTAGGCATAGTCTTACGAATATGCCTTACAGTACTGGGACAGGGCCTTGATCTATGCATTGACATACCGTAACGTTTGCCGCATTTTCTACAGCAACCATAGGTCTATTTTTCCGGAACCGGATATAGACCTTCGGCTATACCCAAATGAATAAAGAAAATCGTTTTCAAAATTTATATATTAGAACAAAACTTTGTCTGTTTTTGAAAATATCTCAGTTCTGTTGCCCACATTATATTTCCATAATACCTTTGCGGCAAAAATTAATGCCTATCGTTTTGTTTCAACATACTTGCAAAAACAATTTTGCCTATACACCGAGACTTTGGTTTGGGCACAACTGCGGTTTCGAATAATACAAATAATGAAGAGATCCTGCTTTAATTTAAAACTGCTTTTAAAACTTTATAACATTTTGCTCTTTATATATTAGGCTAAAACGGATAGTAAAAATTACGAAAACGGAAAACGGAAATTGAGGTATAAATGCTTTAAGGATAATTTATTTTTCTGCCAATACAGAGGCGTGTATATATTCACAGGGTTTCTAAAATTTTAAAGAAAATTTTTTTAAGATTTTGGAAGAATTTCGTAATTCTTGTTTCATAAAAATTGCCAGAAATGTACGTGATTTAGATCTAGTTTTGAACGTAAAAATAACAGAAATTCTGTTATTTAAAGGACATAGATACAGATTAGTACACCCTGCTTTACATTCATTGGACTCCGATTCAACAGATTCGAGTTGTATATATCTTCGTTGCTTCGTGTTTTCATGCAAACGTCTGCATAAAATGAAAGTTTTAATTTGTAACGCTAGTAAATTCTACTAGTGGTTTTTGTTTTGATATATACTGGGCTGGCAGGGTGCAGGTTTAGAATGTAAACTATTTTTTTGCTTAACCTTTGTTTACCGTTTTTACAACGGTAAGTCTTAGACTATGGAATATGTTTTAAAGAGCTAAAAGTAACACTGGCCCAAACTTTAATACTGTAGATATCTGAATAAGAGGTTTATCTGTGCGGAAGTGCGGATTAGCCCTAGCCGAGAGTCAATTATTTTAACCGAAGGCGGAACAGCCGGAAGTAGACCTCAGTTATTATTATATAATATTAATGTAACTTTGTATAACTAAGAAAATACGTTAATGTAATGTTACAAGCCAAAATTTGTTGTTCAAGCTACAATGCTTAAATCTTAACACTTCAGTACTGTGTTTCATTTTATTTGAAAACACATAAGAGGACAATGTTTTTGCGAAAATTATAGTCATAGGTCGTGACCCGAATAAGAGGTTGTGGGGTAATAAGAGGGGGTCCACATTTTGAGTTCCAAACAATAGGAGTCTGTATCCCAAATAAGAGTCCGTAAGCGGATAGTCCCTAATCCGTAATTTAGAGTCCATTAATGTCAGTTTATCCAAATTGTTATGCGTAAACGGCTCTAGCACCAATTACAGTTGAGTTCGAAACTTTAAAGCATAGTCTTGAAAGTAGTAGGCAGTGTGAAACCGGGTGTGAAAATTTCGAAGCCGGAGGTTAACAAAACATGCCAGAGCCGGAGCCATAGCCGGAGGTGAGGAGAAATTAGGTAGTAAAAATAATGGTTAATTAGTTAATTTTACCCAATTTCTGCAATATGTTGTTAAGTTGTTTGGTTTAACGCTTTTCAGCGAAATTTCAGAATTTCTTTCCTGAAAATTGTGACAAATGTAAAACGAAACGCGCTAAAAAGCAGGGTGCAACCGGAGGTGAAAAATGCCAGAGCCGTACGTCAACGAAACTTGCCGGAGCCGGAGGTGAGGCGAAATTAGGTTGTAAAAATGATGATCAATTAGTCATTTTAGCCAATATCTGCAATATGTTGTTTGCTTTTACGCTAATTTTCTGCGAAATTTCACAAATTCTTTTCTGAAAATTGTACCAAACGTAAAACGAAACTCGCTAAACAGATAAATTTTGAAAAATTATGCAAAATTTTGCTACCAAAATTGCCGGAACCTCCGGCAAAAATTCTACCGGAGCCGGAGGCCGATTTTGGGCCGGAGCAGGAGCCGGAGGCAGACCTCCGGTTGTATCCTGCTAGTTAACCATCACCTAATTTCGCCTGACCTCCGGCTGCGGTTTCGGCAAGTTTCGTTGACCTCCGGCTCCGGTATTTTTGATCTCCGGTCGCACTCTGGAAAGTAGGTACATTCCTAAGTATCTTGCATTACCGCTCAAGGTTTTGATACAAGACAAATAAACGTTTTATTCAACGGATAGTAGTTGCAATACCGAATATATATCAGTAACGAAGGGCGGGTTAAAAATAAATAACAGTCAATAACCGAATAACAAGGGGACACCTCTGGAGAAGCCAAATATATATCAGTCCCCTTTTATTCGGGTCACTACAGTACGTAAAATTGCGGTTGTAACAAACAGCGATTCCTATACACTATCCCACAGTTAAAAAATCTTCAGATTTTGAAATAACTTATTTCCAGGATCACACTAGGCTTAACTTTATTTTAGTTTATAATTTAGGCTTAGGCTTGACTTTGAGGGGAGTTGACAAGAACCCAGACAATCCAGTAGCATTAACGTTACTGCATATATTTAGTGTCTAAAGCGACTTTCTTCATAATCATATATTTCTTTATTAACAACTTCAGAAATTATAAGTACGTTTCACAAGCTTCCTATTTATTTAACAGACCAATTGGTACTCGGTATATCTATCTACTCGCTATAGTCAGCGCAATCACCACACCAAACATCATAACGCTCCAAAAATTCAAAAACCATTTAATTTTCTTCATTTTTTTGGTTCTTTCTCATTGGTATCAAAATCATCTTCAAGCCGTCTTTTATAATCCACCGGTTCATAATCCCACAACGGCAGCAGGCGTACTTGCTCTGGTTCTTCCATCGCCAACCCTCCTTCTACTAGAGCATCATGAAACGCTTTGAGCCGTTGAGACCGGTCCATGTCTTCATCTGAGTAACCCTTGGCCGCAAAATGAATCCCGGCCTGAAGGCAGCGTCTAGCATGAAGACGGCCCAAATTTTGCGCAGCGCACGTATCCCTTAACCCATACAACTGTTTCGCTAAATGCCATTCAGATGACCGAGTGCTGAACACAACTCCGTCTTTGTGATGAATAAGTGACGCTTGTAAACCACAGTTCAAATCTGAAGTCGCGTTGAATATCACTTTATAAGTAAACGCGTGTTGAAATCGATTACTGTACAGTTCGTACCCAGTTGATCGATGCGATAGTAGAAGTTTGTCCAAATTACGCGGATTTCGATTGACAATTGCCTTGAGAAGGGGAGGCGCCTTTGAACACGATGCTTTTGAAGTCATTACGATCAGTAATAATTTACTGTTTTATTTATGCACAGTCAACTAAACAATACAAAACATTCTAAGAAACCGTGGTGCCAAAAATAAAACATATTTTGCACGTTTTTTGGGTTCAAATGGCACCATTCAAAATGCTGGCCCATGCAAAGATCAGCGGCGGAACGTTTTTCTGTGGGCTGGAAAAGGGCAAGCTCAAGTGTTAGAATATATTTACCAGGCTTAGGCGTAGGCGTAAGCTCATTCTTATGCTTTGGCTTATTTTTAGGAATATGCTTATACAACTGTTCCGCCAATCAGACGGCTATTTTGTCATTCAATATGCATTTTTGATACAATTCCAAATGTCAACCAATTATTGGACCACTGTTCACCTGTATACGCTATTTGTACTGTTGGTCACTACATCGTAGGCGCATTGTAAGACACAAGAAGCGAGATTCGCCGCGACCCAAGCAATATTTCCAATGCGGTGCTGTGATTGTGATATGCCACTTCAATTAGACAGTATTTGATTCGGCGTTACTGAGGTATTTGGGAGCGTTAAAGTAATAAAATCGGTCTATAAAGTGTTAAATATTAAAGGAATACGGAAAATGTAAAGATCAGGGGTGCAACAATATTATAAGCATATTCCTAAGCCTTAAGAATAAGCTTATTCCTAATCCTAAGCCAAGCAAAAAATAGTCTAAAGCTTACTCTTTTCTAGCCCCAAAGAAAAACGTTCCGCCCCTGATGTTTACATGGCCCAGGATTGCAATACCGAACTGAGAGGACTAAGAAAACCATAACGATTGTCCGCTATTCCTTTAAACAGCGATGGCCTGTGCGCTTTCACCACCCATCCACTACAGAATCAAAAGTTATTTCTATTGCTCCCGAACAGTCCGATTACTTAAGTCCATAAACTCTCAATTTACATTGTTTGCACGTAAACACAAAACAAACTGTAAGAAATTTATTGTGAAAAATAAAAAATAGCAACAATCATTAAAAATTATCACAAATTGAATGGAAACAATTCAATAAAATATATGCGACATGGATTCAAACAAAACATTTTAAAATCTAAACAAAGAGCTACCGCCGAACATTTTCAGGCAAATAATTCAGTTTTATCGTTTCATTCTCCGCTAACAAGAAATTACCGATGCATAGTTCGGAACATCATTTAATACGACATTACGCAAAAACGTTGAAACGTACTTTTAAAATAAGACACTCCATAATATTTAGCATTTAGATGCCTGACCTACACACTCTCAATTACTATTTCTTAAACAAAAAATGAGCATTATACGACAAACATTACGACCCGTGTTACATTTAGTGCCGTCACGGTTTCTGGTGGGTCTGTAAAAGGGCAGTCTTATACTCTCAGACATTTTTAGTTATGTTAGGGATTGGCTTAGGCTTAGGAATACACTGTTTTCAACGCTAAGGTGTAGGAATGTGCTTAATCTACTGTTTACGACCCTAAACGTAACACTGGCCAATATTAAAATACTGAACAAATTCTAAACAGTGAACAAGCCAAATATTGCAATTTAATTATTCAATGGAATGAAAACAATAAGAGACGTAGCCAGGGGTGTACGAACCAAAGACAGCCGCGCCACCCCAATCGGAATCAGTTCGTGTGTCTATATTAGATACAAAAATTACGCCTAGTTTCTGGCTCGTTTCGCCCGAGGCTGTTACAGACAGGGGAAGTGATTTTAAATACTTAACGAAAAGCTCATGCTCATTTTTTTGGGTCTTTCCTGTTTTCCCAAGCCGGCGTTTGCCAAAAATGGCCGCATTTTAAAAATTGTTACATATTTGAGCTTCTCATAACCTTTTCTAGTCATTTCACGATCTAATTAGATTTTTTGAAAAATTTCGTTTTTTAAAGTATCAAGGACCAAGGTCCCCAGTTGCGACCCAAAATTTTTTATGTAAAAAAATTAGACAAATTATATACCATTCGACGCAGCCTGCAATACCGAGTCCAGTTGCGTAAAATTTTCGACATCAAACGTCTGGCTAACGAATTCCAGTCCAATAACTGATTTGGCACGCTGCCAACGATTTGAGACGGCGCCAAATCAGTTATTTGACCGTAACTTGTTAACCAGATTTTTGAATGCGGAAAATTTAGCGCAATTGGACTCAGGTCCGCAGGCTGCTTCGAATGGTATATAATTTTTGAAACTTTTTAACAAAAAATGTTGAGTCCCAAGTAGAGACCTTGGTTCTTACACTCTGTTGTAACTCCAAGACAAAAATACGCCCACAGACTTTACAATGAAGTTGTGCACCAGAGTTAAGGTACTTCGCGATATTTTTTCAAATTTTGTTCACGTAACGAACAATTCAACCTAGCTCAGCTACCCAGCAGTACGCTAAAAATTTAGGTAACCTAAAAAGAACTCTAAAAGTGTACCGGAGCTGACTAGGAAAGCGTGACCAATCTCATCTCAAATATCATGACAAAAAACTAGATGGCTCTCTGCTAAAGGGTTCTAAGTTCACCTTTAAGTGGAAACCCAAGGCACGGACCTCGACGGATGCAGCCCCCAATTCAAATTTCTCGGTACGCCACTGGACGTAGCCAACATGCCTACTTAGGTACGTTGCAATGAACAGTGGTGTGTCTAGTCATTCGAATTATACGAATCCGGCACAAACTAATTGGCTCTTAAAATAAAATTGTTAAATCGTTAACGATAAATCTGCTAAGAAACGGATGCAGCATTCGAAAGTGAATTTAAATTAGTGTGGCCGTCTAAATGCCAATGACCCTCTCGGTACGTCCCTCACGTTTCTTTCAACAGCATGTTTCTTTAAAATACTTAATGTATATAGTAGCCTCTCGGTAATCACGGCCAGTATCAAAACACCGTCTTCATCTTTATATATGAATATTCTGCTGCAAATTAGCCCCTGAAACAAATATTTTATAGGCAAGGCATACGCACATTAGCAGTTGTAAACATTTTATGCTATTACAGACCGACAAATATTTGTCGCTTCCCACTCAAGCCAATCGGACGTGAACAAAAGCCCCGGTCTCAGATTTTGAAATATATACACTGGAAGAAATGCTGACTCAAATTGACTCTCTCCGAAATAGGCTTTTCCTGACTACACAAACTGAGTCAAAATTCGACTCCGCCAGAGTCTAATTCAATTCAATTTGACACAGGCGGAGTCGAATTTTGACTCAGTTTGTGTAGTCAGGAAAAGCCTATTTCGGAGAGAGTCAATTTGACTCACCATTTTATGCAGTGTACGCTAGTAAAGCGAAATATACAACTTTCAACCACATTTAAATTCGGCTGTACTTATGTAGGTGAGTTTTTAAACTTAAGTTTCAAACAATTAAAAAAATCACATTAACCAGTCTTGTTGAAATATCTTTTTGCAACGACACCACCTGCGGTCATTTCCATCACCATATTCCCATTTGAATCAATCGTATATTTGTACACGTCAAATTCCGTCTGACCTGGAGGGATATGCATTTCTTTAAGCGATGAGTTGCTCTCATCAAATTCAATCTTAACCGTATGTTCTTTTCCGCCGTACTCCAATCCGCTGAGCTGATATTCTTTGTTCAATTCAACATCCCAAGTTGAACTTTTCATTGGAGCAACGTTTGTCAAACGATATGTTACATCATCGAGTTTCGAAAAACTTTTTTCAATACTTGCTCTAGTGATAATTTGTCTCAGCATCCAGTTAACACCTTTCTGCGACAAGTACTCTCCGAAATTTTCGTCTTTGAAACCAACCCATTTACCCATAAACTGATCCATTTCTACTAATAAATAAACGATAGTAGTGACCTGAAAAATCATTCAACTAAATTGCTCGCTGTAACGAGCCAGACTACCTTTAATATATAATATAGATAAGCACAAACCATATTATGCAAATATGATGCTAGGCTGCAACTGTGCAGGGTGTAAACGGATAGTAAAAATAACGAAAACGGATAGTGTTAAAAATAACGGAAACGAAAAACGATATTGAAATGTTAAAGTTTCAAAAATGTTCTATTTTTCTGCCAACACAATTGACGCGTGCATATATTTACCGGTTTTTTTAAAAATTCGAAAGAAAAGATGGCGGATGCATTGAAATTTTTGCCAATATAAAGAACAGGTGCGGAACAGCATTATAAGAATATTCATAACCTTAAGCATAAGAATGAGCATATTCCTAAGCCTAAGCCAAGCAAAAAAATTTAGTCTAAAGCTTAACTCCTTCACACATTGAGTTGCCTATAGGCAACTCAGCGCAGTGTATATACGGTAAATAATATATATCGCACCGTGTTTAACAATTGCAACACGTATACATAGTACCAAATCACCACAAGACGTGAGAGCCCCCTCGGGCTCGAGCGTCAAGCTCCTATAGCTGTGTGGGTATGGTATACGCCTCCCACTCCAGTCACTGGAGTTCGAATCCTAGCATAATAGTAGGTCTCGGGGGAAATAGAAAATATTCATGCGAGAAAGGGTTAAGCTTAGGTACTCTTTTCTTGTCCCGCAGAAAAATATTCTGTCCCTGATCTTTACATGGGCCGCAATTTTTAAGATTTCGGATGAATTTCATAATTTTTACTTCGTTTCAAACAATTGCGAGGTATTTACCTTTATAACTAATTTTGAACATAAAAATAACAGAAGTTCCGTTATTTCGATAACGTAAACTGACACCGAATTTTACCGAAAACAGGTATCCGGTTATACCCTGCAACTGTGAGTTTTGCAACACACCTAGTTTTTATTAAACGTCACAAACACGACCAGGGCGTCCGCAAAAAATCTGAATGGGGGTGTCGCAAGGTTTCAGAGCCCTGGCACCTCAACTTTTTTCGTACAATATCACAACTAAGTCTTGTGGTTCTCATATCAGATGAGTATTGCCAGACGAGTTTTTAATTGCCATTGCCTTGGCAAGTAGCTTTTGGTACAAATCGCACTGCAGCATAGTATAAACTCATAAATGCGCTATAAAACAATACGCACCGCTCGAAACATTTCCAACACATCAATAGCAAAACAACAAACTTTTACTGTCTAAATCTGTAACAAAAATGCATGTTAGAAATAACATCAGTCATAAAAACAGAGATAACTCTCCTAAACAAGGATTTTCAGATGTAACAAGAGTGTGAAGCTATATAAGCTACTTTAAACCATGAACCACAATTTAATACACATTTCAGTCTCCACGTTTTTTACTGTTCGAACATAACAACCCCTGCTCGCTTAAACTTATAATACACGTTAACGGTAAGCAGTAAGCTTAAGTGGCAATGTATGAACCGCAGTTTTAATAATACTAAAAACCAACACTGTCCTTGTACAAAAACAAGATAAAAGAATGCAAATATATGAACACACAATAGCGTTAATATGTATCTAATAGTTTTACAAAGTTTCCAGCTGCAAAAACTTTGAACTCCCAAAACGTGTTTTGGAAAACAATACTTATTAAAATCGAGGCCAATGCTACTTTCAGAGCCGCAACAGTAGATTAAGCATATTTCTAAGTCTAAGCATTCAAAAAGTATAAAATTAGCCTATGTAAAAATATAATAAAAAATCTAACCGTACTCCTTTGCAGTACAACCAGAAAACGGGACGGTCCTAAAAGCACCGTGCGCTAAAACTGGCATACAAATTCTGGCCTATGTTAGTTTGGAAAACGAAATATTTCGTAGGATTATAATAGAGTAAGCATAAGCTTTACACTATTTTTTGCTTATGCTTACGCCTAGTTAGACTTAACCTAACGCTGAGGCCTAAACGCTTAAACTTAGGAATATGCTTATACCACTGTTACGCCCCTCAAATAAAGATTGACCAAAATTTCAATGCCAATAAAATACGACAAATATCTAACATAATTAAATATGTTAGCTTTTGCAGACAGATTTTTGCTGGCTTGCAGCAGCTACTTCTGCAACTTGCTTTTGAGCAGCTTTCTTTGCCCGAACCAACTCAGCTAACTCCTAAAACAAGTTACAAGGGAAAAAATGTCATTGTACTGATTTTCGCTCAAAAACGCATCAGCATTTGATGAGCTAAGAAAAAAAGATAATAAATTGAATTTGAAAGTATGCGTGTATTATTATTGCTTGCCTGCAAACATTCGTATTTCTTGTTTGAATATGCTTTCTTGTATTTATCCCGTCACACCTTGCAAAATATCTAGCTACAAACAAGCATGTTCATCTGCTTAGTTTTACCTTGTATCGACGTATACAATCTTTCTTTGTTTTTCCAGGCAAGCATGACGCGATCTTTTCCCAACGTTCAGACTCAGCTGCAGAATACGTTTTCAGCGCCTGTTCAAGAATCTTTTGCTCATTTGCAGACCAGTGAACAATTTCTTCAGACGCATCTGTAAAGTTAACCTCAAGTTAATTAAACACAATGCTACAAAATATAAATAACAACAACGGTTGACTGAATAAAAAACTAAAAATTACGAATACACTTCATTCTGTCATGAATACCATTTGACCTTACTATCATTCTTTGGTAGAAGAATAAATTAGTAATACTTTTACATCTGTTATTATATTAGACACTAGGGATCTTGGACAACAATAAGTGAAGCTAAACAGATCCAAAAACAAAAAGGACGGTGTCATCGAGGTTAAGTTAGATAAAAACGATTTAAAATTTTACGAATAGTGTAACTAAATTTTAGTAATTAGATGTGCTAATAACGACAGATTCTTCACACAGTTGAGAATACGAGCGTAGAATTACAGAAGACGTTCTTAATCACAAATATTAGCTACCAAAAAGGGGCACTCTCTAGACGTACTTCCATTGCTAACAACATCAGGTGGTGCCTCAACTGTTGCGTGTCGCTTATTTGTTTCAAGCCTAGCAGAAGGGGCTTCGTTGATTGCCTGTTCTTAAAACAAAAAAAAACAAAAATTCACATGCATAATAAAAACAAGGTTAACAGCACACATTTTGTCTGCACTGTAAAGACGCCAAGTAAAAATTCTGCTAATTATTATAACGAATATTTTTAAGTGTTGCTAAATTCAAACCTTGATTTTAAGTGGCACGAAACATTTAGCAAATTCCGCTAGTGTTACTTAAACAGACAATTAATACAGCTTGTTTCTTGTTTATAGATAATGTAACTTGCACACCATTAGTGTGCATAAACCAAACGTTTAACGGCATGGTTCACCTATTTTCAAATTATAACACTGCCTTGCACTTTCTACCTATAATTTCGCTTCAGTACACAGTTTAAAGATAAGGCTTAACAGCCTGTTGCTTACAAATAAAAAGCAAACATACCAATATTCTGCAAATGTTTCACACGAGCCACAACGTCTTTACCGGTTTTCGCCTTACGACTAGAATCAGTCGTTATTTTTTCATTGATAAACATAGCTATCACATCCCAGCTAAAACCAATAAAAAGCACAAGAAAGTCAATTACAAGTTAACTTTCAGCAAAAAATCATATAAAAATGTTTTGCGATTTTTAGAAAACAATGTACTTTCTTCTATTACGTTTAAAACAGCACGAAGTACATTGCCATAGCTTGTCTTGTTAGAACGTAGGACCAGTTATTCATACTGTTGCATGCGCAAAAGTTGTGATTTTACAATTGTACACTCGTCGACCAAACTGAACTAGTACAAAATCTAAAGTACGGTCGGAAAAATTGGGAACGACGTATTGATTACCGGCTTTTGGTACCCACAGGAAACAACGTCATTGCTTTGATAAGCAGCTGTGACTCTTCGTCGCTCCACGAGATTTGACCAGAACCACCACAGCCGAGATTTGAATTCGATGTCGCCAACGTAGACATGTTTGCCTGATCTACTTCTGCTGCTAGCGTTTCATTCATTTTGGTCACCTAACGGAACAATAATAACAATTTATATCAATAATAATAATAATAATAATACGTAATAATAATAATAATAATAATAATAATAATAATAATAATAATAATAATAATAATAATAATTGTAGTATTTTGCAGCTTCAGACATGTCAAAAACTACAGCGGAAAGCTGCTACATCATAATTCTAATAACAGTCTAATCGCAGTAATAAAACAGCAATAACTGTATCATAATGAGTGGTGGACAGCGGATGACTAAATTATCTGCAGAACGAGCGTTGCCTAACTTGCTTAAATTCGAATTTTCAAAATCAATTTAAAACCGAGACCCAACTACTGAGTTAGAAATTCTTACACTCGGTCAATTTTGTGTCATTACCGAAAATGAAAATAAAATTTATTTTTCTAACGAAAGTTTCGAATGTTTTTTCGTGTATACCTATTTAAGAAAAATACCGATTCGATGAAATCCTTCCGTTTTCTAGATTCAAGGAATAAGTTGACATAGCACAAAATATCTCACTGTGCATCATCTCCATGAAAAATAGCCTAAACACTTACGCTAGCTATAAAAATATCTCGCCTGTTCTGTTGTTCGCAATCAGCCAGTTTTTGTCTGAGTTCAATAATCCTAAAAATATATTAATCAGAATAACCTACTACACATAGATAAAGAGCTTAGTATCAAAAAGAGAAGCATCGAGGTGCGTTTGGTTTGTTACAGATCTTCCAAAACCAAATGTTGCTCCTTCAATTCTCCATAAGTACTAGACAAACATATTAACGTTAACCAACATGAACGCAATGCATGATTTTTGTCCAAACCAATCACCGTTCCCTGTTGCAACCGTGATAACTAAACAATAATAATCAACTGACAAATTCGAAAAGCGACAGCCTAAAATTCATTAATGTCAATGTAAAATCTTCAAATAAATCGCAAAACATACATCCGGATATAAATATTCTAGTTCTTTAATTAGTTTATATAGACTTACTCTTCACTGCTCAAAAATTTGCATAGTTTATCCATATTTGCTAAATTCGTAACACGATCTCGTTCCTCTTGAGCAAAGTATCCACTGTCCTAAACATGTCATCATTAAAAACAGCTGCTTATAAATACACCAAAAACTTGTGTGGCCGTGTCCAGCTTTATTATTTGTCTTGTGCTAAGTGCACTGAAAACAAAAATCTTAACAAACACAATAAAATTATTAAATGATTCAAATCCAAAGTATTCACTAACTCAACTGTTTCATTAACTTTTCGCGTTGATTTAAAAAGTAATGTTTACTGCGTCTAATCAACAAATAATATTAAATTTTTGCAGTTTTTTCACTGCATAAAATGCATATAAACTATACCTTGCAAAAATCTTGAAGTAATTTCCTCTCTTTCTGTAAGGTTTTCTTTTTCGTTTCCCTTTCTTTTTTCTCTTGTAAAGCCTGCCATGTAAATAATTCAAGTTGTTATCATGCTCATGCATTGTGTGTATCCACTAATACAACCAATGTGTTACATTAAACAAATTATCAGTAACAGCTATGATCCTCCAAGCATTGAATTTCAACAATTTAAGCAACAAACTGCTCAAAAACACTAGTTCCCTCAACAAATAGACTATAGGTACTATAAACATTAACGATCGAGAGAAACAATTAAAACCAAGTAAGACACAACAATTACTTTTTGTTTCTTCTCTTCTTCTTTTTGTTTCTGTTCCTGTCTTTCACTTTCTTGGCTCAATTCTCTCGCCTAAATTAATACATAATGAATATATTATCATTATTAATGATAACTACAATAGTAAACATAGTGCCGCGCAAAAATCTTAGGATTGCGTTATACTCGACGCACATCGGTGTAACTCCCCAGAAGAATAAGGTTTTTAAAATAGAGGGTAAAACGCTACTCCAGGCGCAGTTTTCATTTACCCGACGAATCACATTTAAACGGAAAACTTCGATATTTGTAGAGGAAAGCGAAAATTTCAGGGTCTTGTATACTTCCTCGAATTTACTTAGGCTTAAGAAAAGGCTCTGCTACTGAACGACTACAGAAGATAGTGGTAACCTTCTTCATTGAACCAACTTCTTTGAAAATCTAACATTTGCCCCTTTAATTCACTTCAGTCCTAATAATCTAATACTAACAAAAAATGGCAAAAATGGTATTTCAATTGTGTACACACTACCGTCTCAACAAAATTTATGTCAGAAAAGTGCAATTTTGTAGCCAATTACAAAGTACCTTTTCTTCCTCTTCTTTTTTTATCCTTTGTTGCTCTTGTCTGACTTTTTTCTCAATCTCTTTCCGCTTTTTCTCGGCATCTTTGAACCTTTGAACACGTGGATCGAACGAATAAGCGGTATCTGAAAAAACACCGCAAAAATATTTTTAGATAAAATACGCTGTAACACTTGCTAGTAATAATCTTGCAATGTGTCCAAATAATAATTTTAAATTAAAAATACCATTATAAAGCATAGAAGGCTAGTTAAAAATAAAATAAATGACCGCTCGTGCGAGCGACCCTGGTCAGGAAAACTTAATTCCAATTCGAATTAACCGCTGAAATGTAATACTAAAAATTATTGAATGTCCCTTCCTTTGTAAAGGTAATTACAAAATATTCGCTAGAGAATTACCGACTAGTTTGCGTATCCTTTTAATTTCATTTTTTCGCCTTTCATCTCGCTTGATTTTGTTTTGTTTTTCAATCCAACGGCGCTCTTCGCGACTATAGCAAACAAAATAGACTGTAACAAAATAGACTGTAACAAAATATAATTCACAGCGATTATTTTGGTCACACATATAATATATTACACGAGGCACCCAAACACGTAGAGAATAACAATTGAGGAGATACTCACTTCGGGGTAAGACCAGATATTAATTTTCCATAACCGAAACAATTTGTTAACCACATACATATATCATAAATATACCAACTAGCCCAAATAGGCGCGACAATACCTTATCGCATCTACGTTTTCTCTTAATCATTCGAGTTAGAGATTTCGGAATGATGCAGTGCGCATTTTTTGGAAGAAAAAGTAACAGTGATCCGCTGGAATAAATTTATTATACACAGACATAACAACAACCCTTAAACAAACTTTTCGCCGCGCTCCTTATCTTCTTCATCGAGATACGAAAATTCACGCCAGCTGTCAAAATCGTACCAAAACGAATAAAACGCATCAACTTGTTTAAAATCACTTGTTGGGGTACCTAATTCAGGAACAGGTTGAACCCGTGACCACCTAAAATTCAAATCAAATATCACATTTATTATCTTGGGTTGAGTGAAAATTGAACGCAAACCCTGCGTTTCAGCCAAAGTTACCGAGAGCGATGCATAAAACACTACATCAAGACGAGCCCTGCGTCTCAGTCAAGGTTAGCGAAAGCGATGTATCAGTCAATCTTACCAAGCAGAAATTATTAGCAGTATAAACAAGACCATAATGAAATGCCAGTTTCACACACTAAAATTCGAAAAATTTCAATTAAAAAATTGTACTTGAGTCAAACTAACCTCGCATTGCGTTCAAACACAGGCTGAAAAAGTTCAAAAAACTCTTGCCCACACGAGATATCTGCCGCACTAGGCACGCAATCGTCAAATGTTGGATCTACACTATCGTACGAACGTCGTTTATCATTGATACTGAGCAATTCGTAAGCTTTAATCATACAATAACTTAGGTTGTATACCAGATAAATAACAATTTCCAGTTTGACAACCTATACTATAGTCTGAATTTCACAGAACCATGCCACATACTGTATACATAAACGTTATTCAAATGATAAATCATATAAAATGATATCCGATGTAATATTACTACTATTAGAAATAATACAATATCTGAAATTAGCGTTAAAGCTAGAACTACTGCCATAAAACCAAAAAACCATTTACGTATATGTGTATTTCTTTGCATAGAAGCTAACCTTTTATTATGCAAGCGAAATAATCGTCATCAACGGATACAGTTTTTCCTTTGCCCATACGCTTATCTGGATGATGGTTCAAAACCTTGACTCTATCTAAAATATAAAATATATACAGACGTTATGAGGATACGGAATAAAGGTTCCACAAAACATGCTAAAACTGTTCGTATAAAACTAACAAACACGTACAAATTACGCTATGATTGTTTTAATAATAGACCAGTCTAGGCTCATACAAATCAGAACAAACCAATTTAATTGAAATAGAAACATAAATTAGAAGAAATACGACAGTAAAGAAACTCTATAAAACATTTGAAAATCGTTACTTAATTACCTGTGATTAAATAATACAACCATCTATATACAATTTATTATATACTTATAATTCTGTTAATCAGGGCTATCAATGGTATTGCTATATACTTACAGCGCAAAGCGAACATCGCTAAAACAGTACAGGTAGAGTAAACTTACAAGCCGCTTTTATCTGCTCCTCAGTAGCACTATAACGAAGCTTGTCCAGACCAAGAACCTTATAATGATCTTGCTCCTAGAATTCGGTAATTATCTACTTAATATTTTACAACACCTCAATTTTAAAAGTGAAATTCTACTAAATTTAACTTATTGGCTGTATGTAATAAGAAGTAAACGCATTATCTGTTGCTATTCTCAGGATAATAATTTAATGTGAATTTTCCTGTATATATAGTTATTTCTACGTACAGAGATGCAGCATAAAAATATGTCTAATTCAAAGCATGGACCGCACTCCACTGCGCGTTTCGTAAAAATTTACTGGCCTCACACTCTTCCCATTTTTTGTGGTGTGATAGCTAGTTCCCAGACTGAACCTGCAGCAGCACGTACGAGCAACACACGAGTGGGGGGCGATCGTCCCCAGGTTCAACCTGTGGCAATTTGGCCAATTTGCATGTAATAAACTTAATGCTTTTTGTTCGGTTTTAGCCATATGGTGCTCCGCGACATTTTCCTAGCGAAGCTTAAATCTGACATCACCTCGCTTAATAAAAAAAGCATACAGAAATCCATACGTAATTTGTAAAAAGCCAAAACCATATGTACCTTCCAGTTTTTTGGATCTAGCTTTTGAAGATATTTGAGGTAGCTTTTCGTTTCTGGCCTAAGCCATGCATTTGTATCATTTTCTGAAGACACATACATATCTATCAATCTTCAGTGCATTCACTTTCAGGTGCAACCGGTTTTTCCTACAAACTGTCGTTTCTTCAAGGTATAAAAATAAAAACTTCCATAGCGGTTCAATTTTGCGCGAACAAAATGAAAAAAACAGAAGCAAAAAATATTACGGAAACCATAAAACATTCAAACAGATTTGATAAATTTAACTTACCGTTGTCGTCAGAGCCGCTGTCATTAAATTCAGATTTCACAAATTGAAACTTGCTCAACAGGTCTTCAGTCAAATCTCCAAGAACATACAAATCTCGCAGCATACAAACTTCATACCAAACACCAGCTGGTTCACACATGCGCCGTCGAGGAAGCTGACCTATAAAAATGGCAAGGACATCGAGCTGACATGTTACGTATCAGGGTGTAACCGGAATTACCGGCGAATGTTAAGGTTTATATGCAACACGAATGAAATCTACTAAATTTTTTTAGTCATTTTTAGTGCAAAAATTTTTAATTCCGGTAAAAATTTACAGGAACCGGAACCCCAAAGTGAAAAAATGCCGTAATCGGAACCGGAATTCCGGTTGCACCCTGGCATCAAGATTGTATGCCAACGTTATTTATAGCATTGGTCTGCTGAGATTAGTTTCCCGCAGCCAATGGACCAGAATAAATTCAAATTCTATATTTTAGGAATCTACGAGGTCAAAATGATCACGTACATGAAATTGCCGAAAAAGAATTACCGGGATATTTTCCACCTAAACCCAAAGAGCACGCAAACCTCTTACAAGAGAAACCAAATAGCGCTACGTCTCCGGAACGTATAGTGCCAAAAGGACTTGTTTCTGAATCGTGTTGGCACATATCTGCTGTTTAAATGCGTAGCAAAAATATCATTAATCACTGAAAAATAATATTTTTCCGCGCGGTTTACTGTCAACTATATTGAACGATTTAAGGCCGGTTCAACATCAGAAAGATCGTACTGTGCAAAACATCAACAGCGTTTTAGTTGGTAACTTTTTATTTGTTCCTACTTTGCGCAAAAGTGTTAACAGTGATGGTTCCACATAACTCGTCAATCTAACCACCGCACGAAACATACATGCGGAACCGTCGCTTTTCACAGTTACGATGATACCTACATTAATGTCGAAAATGAATTTTAATCCAAAAACACATATTAGCATTTCAATGTACTGAAAATTTGTAGTTTCCACTAGCTATCAAATTACCGTGAAATATTCGCTCTTGAACGGGTTTACAGCACACGACGGCTAGACTGCAGAAACATGGTTTATACCGACCTTAGACTTAGTACAAATTAAGACTTAAGTCTTAACTAATCCTACTAAAATTGGTGAATCTTAGACTTAAGCAAAGTAACTATAAACCTATTTAAGTTAGAAGTGTTTCCACCGTCAATTTTCCGATTTCAACAGAAAACTTTAATAAAGGGCTTAAGGTTGCCAAACTTAATCATAGCTTATAGCTAGATTGTAGAGACGCGACTTTTAAGTCGACCTTCTAAAGTTTAAAATTGAACATTTTGACGAGGTCACAGATTCCATTCGAGATTTATCTCATCACAAAATCCGAACTATAAAATTGTAAATTTTTAGTGTCTGCCACCATCAACGTAACTGGCAAGCAAAAACTTATTGAGAACCTTTGACTTTAGTCAAATACGGACTTTAGTCAAAATGGAAGGCAAATAAACCTGTTCACAGTTTTAAAATTAAAAAAAAAAACAACACCAAATTTTGCAAATTAGAAACCAAATTGTAACGTGAACCCCGCATTTGTGTTTTTAGAACAACTAAGCCTAAAACCTAAGCCTAAGCGTAAGAATGAGTTTGTTCCTAAGCCTAAGCCTAAGCGTAAGCCAAGTAAAAAGTTAGTTTAAAGCTTTAAGCTTACTTTTTCTAGCCAACACAGAAAAACATTCTGCCCCTGATCTTTACAATTGCACCGTTAGGGAAGCGCTAACATCATGCTTGGGGATTAAGCCCGCTGAATTGCTCGTGTTCATAGTTTGCTTGTAGACAGTTTCTATGCATACCTACTTTGGCCCAAATTTTCTGCTTGCAGAACCGGTACCGTTTTCAAATGGGGATGCAAAGTCTGGGTTGGGGAAGCTGCATTTGTAACATAGTGCGAGGCAAATGTTTGGCTTTTCGCTCGTTTTGGTCGCAAACTTTTTTCATCAATCTACCAGGCCAGGGTCACTGTTACCCTTGGGGCCGTAACTGTAAATTAAGCATGTGTTACTAAAAGTTTTAACCTATGCCTAAAGCGTTCAAAATATGAACCTATGCCTCCAATAAGCCTAAGCAAAAAATAGTCTAAAATTCAAGCCTGTCAGTGTTGCTTTGCATTCCCACAAGAAAACGGGACGGCCCTAAAGAGTATTGTAACATGTGCAGTTCAAAAACTATATATTTTTAAACACTTGCCTTGTAAAAAAGTAAGTTTGCATTTGGTGTGTCGCAAGCTATGCTTTGCAAATCGCCATAACTGTCAAACAAATTTCGTGTTCTCACTATTCGGTTCCGATGCAAAGTCTGGTATTTTTCTGTTTTTAGTTCATGAACAATCAATATTTTTGCAATACCTGCGGCACACCGTTGAAGAAAGATGCTTCTATTAATTGCTATAAGGTCAGCTCCGTCCCGCCTCGTGACACTATATGGCGCATTAAGTATCTTGCTTACCATGAACTTTGTCTTATTACAATATATTTTTGCGTAAAATCAGATTTTAAAGGGCAAAACTAAAGTTCCAAGAGTTTTCCTTGGCCTTATGATTTTATGAATAGCACATTTTACATTCATTCTTTTAATACAGCGATTTGACAAATTTATAATTTACGAATGAACATACACAGACAATTCAATTTAAGCAAATATAGGCACTAATAATCGGTATATAAAGTTCAAAAACTAACAATTTTTGTTAAAACTTTCGTTTTTTCCTTTTCCGGTTGTCATTGGGTTCATTCCAGCCGTTTACATCTGTCAAATCTGTTCGTTCACGCGCGATCCCGTTGGTTTCACACGGTGCAACTTTATTTCCAATGTTTCCTTGCAATGAAAAGGCTGAATACGGAGGTCCTGTGCCGCTACGACCTGGCTGATTATCATGACTTGATTTTGCAAGTAATCCATTGATAACGCATCCAATAATGTGCGCTATTACCGCACAAATTGCAACGATTGTTAGTACTGCAGTGCAAATTAAAATGTTGTCGAGTTTCCGCCTGATGTGTTCAACGGCTGCCTGAAAAGTGAAAAAATTTCAAATATACATAAGCATAATTAGGTATATATAGGTCGTATTTTATTGAATATATTATATATAAGATATATGCATACTGTTGTAACCCGAATAAGAGGGGGGATGATATTTATGGCCTCTCCTGACGGTACCCCCTTGATATTCGGTTACGGACTGTTATTTATTTCTAACTCGCCCACCGCCCTCCGTTCATCACTAATAATACGGCATTGCAACTATCCGTTGAATTAAACGTTAGCTGTCTTGTATCTGGTGTTCGTAGTTTAGGCCTAAATTTTGTCAAAGAAAAATTGACGTAAAACGGTATTTGCGTTTAACTAAGCAATTTACATCATCATCAACTAAACAAGTTTTACGGAACAACTCTGTAAAACTGAAATAGTTCAGTATATGTGTATATTGTTCCACGATTAGCCTTTGTTGACTTTGTGTTTCCACCAGCGGTCAACCACTGTGAGACCGCTTAGTTCTTTAATGTTTTAAAAAAATCGGCGACATTATATCTCGCTAATTTAGTCAATTGCGCAGCTAAGTTTACATTTGTTAGAAAAAAGAATGGATTTGAATTGAGATTTTGGACAAAAATACGTCTGGACTGTTGCTGGTTTCAGATTATGGCCCATATTCTGCAATGTGTAATGTTGCACCTAACGCACCATTTAGTGACACAGGTTTTTAAACCTACGAACTCTCGCAGTTGTAGATCTCACGTTTTTTACATACAGCAGGGCAAATCTCACGTCTGAAATTTGTTGTATTTTGAAACTCAACCACACTTTTACGGATTCGAAGGGTTGCAATGATACCACGACGCAAATGATGATGTGAACCGAAATTTGTATTTTTAATTGTTTCGTAACAATAATTTGAAAAATATGTTAAAAAATTAATGCTTTGAATATTTTAGGCATAAGTTTTTGAGGTTTCAACAATATCTACATGAATATGAAACTTTCACTCCCGAAAATTCCAGGCAATTTTTGTAATATATACCTCTGGGCGCCTAAGTTCCGCCGAGGGAGCAATAAAGGTGGAGAGCATATACATGTAAATAAATATAAAGAAAATAGGAATACTACACGCGCACGTAAACGCAAACAAAACCTGTTGGAACGCTACCCGAAACACGTATGTGGGACGTTCCTGCTTTAATATATAGACTAGTATAAACGTAGTTGCACGCATGTGCGACTTTCGTATGCTATGGGATTGGCATGTTTACATGTTTGTTAAAACGCAAGACAGCCATTTTGAAATCGTCGCAAACGGCAAATTACATGAAGACCAAATTAATTTTCCATATTAGACACGGTTGAGGTTAGCAGCGCCTTAAAGTATTCATTTTCTATATATACGTACTGTATTGACCCGAATAAGAGGGGGTAATAAGAAGGGAGGTCCCCATTTTGGGTCCGAATCAATAGGAGTCTGTATCCCTAGAGTCCATAAGCGGATAGGGTCCCTAAACCATAATTAGAGTCCATAAATGTCAATTAACCCTAATTGTAGCGCATAAATGACTCCAGGACCAAATAATTTCAGTTCGAAACTTTAAAGCGTACTTAAATTTTGAAAGTACATTCCTAAGTATATCCTTGAAGTATCGCTCAAGCTATTGACACAAGACAAATAAATGTTTAATTCAACGGATAATTGCAGTACCGGATATATATCAGTAACGAAGGGCGGCGGAGCGTGGGTTAAAAATAAATAACAGTCCATAACCGAATAAAAAGGGGGGTACCCTCTGGAGAGGCAAAATAAATATCAGTCCCCCCTCTTATTCGGGTCAATACAGTAGAGAATTGCGTTATAATACTACGTATAAGTGTCCCTTGAAGGGGGATAGTGGGATATCTTTCAGTTTAAACATGCAAAAGAGCTTAAACAAGGGTCTTCCGGGCCTGTACAGGAGTGATTCTATGACAGTAGCTCCATGACATCTATTGAAGTAAACGTCATATATATCTTTGACAGCTGTCTTAGTATTAACACGCTTACTATCAGTAAAATGAGAAACATGGGCCAACGAGTATCGCACATCAAACTTCTGAGTATTAGCTTGTGTTTGTATTTGAAACGTTCGAGTCATTAGCGCCTTGATATAGCTGCTGACACAGATTTTTGTATTTTAAAAAATGTATACTTTTTAAAATGTGCTTAGCAAGTATTGAGACGTACCGGAATCGGATACGGATATTAAACCGGAACCAAATATCTGGTCGCACCCTATGAATTAAGTGCCAGTATGCTAATTTATCTAAAGCAATATGGAAAGCCTTATTTTCGGTTTACGGACGGGAAACAAATTACCGAGACTACAAATTTAGAATTGAAAAGTTGACGAGCTAAGAACTACACACAAAATAATTGCCTTCAAATTTTAAGACTCCTACTTTCTTAAATTTTCAAGACATTGTCTTGTATTTCAGAAATTAAAGGCCTTAAAGAGCTCACAAATTTGTTTCTGAAATGGACATAACCAGGGTGCAACAGGAATAATGAAATACCGGAACTGGAAGTTTAAAAGCCGAAACCGGAAAAGAACAAATACTTGTTACTGAAAAACTCTTTTAAATGCAGTTTTATAGCTTTTAATGGTGTAAACACACCATTTACAATGCCAAAATCTTGAAACAAATGCAATAGCTGAAAACGTATGTAAAATTATGGAGTATGGCACCAATTGAAAATTTCGGCAATACACGCTCAGACAATTGTAGAAAAGTAAGTTTGAAATATGCCAATGTGTCTTAACTTTTCAAATGAAAAAATTTTCAATAACGAAAATACCAAAAAATTCCGGTGGAAAAATATCGGATTTATTAGCGGAACCGGATAATGCAAAATACCGGATTTCCCTACCGAATCGGAATTCCGGTTGCACCCTGATATCATCAAAACGAGTTGAACAATAGCTGCATTTCAATACATACATGTTAACTGTTCACTACCTCATTTGCATGTAGATAATTAGTGACCGCCGACATTTCACATGTTTCCGTACAGGACGACATGGTTGCACGCGCTACAGACGCTAGCGATCCAAAATATCGCTCGTATACATATAATTAAAGCATTTTATAGATTAAAAAGTCTCTAAAATTAGCATCAAACGTTAAAGTAAAGTTGATAAAAATGGTTGCCAATGTATAGAGACCGGACCGTTACAGTAGTATAAGCATATATATTCCTAAGCCTAAGCGCAAGATGCGCTTAAGCCTAAGCGCAAGATGCGCTTAAGCCTAAGCAAAAAATTAGTCTAAACTTTAAGCTTACTCCATTGCAGTCACACGGAAAAACGTTCCGCCCATGACTTTTACATGGGCAAAAATTGTCAACTGCATCGAACGTCTAAACTTTTTCAAACTGAACCAGCGGTCCATGTTAAAAGCAAACATCTGCGCACTGGGCCTATGCGAACTGTGTCACGTGCCTAAACTTTTTAAGACTGCAACAGTGGTCTATGTTTTAACACAAGGCCCTTTGTACTGAGCCTAAGCCTTTAGCACTACACACCCATACCATTAAACAGCCGAAAAACTGCAGCTTTTCATGGAAATAACTAAAAACAAACATTTATCGTCGAAAGCAATACTTATAAAGTGTCCTATGTACTTATATCTAGGAACCAACAGTAAATCATTCTATGTTTGAACAATTGATAATATAAACCTTGGTTGTCTCTAGTAACCATTCATTTTGATATGCTTCAACAGAAATTCATGTTGATATATTTATTTATATTTACATATATACATGTTGTGTACAATATACAGGTATATATTTATGTATATATATTTATATTTATATTAGCTATGGCACACCCTAGAGTACCTAAAAGCTTTATATATTTTGATATGTTTATATAATTAGCTGATTTGTCCTCGCAATCAGGTAAGTTTCGTTATAAAAAACAATTGGCCACAAACATTAGGTCGACAGTTTATAATTACAAAATTACGAACAATAAATTAATGGCTTGACCTACTGTAGTGACCCGAATAAGAGGGGGACTGATATTTATTTGGCCTCTCCAGATGGTACCCCTCTGTTATTCAGTTACGGAATGTTATTTACTATTAACCCGCCCTTTGTTGCTGATATATATCCAGTACTGCAATTATTCGTTGAAGTAAACCTTTATTTGTCTTGCATCAAAAACTTGAGTGATAATGCGAGGTTAGGAATGTACTTTCAAAACTTAAGTATGCTTTAAAGTTTCGAACTCAACTTTTATTTGGGTCTGGAGTTAATTACGCACTACAATTAGGGACAATCAACATTTATGACCTAAATTAGGGTTTAGGGACTCTATCCGCTTACGCCTCTTATTGGGGATACGGACTCCAATTGAGACTCAAAATGGGGACCCCCTCTTGTCTCTCTCTTATTCGGGTTGCAACAGTGTGATGTGCATCATGATAAGACTTTATTAATAAAGTTACCGTAACGACGCGACCTGAGGAAAAAATATCGTTTCCGATTCGGCTTGTGGCTAATGTGTAGAATAGAGTCGCAACAGCATAGTATAAGCATATTCCTTAGCCGAAGCCTAAGCGTAAAAATAAGGTCATGCCTAAGCCTAAAGAAAAAAACGTGGTCTAAAGCAAGCATATCCTATTGCAGTCCCGCAGAAAAATGTCCCGCCCTTATCTTTGGGCCGACATTTCCGGCTAAAGTAGCCGAACAGCTCAAATTTTAGGTAAAAGTATATACAACCTTGATATGCTTCAACCAAGGGAGACAACACATGGAACACATCACTCCTCTTCAAAACCGTTTTTTCATTTAGGGAGCGCTTTAACTACTACTCTGACTTTTACCTACACATCATCTACATTAATAACTTATTAATTCTACTGGTTGGCTCGCCATCCACAGCTGCATGCGACTCGAGGGTAGACGCTGGTCAAATATAATATACACAAGTATCGGTAAAATTATCGAAACCAGGGTGTAAACGGATAGCAAAAATAACGAATACAGG
Organism: Enoplolaimus lenunculus; assembly: GCA_030248215.1. Lineage (NCBI taxonomy): Eukaryota > Metazoa > Nematoda > Enoplea > Enoplida > Thoracostomopsidae > Enoplolaimus > Enoplolaimus lenunculus. Next base: position 132 of record JASANG010003345.1, on the reverse strand, counting down.
AACGGATAGTGATCAAAATAACGGAAACGGAAACCGGATAGTGGAAAATAGCGGATTCCCCTATTGGAACAGTACTCCGGTTGCACCCTGCCTCCAGCCTATATCCCCAATCGAATACGACTAAACGCAAGA